>VZRH01007741.1:718110-872536 GCA_013397555.1 Urocynchramus pylzowi | reverse complement strand
TGAGATTTTTTTTTTTTTTTTTTTTTTAATAACAGACTTCTTATTTTAGCATTCTCTCAGAGTGTCAAAAGAAGAGGATTTCCACCCACTCCCCTTGAGGCTAAGTCATGACCACATCACATCTCACTGTTGGGACATATTTCCTGGCACTAATAGGAAATGTCACAGCTTATTTTTGAGTGTTCATTCCCTGGAAAATATGATCTTGTCTTTTCCATGCTATTGAGAACTCTTTTTTTGTTTGTTTAAGGTTATTCATCTCATGATGAGAAGATCCTGGCCTAAGAAGTCTTCAGTCTAGGACACACCACAACATAATGCAGTTTAAAAATTATGATATTTTCAAAGGACACTCCATGTAAAACAATAAAGAAAACATCTCACTATTTACAGCATCTTTGCCTGATCCAGAACTCTCCAGTGCATCTGCAATTTTCTTATTTATCCTATCCTTAGTTTTTAAAAAAGTTAAAGCAAATACATCTTATATACATATATGGATACACTTTGTTAACTGAATGATAAAGTATTAACCATAGGTTTTTTGGGGTTTGGGGTTTTTTGACAGAATACAATGCCTTATGCATTTACAAAGAAAAATCAATTGACAAGCATAACGTGCAGTTCACACTAAGAAAACTAACTAATTATGATAAGTTGCTACATAAATTGCTTTGCAACTTCCCCAGCAATCAATTTCAAGCTCTAAATAAGCCTCTGGCTTGAAAACACAATGAGTACCTAACAACTGTGTCAATAACAACAACAGAGAGGACCACAATGATAATATAAACAGGATACTTATATTTCTGGAAGTAAGTTTTATGTAAACCAATTTCCTTTTCTTTTTATGTCTGTGATTTAAAGACAGCATAGCATTTCACAATGCATGTGTAAAATAAGAACTTTTGTATTAACATTTATTATCAAGAAGTGCATGTCAATTTTACTTCAAATATTTTAAAGTATTATATTAAAACTCTAGACTAAATTCTGGAAGGATTGATAGACATTATTAGTTCCATATGAACCTAAGAATATTTATAAAGTATAATCAAGCTGAGAAAATTGAGACAGAACAGATAAATCCTTGGAGAATAATCACTTTAATTGTACTACTCCCTCTGGTTCTCCCAAATTTCTACTTTTTTCCTTCAACACCAAATTTTGAAAGTAGTAGACATCCTTTGACATGAACTGGATTTTGAATTCCTGCCCAACTGGATGGCTAAACACTTGTGCATTCTGTAGTCCACTTTTGTCTTGGTAAGTACTTATCTAAACTCCTACAAAGCTACTAGCTGCTTTTCTGTGTGGCATGCCCCATCAATCAGGAGGAATTTTGTATGAACATACAAGTCATTAGTGAAAATTCACTATGCCAAATACTCTGGGTAAAATACCACAGTATAACAATCACAGAAAAAGGAAACATTGCAAGTTCAGGTGTCTCTCTATGATTATGATTATTTGCTGAAGAATGGGAAAGTTTGGAAAGATTTTAATTCCAAAAGAAACCTTCAGCACAACTCTGTTGAAGACAAAGAGAATTTGAGAGCAAAAGAAACCTCTCACTTCCTTTGTTCAAGAAGGTTCTATAAAATTACCTTTAGAAGGTTAATAAGAAGCTTCAAAATATTCTGTTCTTGGTTTTCTGGGCATGGGATTTGAATGCAGTTGATGACTTTCAAGATCAGATCATAAAATAAGAAAACACATCTGTCAGTTGATTGAAACATATTGGTAGAATAAATACCATTTTTTCATTTGGGCACTCATCATTCAAACATAAGACAATGTAATGACTGCACATACCAGAATGCTTGGATAATTAACTGTATAGACACCAAAACAGGACAGTGGATTTGTTCAGAAAGTTTTTACAAGTCACAATAGATTAGAACTATTAAACCTTGGCCTAAATCCAAGCTAAGGTTCTAAAAACTACTTGCATAAATACAGGCTTAGTTTTTAATGGAAACTGCTGCTTCTTCCTTTTACCAGTAAGCTATGGGGTAGACTTACCACTGTTTTTTCCCAGAAACAGGAGCACAAGAAAAGGAGGAGTCACCTGTAAATTGTTACTGGAAACCAAATGGCTTTGGCAAATTAATATGTTTCCAAGTAAATCAGGTAATAGACAACGTTATAAAATAACTGCTTATACAAAAGGCATTTAGCACATGTTTTTGTACGGGAAAAACAGATTTTCATTATAGCCATGATTTAGTGATATTGCTTCTGAAGAGATAGAATGATAAACTACTATTTTCCCCATCAACTGGAAAGCACTGTTCTTTTCAGAAGGCAATTGGAGTTTGAATGCTTATACATAAAGCAAGGATGCTATTATAAAAAGCCAAACATACAACTTGAGTGGGGCGAAGGGTGAGGGGCCTTTTTACACTCATCAGACAAATTATCCTTACAAATACATTATTTTGACTTTAAATCTTTTTTTCATCAATGTCACCTATGTTAAGAATTTAATTTTCTATTTTAAGATATGTACGTAGTTAATAAATTATAAACAAGGAACAGAAGGGTACATATGTATAAATCACTAAAAAAATATTACATAAGTCCAAAAATTTTTGGGCCAATTTCTTCATTTGAACTGATTTCTTTTAATGAGGTAAGAGAATTGCACAAACTTCACGCAAGTAAATCACTGGGTTCTAAATCCATATAAAGTAAAATACAAAATCCTACTTTAACAAAGACCAAGGAAAGACCCTTAAAAGTTTGAGATCATTGTTTTGGAATCAAAACAAAAATACAACCAGTTATAAAATTACCACTTTGGAAGTCTTGTCTAAAGGGACAGCAATTAGATCACGTAAAGAATCAAGTCATATTGCTGTCAGATGCCCAAAATCTAAATAAAAGGCCTTTAGATTTTTCACTGAAAAATATGAACAGTGGGACTGAGGTAAGGTTCAACTTACAAAAGAGGGTCTAAGCAGCACTGTAATATAAGGGAAAACAACTTTCCCAAGATGGGGAAAAAATTTCTAAAGCTTAAAAATGTGATGGAATATTTCTTCATGTACTTATTTACTCAAGCACCATAACATTCAATATAATATTTGCAGTGATCATTCCATATCGTTCTTTGCTGCTTTGAAAGGGAGAGTGAGATTTTTGCCATTCCTGAAATTGTCTGTACAAAATATGGAGTCAGCCTAAAGAACTGGATCCTGACTGGAAATTATATACTGCATGCATGAACACAAAAGCTGTAAGACACATGGTGCAACCAACACATAATTATATGTTTTTGTTCTCTCTGTAAAAAATCATAACTAAATAGAGTGAGAAATGTCCAAGTGAAACTGTACCAATCAAATACATCCAGCTTGCTCCTGCTCCCCCCTCCCAGTCCCCTAAAAATCAATTTACAGCTGTACCAAACCATTTGCCAGACTTCAGGATTCTGGTAAACAAGTTTCTCCAGGGACAAATCACACTCACAAACTTACAGCATTCTTCATTCCAGTATGCATTGAAAACCGCCAATATTTACATATGCAACAGCTGATTCAATTCTACTTTGCAACACTGAAAACATTCCGTGAAGAAAAAATGTGAAGATACTCAGAACCTAAAATAGCATGCTTAAGTATTTCATTCTTTCCTTGGAGATTTTTCTATTGACTGCAATTAATCTTTTATGGCCTTGGGAACTTAGGAATTTTTCTTTGTATAAAAGAAGTTGATTTAGTTAATGGGCCTTGCCAGCAGGTTGTTCTGAGCTTGGAATTGGTTATTCCAAGACTTGGAATTTTGGAAATTGACCTTAATTATTTTCCTGTGAATATGTGTATATATTTACACAGACACACATATATAAACATATGTTTCAACATGTTAACAATATCTCTTTAAGGACAAATTTTACCCTTTCTTTGGATGACATGCTCTTCTCCCTTCTACCTTTATTTTTAACTGTGCTTAATCAGAAGGAAATTTGCAGCATATTTAGCATGCAGAGCAGAATATTTCTGGGAAGAGTAAAGACAGAAGTAATAAAAATTATGTGAACTGCTAAGGGTAGAAAGGTGGTGATTTGGGGAATATAATTTTCCTCTTTCATGGCAAGGGGGCAGGCATTCTGAAACCCTGGTGAGGACAGCAGGTACTCAGAGCCTGACAAGCTCCCACTCTGAACAAACACCTGATGGACGTGTTTGCAACACCTACTGCAGCCACACAACTGCTGTATTGCAGGAGGAGTCAATCAATAATGCAGGCACACAGATTTTTTTTCCAACACTACTGGCATTTCTTTTGTCAAGTTAGATAACAAAATCAGCCATGAAGCTGCACTTCCAATACACTATTGCCTAAATAAAAAATCTGAAGTTACCTGGCTTTTAAGGGTACCTTGAAAGTATCTCTACAGAACTCAGGCATTTTTCAAGATTCTATCATTCTATTTATTATGTTAGTAGACCCTAGCCATTTAAGACAACACCAAATCCAACCTCAAAGGCAACATGTTTATCTGAAAATCAAAGCTACTTCTCTTGGGAATGGGAGGGAAGAGGGAAGGTGGAGAGGAAGGGCACTGCGTTGCAGGTTTTTTTGGGGGGGAGAGATTGTTTTTAATCTCTGAAGTTTGGGTCTCTACTCAAATTCAGGATTTTGGTTGGTCCTATCTCTTTAAAAAGTATCAGTTTCTATGTGTGCTCAGTGCCAGAATACAATGCACCCACAGCACTTCTAGGACATGTGATTTCCACCACAGCAATCTTCTAGGACATGTGATTACACCACAGAAATCTACACCAAGGACAGATATAGCTTCATACTCATCCTCAGCTCTAGAAAAACAGTGATACAGGCTGCAACAAATAAAGTTCTAATCACACACTTTCCTCATCCTTCAAACCTGAATCAAAGATCCTTCTCAGGTGCATTACCTGCCTGATTCTTTCAGAAGGTATCAAGTAATATGGAATACTACTAAAGCTGCTTCCATCCTCTGTAGTGCTGCAGAATTTGAACACACATTAAAATTAAGCTACCATCAATTCATAAAAATAAGGCTGACTTTGATCCTGGTATCCTAAAAAAATAACCCTGACCATAGACAAATGGTTTACATGATCAATGTAGAATCAATGGGTAATGTGGGAAATAAATACGAGGACTGTTGCTCTGATTTTAAGCTGAAAAAGTGCTGCAAGCTTTACAAATTTCTCCTTTTTGAAAAAAGTGAAAAAGCTTGGAATGCACACTTCCTGACTGCTTCAGTTTTTCACCTGTTCCCTGAGTTTTTTGTTTCATAGGTATGCAGAAGGAATTTGTGAATTTGCCCAAGGTGCTTTTTTAAGTTCTAAGGATTGATGAAAAGGAAATTGAAAACTGACCCACATTTAATGTTGAAAAACAGAGAAGAATCCCTTTTCATTGCAATGAAAATGTGTTAACATTTCAAAATTA
The DNA here is from genome assembly GCA_013397555.1 of Urocynchramus pylzowi. Classification (NCBI taxonomy): domain Eukaryota; kingdom Metazoa; phylum Chordata; class Aves; order Passeriformes; family Fringillidae; genus Urocynchramus; species Urocynchramus pylzowi. The sequence continues at coordinate 867,088 of VZRH01007741.1, read as the reverse complement.
TACTCCCAAATTTCTAAACTGCCAAAAAGCCCTCTCCTAAAAAATATTAGAAAGTTTACAAATTCTCTCAAAATTACCAATGCTGTATGTAATCATCTACTTAGCAATGTTTAAGTACTCTAATCTCTTTACATTTCTCTCTCTCTCTCACGCACACACACACAAAAATCACTGAGCGTTATTATCCATAGATTTATTTGCTTTCCCGGTAGACTACCTGTAAATCCTATTTAATATGAGTTAAAATCTGTAGTCTTGACAGCTATGGTTTTCTCATGTAGTGCTTGAAAGGCATGGTGATCTCTGTAAAGTGAAATGCAGCAGTAACTAACACAGAGAAGGCCTTAGAGCAAAGCTTAACACCCTGCAGCAGTTCATACCAATAACATGGAGCTCGCACCTCTGTGATTGGTGAGGTCTCTGGATCCAGAAGGCAGAGGTGTGTAGTGCATCTCTGGAGAGGCAGAGGCAGCAGCACTGGAGGCCTGTGTGACAAAACAAACTCTGTCAGAGCTCTGAGTGGAGGTCAGTGATCAGGCAGAGCAGATGCACCTGCAGGATCAGTGCTGGGAGGTGGTTGCAGGTGCGCAGAGTTACCAGCCATGAAGGATTAATTTGTTTTTGTTAAGGCTCCTTGCCATTCCTCAAGGTTGCTGTACTCACTAGAGTTTACACAATGGCATTATGTATCATTACTAAATGAATATTTTCATACAGCTGACAGCTTAAAAAAATTACCATCTTTGTCAGGAAATGTTTAGGCAATGTCAAAATTTTTCCTCTTGGTGAAACAGATTAATATTTACCTAAAGGAAGTTATTAGTGAATCCACAAGAATGAAAGAAGATAGAAAATAGAAGCTGGGGTAAGATACTGTACTTTTCAAATCTAAAGAAAAAATACCCAAATTATTTTCTCATTCCACTGCCCTGTGAGCTAAATGAAGGGATCTATTAAAAATTATAGTGCCTATAATGCAACAAAGTGTACAAGTATATAGAATTGCTAACAATAAACACTTAAAACCTACAGCAGAATTTTAATAAAAGTAATAAGTATCCAAGAGGAATTGCTCAGAACCCTTAAAAGCAAAGTGTTAAGGGAGAAGAAGCCCAAAATTTTTTACCCTAATAAGTCTCAAGATCCTGTGATTCTAATTTTAAAAGATGAGACTGAAGAACTATGGTTTACAATAAACTAACCTTCATTCCATTGGATGTTTCCGCTGAAGGAAAGATACATATGAACAAAATAAATTTAAAACAAGCCACATTTACCATCTTGCTTTTTTGTTACAGAACAGCAGTTAGAAGAAGATATGAAAATAAAGAATTGTGTTGGTGAATATGAATCATTGTCAGTTTTTAAAGTTCAATTTAACTTAGGTTTGTGACACAGTAGTGATACGCTCAGTTTCAGATACAGAGTTTGCTCTGAGTATTTACAACCTACCCATTTCAACAGACATAAAAAGATGATGTGTTTAAACAGAAAACACAAAGGACAGCATTCACTGAAAGTTATATGATAATTTCTAACAGAAAAAATAAGGCAAATAACGAGAAAAATACAAAAGCTAAACTATTTCTTGAATCTCATGATAATTCACTAAAGGGAGTCTTGAGAAAATAATTGCTATCTTCTGTGCAGTTTGTTCCCTAATGATATATTGACTTCTAAGCTGCAAAAGTCAATCAAAGGAATCCACCTCAATCTTTCTTACTTTATAATTGAACATATCCTCAGAATTTATGAACCCCCAGGTCTCCAATGTCTGGTTAATATAAAAATATAAAATAGAGCTACAGTGTCTTGGGGAAGAAAAAGCATAAATACTAATTCAAATTTGAATTACCAGACCAAACCAAACAACAATAATCAGAAATCCATAACGATGCAAGTTAATCATGATAATAGTTTGTTAAAGGCTGTAACTTAGAAGTCTTCCTTGTTGTAGCTGTTGGACTCCTAAATGATAGTACATAAAATGTTGAGAGGTGACTGGCTAGATTAGCATACTAAGATTTTGCTTTTGGAGACCAGCCATCAATTTCTGTGTCAGCCCCTAGTTACAATCCTGTCTTTGTCCCATGGAAAAATCAGGTCACAATATGAAGTTGCATCATGCAGCAAAACAAACATCTTAGTAGAACTTAACAGAGGCAAGTTTGCCTAAACAGCAAGGACACTACTTATCAGATATGAATAAAAATAGAGAATATCCTGCCTTTGCTGACTCACCAGTGATAATAAATCCTTTTCAGGGAACCTCCTGTTCAGAGACATATTGCTACAGACACAACTCTCACCTTCAGCCAGAATGAATGATACCTTGATTTTGGTGAACTGGAAATCTGCAGTTCAATCTACTCTGGACGATGAATTATTGGAAATCTCTCTGGTGACCAATATGAGCCAAGGGCACATAACGTGTAAGAGGGAGAGATAGAAACCCCTTAGACCCAGCTATGTGATATTTGAAACTAATTTCAAGAACAGGCATCTGTTCACAACTACATCTCCTTTGGGTTGAGTAGTTCTGGGTAAGAAAAGGAGAGAAACGTCACTATTTAACATCATGCTTCGTCCCTGTAAATCACTCAAAAAACTGCAAGAATAAGTGGTCTCATACTGTACACTCTAGATGTTATCTGCCTATTCAAGTGTACTTATTTGGGACTCTGGTAATAGTGAAGGTTTCTCTTTGGTACTTTTAATCTCAATTTAGACTGTTGACAGCTTGATGATAGCTTTTCCTAAAATGACTGGAAGAGACTTTGCCATTTCAGCAATATACCACTGAGTGAGCAAAATTCAAGAGCTTCTAAAAAGGATATTGGAGTGAAGGGGCAATTTAGCTTTATTTCCAATTTTAGGAAACACAAGAACAGAAGGGTTTGTTTATTGGTGTTTTTCTGTTATTTTATGTACAGTATATAATTCCCTGTCAAATATAGAACGGTTTTCATTACCTTCGAGCTAAGCATTCAGTTAGAACTACTTTAATTCTATGGAATATCATCCAGGGTTAGGACTGTTTTGCACAAACACTGGCTCAAGTTCCAAATCACGTTTCTGAGTAAGTCTGTGCACCAGCAGAAAGACAACTATTTGTTTTCTCTACCACATACTGACATTTGGCCCTAAGCTGTTTTCCAAAGAGATTTGTATAGATTGCATTACTCTTAATATTCACAGGAATATTGTGGCAGTGACAGCATTGACATGTGACAGTTATGTCTTCAAGTATTGGTGACATATGCATCAGAAGTTCTTCTTGCAATGGAAAGTAACTATACATACAAATAGCTTTAAGGAAAGCTGTTTTAACTGGTTGGTAGCTTCAATTTTATAGGAAAAGGTCACAAAATAACTCAGTAAAGAAATTCTAATGGTATTATTACAGAAGAAGCTTGTAGTTTTGCAAACCTTGAAGTCATTCAAGTTTTGCAGTATGTCATAGTACATGGTTTAAGACTTACAAGATAAATAAAGTTAGACTACTCACAGCCCCCTTGTTATGCACACAACCAAATATTTCCTAAACTGTGGTTTAGGAAACCACTCTCTTCATATTAACCTGTGTGTTTTGTCCAAATTGTTGCATTTGATTCTAAATTGACTGCAAAAAGAGTACCAGATTTGCAAAGCATGTTCATCGAAATTACAGACGTTGTAGAAGATGAAGCAGGAAGAAAGACACTCACAACCAACCGAAAAAAAAACCACAACAAAACATCAAAAACTAAATTTGAGAGGAATATACCAAATCTTTAACTATTCAATCCTAGGGAATGGTCAGGTAATAACAACTTTATTTGCAAAGTATTTGCTTTTCTATGAACTTAGGAACCATACAGCCAGTGGGGAAAAAAAAAAAAAAAAAAAAAAAAGAAAAGGTGAAGCATGAAAGAAGGGATAAAGAGACTAGAAAATATGCAAAAGCAGGCCCCTAGTGGAGCACTCTGTATGGCAAAGTACAGCCGGTCTGGCTCTCCCCTCCCCAGCTGGGAGCTCAGCCAGAGGGTTCAAATGGGCTGCCTGGAGTTTGCCACCCACCTCAACACACTGGCATGTTCTGGAAAACCAAGAGGTAGCACAGCATCCCTACCACGAAAGGAGGCTGTTCTTGATGGCAGGGGATTTCACACTATCCTTGCTCTACAGCCAAGCACACTTAGCCATGAGTTACCAGTTGTCTTTCCTAAACTCCAGCAAAAATTAGAGTCACTTTAATGGACAGAAAAAAAGTAACCCATTTAGAAGAAAATTGTCAGCCACACACCAACAACTAGCTCTCAAGAGTGGAGGAATCTAATTAGACTAAACGAAAAGAAAAAAAAAAAAAAAGCTAATTTGTTTATTCCCTGAATTGCGATTTTAAAGAAATAAAAAATGCAATACTTGGACAGTACTAGTAAGGGAACATCATGTGCAGTATCAGGACATACTGTACATCTGCTGCATCAAAACAAATTTGTAGAAACCAATGATTAAAAAAAAAAAAAAAGCTCCGCTATTTTTGGCAACCACACAAGTTCCTTCAAATATTTCAGCTGTTGAAGGAAGTAAAGGGGGAACTCAGACAAGCAAACCCTCTTTGAATCATGGTTTGAGAAAGTAAAATTTAAATTACTCTGCTGTCCAAATTATATCTCTCTACCGGACATTTCATTTTTGTATTTCTAAACACAGGAGTAAACAAAAGCCCCACTTCTGGCACATTTAAATCTAATCAATAATACAAGTGTTTCAGCTATAGTCAAGAGTATGACTTTGACCTTAGCAAATATTCATTCCAGATAATTTAGCAGCTTTTTTTCAGATGTGATGCTAATACAGTAGCCAAATTATTGTAGTACTAAGACAACAAGGAGAACAGTGATCTTATATTTTGGTTGGCCTTCTAACTTCAATAACCTTTAACAAGAAAGGAAAGAGAATTTTTCACATTTAACAGATGCAGTGGATCTTAAGGTTCAAAGCATTTCAAATTCAAAGCATTCCCTTATTCTCTTATAAGAGAGATTACCACTTCTCACTTGAATTTTCTTTACCTTTTGGTTTTCACTTAATGTTAAATTGCAGGGTTGAAAGCAGGGATCAAAAATGCAAATGAACATCAGATAATTCTTATGCATTTAGGCTTAATTGAGTGTAATCGATATGTCTGGTGTGCAGCCAAATTCAACTATTGTGAAAAGCACCTAATGTATGGACATTATTTTTGGACTACTGAATGCCAGAAAATAATGAGCTGGCATTCAGCTTTGGTGAATCAGCCCTTGAATTTTCATCTAAGAGCAGTTTTGAATTATTACTGAAGATAAGGTGTAAATGTGCAAGGGAATTTTATCCATGTTTCTCCCATGAATCATAAATGAGGAAAAAAAATTACAGTCTAAATTGCACTTAAAAGGAATAAAGTCTTTTCATGTCATACATGATTTATCAAAATGATCTCATTTTAAGAGTACTGTGGTGTATCTTGATTAATAACATTAGTAAGCATGATGAATGGCCTCTTTAATGGTAACACAGAATTTATTGGCAAAATCCCTACTTCTACCAAAAAGGGTGGGAAGTAAAACACATAGCAGTTAGTAACTTGCAGAAACAGCTTAAGTAAACTCTCTGCTGTGTATTTTGCACTTACATATCCTTGAAAATCCTTAATTTGAGTTTATTCTCACGCTCGTTCAGAAACAAGTAAGAGGTGTTACCTAATGGGGCAGCTCTAACCACTACAAAAGTCACTTTGCAGTTCTCTGTAAAACAAGCTGATCTCTGCATGTACTGTAAGAGGATGCAGTGTATTAAGGTCTTTCAAGAACATTGGTCCCATCCCCTTATGACCTTTTTCAATATCCTCTTCATTTTGCCTTAATATCCTAAATGCTTCCCTTCTTCCATTACTCCATCTTGCCCTCCCCCCCGCCTCCCTTTTTAAGCCTGCTCCAGCCTGCCCTAACTAATTTCCTTTTGGGCTGACAGATCAGAGGCCTTCCTACCACTGTTCCTTTTAGACCTGTGAAACCCTCCTCGTAATCCTGCTGCTTGTCCACAATTAATCTTTCCAGTTGCCACATTATTAACACTACCACCCACAGACAGAGGATGCCTGAGCACGGCTGGACACTCGCTCCCCACTGGAGCATCAAAGTTGTCAATCACACACCAGTCAGAAAGTTGCCTGCTGTCAACATCAGAGGATTTCATACTCTCCTACCCGCTGATCAAACATTTTTCTCCAGAAGATTAATTCCAAGTCCCCACCCATTTCCTCCCATATCCTCTTTCCCTTTTAGGTTTACTCAATGATCCATCTTCTGTATGGAAAAGGAAGCAGTGTATAATAGAAATCCTTTCAAAACAAAAGTTCAGCAAAACTAAATTTAAATCCCAGCTGTTATCAACCTCTTCCCCCCCGTGCAAGTTAAACACCTTAAAGAGCTTGGATTAGACCTAGTCACAAATGCCTTTCTTTGATCAAAGGCTCCAAGACTTTACACAAATATAATCACAAGGCAATGACTGCATCTAAGGAGCCTGAATTGATTTGTTCTACTGTAACATATAGCATACAAAAACACCCGTTAGGCTTTTTGACTTCCAAGACCATTCTTTTTCAACTTATATCACTCAAAAGCCAAGAATTTTAGCATCTTCTTAATATTTTTTCAAGATAAAAAGTGAATTTTTTGCACAGTATTTGCCTTCTCTTTTTAAAAAGTGCATCTCAGCTACTTACACTTAAAAGCAGAAGGTACAAGAGATTCTTCAGCTCAGGTTCAGTTTAATGAGTTGAAGTGAAGTAACTATTACCACTTCTCCCTAATCATATGCCACATTCTAATATATTCAGTTTTTATAACTTAAAACTCACTGCTCAAGTGGCTCAGTATCTTCCACTACAGTTGGCACAGACAGAATCTGTCCCTAAAGGAGCACTTTAACATGCTAGCCAAACAACAGTGAATGAAAGCAATACCCATTAATATAATCCAGCAAGCAATCTATTCACTGTAAAATATACTGTTAGATTTTAAAATAAGGATAAATTAATTTGAAATCACACTACAAAATAAATTCAAATTTCCTCAATCATACTCATCCCTAAAATAATTTCTTAATGTTTTTTCATCTCTTAGGTTGGTACTAATGAAAATCAAGAACTCAACAAGACTCCCAGAAGTATAAAACAATAAAGAAAAATCTGCTGGCCTTGAATCCTAAACTTTGATTGGGAAAGTAAGTCCAAGCAATTATTATATATTCTACCTTGTATTTCTCTGTCAGCATCTTTACCTCCATGTCCTGAGAACACACATGCTACCTTCTTTTCATTTGCACTATGCAGGTTTCAAGGGGCTCACACACTAGTGGACACAGCAAAACACAATTAAGTCTGTCATACCCCAAACCATAAAACTCTGCAACTGTTGCTAGAGAATTCTGAGTCGTCATAGACAACTATTCTTTGAAGTTCCTCATGAGGTGAACCACAGATGAATTTTGAGATGCTAGAACCTTTTTCTAATTCCCCACCTCACCAACACCCAAACCTGATGTTTACTGAATTTCACTCATTGTCCAACAGTTCTGAAGGAGTGAAAGAGAAATATGGAGTTTTTAGAGATTACAGCATCTACAGAAGTTGCCAAAAGCATAGGTAAGTCAATGTGAAGGGAAGTAAACTGACAATGTATTAGATTCCAAGTTTACTTCAGTCATTCCCTGCAATAGGTTTCAACCAATTACATCACAACCACAAAACATAGCAGTAGTGGAGGAATTGCCAAGATTCCTGCTATGCTATGGCATAGCAACAGTTTATAAGCTGCCTACAAACACTGATGCAGAACTCAAGTACACATTACATATGATACTGTAACTCATTACTTTTTACAGCCCTTTATTTTGAAATAAGGTAACTCAGAACTTCTCCACCTCCTTTTGTCAATCTGACACCCATAGATTCTTCAAAAGCAAAGACAAAATCAAGCTAAGATGCTTTTTTAGATAGGAATTGCCAAGACTGTTCCATAAATTAAGTCAGTAATGCAATATCATCACTTTCAAGCACATTCAATGATAATCAGAGGAATGCAGAGCTGTATATATATTTTACAGGCCAAGCATAGTTTTTTGCAATTCTAGAGCACTTATTTTTTGTTTTTCATTCTGATACCTTTTGTATGCCTTAGTTTTTTAGGAAGCATGGAAAATGTTGCAAAAAAAAAAAGAAAGCTAGATCCTAAAAAGTATAAGCTTTGCTTTAATGGCTGTTGCTAAGTTGTGCTAACCTCCTCACCTAACAAGCACAGGAACTAAGAAACTGGAAGGTTAAAAATGCTTTCAAGGCATCTTCATTCTGTCATGTGGGAATAGAGCTGAATTGCAGTTCAAACCTCTTGTCACTCTATTCAGTCAGCAGAAGGGGGTGCTGCAGTGTAACCTATTTAAAATGCAAATAGAGTAACTTTTGTAACAGCAGATTAAAACTAGCATTTTATTCACTTGGCATACCCACAGCATACTGAATGCTGGAATCAGACTTGTCACTGCACACCGCAGGTTATTAATAGAGCTCAGAATGGTGTTACTAAATGTGCAAGTTAAAAGCAAATAAACAAAAATGGATTTATCTGTGGTATTTGTTCTCCTGGAGAATTCAGCAAGGCCGGCCTCACGCTGCACACTTGTTTATCCAAGATCACTGAGGCTCAATTTTGTTGTTTTTTTTCTTTTTTACTTAATTGTTTGATTGACAGCCACTTACCACAGCCAGAGATCCTGGGATATGTGATCTATAACACTAATATTATAGAGAAAACCGCTTTTTTTTTTCAACCTGGACAAATATATACATACACAGGGAAGACTCTATGGTGCACAGCTGCTACTCTCTAATAGGCCTTTCTGGACTCTCGTGAACTACCAACACATGAAAAAACACAAAGTTAAAGGGTTCAGCAGAACCAAATCAACACATTGTGCTGTGGCTTTACACTTCATCTTCCTACAATGTCAGGTGTCAGGGCAGGCAAATGGGTTTCCCCTCTATATTCAAGTCAATTCCTCTGTTCTTCATCTCGATCTCTCAGAGATTCATCAAAAATGCGATTTAATTACATCTCCTCCCCTCCTCCCCCTCCCAAAAAGAGTGTAAACATGACTCCTTTTTATCTCCTGATACATCTGGACAAGTAGACAATGTGCTAAAACAAAATAAATCTGCCCTGACAGTCACATCAAAGGGTTCAGCTAGGGGCTTGCAGCTACTTAAGGCACAGGAATGTTGTTGCTAAGCATCGCTCTACAACCTATCAGTCCCTTAAAGAAGAGCTTTTTTCTTTCAGAGGGAGATGAGGAAAGCTGGAGAGTGGGAACCAGACTGCAAAGGGAGATTGGGGATTTTGGAGGATTTTAAAGCTTAAAGTGAATTGTGTGAAGAAAAGGGGGTTTGTTTTGTTTTGTTTTGCCTCTTGACATACAGTCCACATTTGGGGGAGGAAGGAAAGTAAGGAAGGAAGGAGGGGTTAAAGCTTGTTGATGAAACATCTTGTGAATTATCCCTTTGGATAAAACCAAGAAAAGTCTTTGATATCCTTTTTCAAATCCCTGTGCTTACTGCAGATTTGAAATAGAAAGATTGTGACCAAAAGCAATAGGGCTAGGATACCAAGCCTGTTAAAAATACATTGTGAAATGCATCCCATGCCCTGCTTTTCTGTCAAGCGTTTGATAAATATGTTTATGCTCCTGAAGAGGTGAAGCCCAGAACAATGTCCATATCCAATAAACATGCTCTACAGAGAAAGGAAACTTTTGATACATATGCACATAGCACAATTTGATGCTCAATTTACTAGTGAAAACTGTTCTCTTTAGGGAGAAGGTTCACTGAAATCCTCAGTCTTCCACACCGTGCCTTGCCGGACTTGATTTGCATGTTTAGTGCTTAAACCTCCAAAGGAAGGCAAAACCATGCTAAAACCAGACCTTAGGACTCTACTCATTCAGAACACAGCCACAACTAAATGGACAGCTGAAAATTCAAATTAGGCTCCCTCTCAAGGACATAGAAACATATCCAAGGCAGATAGACAATCTAGCCTGGAAAATATAAACCACTCAGTTTCAAAGCTTTATTACCCTGAAGGTAAGCTAAGAAAACGAGTAGTTTGGTTACAGTAACACTGAGGTGTTAACATATCTTTGGTTTTTAAAAACAGCTTAAAAAAAATCCTCTTCCCTTTTTAAAAATTAAACAAAGAAAACATGAAATGGACTCATTCTACATGCAGGGTAACTATCAAGAACATGAACAATTACTGAGCCCCTGATATTACACAAATAAATAACACTTAGCATTATCTTCAGCACGACCATATTTATTAAACAGTGACTGAGGGCAGCAGTAACCATTTTTATTGTTCCATACAGCTCTTATTTTCTAATTAAACAGAAGGTTATTTCCACTGCCAATGCAGCTATTTATCTTATTTGAGTGTTACATAATATTTTTTGCCAGCCAAGCCAGACTATAAAGTGTTCTGTGTGGTGAACTGTGGCCCAACTTGCTTTCCTGTTTGGTAATCATAGAAATGGGCCATTTCGTGCTGTGTTAATAAATAAACTTTTTGCAATTTCTCCTAAAACATGATAAAGCTTATACTTTGTCCTTCCCTCTAGCTTCAATACAAGGGCAATGAGCTGTATTATTAAAGATATAGGTCAAGCAAACCTGATGATTTCAATCCTGTGGGGTGCTTTAGAAACTATTGTCATATTACTGAGATCATTCTGCTGTTCCTAATTATTCCTCTTGGTTGCCTCACATTTCAAGTGATTTCTCTCACACTTATGTCAAAATTTATAAGCTGCTCCTTGTAACAACACTACATTATTTCCTCACTTGTTAGGGTAATATAGGACAGAAACTAGGAGAATGCTTTAATCTAGCTGACAAGGATAATGTAGTCTAGAAATGTAATAAACTTTGCATTCTACTACAAAGTTGTGGTTTTTCTCCCTACCATGAAACATTTCATATAGATAGACATCTTAGAAAAACTAATTGCTACAATAACTTGCATATCCTCTTATCTGAGTTGCTTTTATCAGGAAAAATGTATCAGCATTAAAGCATTCACTCCAATAGCTTGTGCATTCTCCTTATTCCCATAATTGCTATTCCACAACATTCTGTTGACTGCACTGTAAAACTACATGCTGCTGAAGGAAACCTATTTCCAAGAAATCTGTGCATCACCCTAACAGTGCAAAACATCTGTAATTAACAGGCTGGGCTTTAACAGTGCTGTAACACATCTCGGGCTGACTGGCACAAAATTTTATTTGCACTAAGTAGCTTGAGACTGGGAAAACATAAAATCAACTTTATGTGATAGCTCCATGTTCTATAGTGGGTTTTTTTTTGAAGGATTTCAGAATGTAAGGAAAACTGCCAGTGGAAAAGGTAGTCTAATGAAACATTTGAATTTTAAAGCCACTGTGGGTACTGCTTACTGTGGGAGCTAACCTATTTCCTTCAGAACATCCTTAAGGTCACAAAATTATGGTACCCTCCTCCCCAACCCCCACAGAAACAAACAAACAAAGCAAAAATTCCCAATAAACAAACTAAAACACAATTCCAGTTAGAAAATGTCATATGAGTAACTCAAACATGACATCCATACCAATATTTCTAGGGATAATTTTGGTAAATCTGTTTGTACAGATTTACTGTACAGAAATTTGCTGCGTTTGTCAAATTTGTTGTGTTTGTCAAATGTCCAATGGCTTTTAAAATGCTTTTAGTCAGCAGCAAACTGAAAAAAAAACCCCAGATCACAATAATATGAGACCAGAGCATCAAAGCCATCAGACAATAAAATTGGAATAGGAGAACTGGTCTATAATGGCAACTTTTAAAGGGACTTTTTCCAGATAAATGAAAAGCAATATTTAATCGAATATGCACATAGGAAACAGAGAAGAGGCAAAGATGAAGCTAGTGTTGTCCCAATCAGAAGTACTCATCGACAGCATTGTCAGGGGAAAAAAAAAAGGAAAATACAACTAATTTCTGGGTTTGCCTCTGTTCCTACTTCTGTCTCTTGTCTTCCTTTGAAGAGCTGATGACCTGACTGAAGGTAAACTTCAGCTGGTTTGAGGTGTGTGGGTGGGGAGGGATCAAGAGGCAGAAACAGTATCTTCTGAAGGCTTTCATTTCTGGATCCCAATTAGAAGAACTGGAGTCCCTGCCGTGGTCTGAGAGCTGCCAGGGTGAACTATTATACATTTATAAAGGGAGATTTCCCTCTTCTATGATGACTTCTGTCCCAGACAAAAGACCCAGCATGCAGGAAAGACACACTTTGTCTCTTTTTGTCTTTCAAGCAACCATCTCTCAATATGTAAAATTGTCTCGAAAGCTGATGATAAGTGTGTCTATATTCAGATTTTTTTCCCACAGTTGACAGCCACAAGAAGGTAATGCAACAGCCACATTTAAAAATTTGAATAAAGAACATTTAGGCCTTACCTTATGGCTTCAGAATATAAACACTGACATATTAGGGATATAAAGAATATGATTAATCAATATCTTATTAATTTGTAAAGCATCTGCTTAGAAAAAAGAAACAATCTCTGATGGAAATGATTAACCACAGGAACATTAATTAATTTTAGAATCTTCACAAATGAATGCATGAGAGATAAGAAGTCATACACAAAGGCATTAAACTACAAAAGAGCAGTACTCGATCAGTACATTTCTCACATACCTTTGGTAAATCAAAATAAACCAAAACCAATGGAAAGCATTGGACACTATAAAAGGAAAAGGCAATCAAAATATTTATGGAAAATTTAATTATATCAATTTGTTAAAACTCCAGTTTTGTAGAAACACAAAACTGGGGTATAGAAAAAAACATTGTCACGGCACTTTTGCTTTAGGTTTTCTTAACTTTCAAGTAATTTCCTACATAAAGTAGTTCAGAGCTGTCTGAGACTTCTTGTCCATGTTTCAGAAATGCATAACAAGAGGGAGATGAACTGTGTAACACAGCTAACCTCACTAATTTTTATAATTACTTTTCTTGAACTTATTCATAATTGATGTTTACTTGAAAGAGACATTCACCCAAATGAGAGGAGAGAAAAAACAGCTGGAGAGTTGATTTATCTCAAACTGTGTTTTCCAAGCTCTGTGTGAGAACCTTGGGAGTTCAGTCAGGCCATGACATACTGGTAAGTGAGGTTTTCTTCATTGAGGTGATGGATGTAATGAATACTGTCCTAAAATGTATTGGGTTCTGGCTCTTCAGGGGGCTTTCTATGCTCCCATTGAAGAAATGCTCTAACTAGTTGTCCCTATCCATAAAATCCAGAAAGCACTTAAAGTTTATCCCTCAGCTCAAAAAACTGTTCCCCCAACTTTGCAAAACTTCAGGACATACTACAGTTCAGAGATGAGGGGAAGGTTTTTTGTCAGACAGGGTAACTGCTCATTTATAGGGCTGCTGAACTTTTCTTGGTTTCAGCTGTTACCATGGTTACTTACACAGTTGACATGCACTGAGCACTTCCAGTCTTGGCTAAAAAAACTGCATCTATGTACAGTCTGTCACAATTCTGGGAAACCTGTTCCAACAAATCAGCGCTGCCTGTAAAATTGTTCTTTTTTTCTACCCTGGGTGTGTAAGCTTCAGTTGCAACAACTGGTTCTTCTCATATCCACTGCCCATATGAGATGGAAACTCCACATCTTATTCCTTGTGCTGCTGTTCACTTGAGGTGCTACTGTGATCAACACTTCACACCCCCTTGGCTACCCAAGACAGACAGAACTTCCTGGAATTTCTCACCATAACATGTCATCCAGTCTCCTGACAAACCATTTGCCTTGTTCCCTCCATTCTGTCTTCAGTGTCCCATCAACTTTCCAGAACCACAGATATCCAAATCTAAACATGGTGTTCTAGTAGCTGTTGTACCACTAAAAAGTACAATTATAATGTTTAAATTTCCCCTCTTACGTGATACCCTAAAGAGTATCAGATGTGTCTATTGAAATGTAATTGTTTTATGTTTTATCTCACTCACAAAAAGGTTACACAGCACTGGGCAAAAACCTGATCTTCATGAAAGCATGTCCACTTTATCAACATAAAAGATGTTCACTGGTACTTAATTCACTGAACATATGCCATGTTGAATTTTTACTATTCTATCTCCTTTAACAAGATAATGTATATCATATTTGATAATTATATTACAAAAACTAATTGAAATCCTTGTTGTTATCAACAGTGCTTGCACTGACCAAAGAGAAGATGGTCTAAAGAAACACATCTTTGTTCCCCTCCTCTTGTTAGCTGTCTCTCATTCTTTCCACCTGCAGCTGAATCTTGTCAATAAGATGACACTTTCAGACAAAGCATAAAATGACAGAATGTAACAAATATATTGTGAATTGTAATATTTTCCACTGAAGTTGGAGGGACTCTCATTTCAGAATATTAGAAACATCAAAGGAACCCTGAAATTTACAGATAGAGGCATGGATCACTAAACTGAGTGACTACAGAGTGTGGAAAGAATATTTTCCTTTTCCAGACCCCAGATATAAAAATCTGGGTATCAACAATACTGCTACCACAGGCAGGCAACTTCAGAATTACTTCAGAAGTAAAACTGCTATGGAACTGAAGCTAAACAAAAAGAGAATATAAGCCTGGGTTATACAGTGGGTAACTTCAAGAGCTGCTTGCATTCATGTTCATTCATGTATTCAAGTGCATACAATAACTGTGTAAATGAAAATTACACAAAATTATTCCACTGTACTTAGATAAATCACAGAACCACAGAACTGGTCAGGTTGGAAAGGTCATCTGGCCCCACCTCCCTGCTCAAGCAGGCTTATCCCAGAGCACATGGCACAGGATTAAGTCCAGACAGTTTTTGAGTATCTCCAGTGAGGGAGACTCCACACACAGCCTCTCTGGACACTTTGTTCCACTGCTCAGTCACCTGCACATTAGAAAAGTTCTTCCTCATATTTAGGTAGAACTTCCAGTGCAGCAATTTCTGCCCATTGCCTTTTGTTCTAACAGAGTTACTTTTTGCTCTTTTTCTGTGTTTATTGTTGTTGTTGTGTTTGGCTTTTGTTGGATTTTTTCTTTTATCTATTAATACAGAAGTGTAACATAGGGGTTGTAGTAGAAAATCTAATGTCTAGGTCTATTTTCTAGACCTCTGAGTGAACTGTTCTATAACCACAAATTCTCAGACACCATAATGAAACAAAATGAAAAGAGCCGCCCATTTCATATCTCTGTCTCCTCTGCTCCAGTTATCCAGCTTCAGGTATGGAATGACAAATAAATATTATGGTAAATATCTTCAGACATTTAGATTTAAAAAACCAATTTATTTCCAGTTACAGCTATTCTAAAACTTGTGGAAGAAATGCTAGAAAATATTATTCATATCATTCTGTATTTTTAGTGCTGGACTTCACCCTTAGCACCCACCTCATGGGATAAACTTTTTTGTTAATATTATCTCTGTGGGCTGCACAAAGTATCAAAGTTCAACCCAAGATGACATATTTTGACTAGTCACATCACAATTCATTTTATATTACTCATAACTTTAGGTTAAGTTATTAGAAACAGACTGATGCATCAAAAGTTTTACACTTTGCAATGGAATTGTTCCAACAGCATTATGTAAAAAACTGAAACTGCTCAGTTCCTCAAAATGCAACTGTTGCATCTGGAGTTCACCACTTANCCCCCCCCACCTCCACTGAATCTGGCACTTTAGGTAAAATATGGTTTTATTACTCAGAAATACTTTATTACTGCAATAAAACTGCACTTTCCACTTTTCCACTGTCTCACCTAATAGTGAACATCAAACCAAAAAACTGAAGTCAAAAGCCCTGTTGATTCCACAGGCAGGAGGTTACATGTTAATAGTGCAGGGCAGTACAGCAGAGCAGGAAAAGAAAAATGTCCTCAGCAATTTACATAGATTTATATATTGAATTTCTGGGTTTAATGTTATTTATAATGTTTCTTGTAGTGCCATCATCACAAAGAATAACTGAGAAGTGTCCAGTTATGTAGCAAGTAAGTGTCTAACATTTGCTCTTTCATATTGCTCCCCAGGAGGTGCACCCAAAAGATGGTCCCTTTTAAACAATCTCACTTCCATGTGTTTTGGCTTAAGAAAGCTGGAAGATATATGCCTGCCCCTTGCTGGTAGACACCTGTGGGATAGCACCATTTCATTAATTTCCTGTTGAAACAGAAAAGGAATTAAGTTTATTCCCATTAGCATGATCCTTAAACTATTGCATCATCTAGCAAATTATTCCCATGTTAACACACAGAGATTTAGGCATTTGTACTTAGCAAAACTGCAAGTGCATCAGTATAAGAGAAAAATGACCTGTTCTAGGTTGGGTAAGATGGTAACTTGATTAAAAATCTGCCATCATCTATCTCATTTTGCTGTCTGAAATGTTATTATATATGTAAAATTTTCCTGTGTCGTACTTTCTTCCAGCTCCTATTTTTCAGGCTGCTCTGTGAAGATTAAAATTATTTTGTCTTATAAAGCATATCTCTGAAACCAAACTGTTAGGTGTTCTTCTGTGCTGGTGAAGGAAGCTAAAAGAGATTCCTTCTCAATCTGTTTGTTATCTTATGTTATCTATCTTGAAAGAAGAGAAACAGTCAAATAAGTAATGGTTGCTGTAGACACGGTATTTAATGTATGAACAATTTACTCTCAGTTTTCATCTGAGGGTGAAAAAACCCTGTTACACACTTGAACATTGTTCTAAAATTATATTTAGTTGTAACCAAACTCATTCTCTCTGATATGAATATACACAAACACAGGAACATCAGAAATACACCTGGAGATAGAAAACAGTCTTTCCCAGCTCAGCTATTTGAAATAAAAAGGGAATCATCACCTTCCACCATGACTGCTTTTACAGAGTCTTAGATTCATTGACACAAAGAAGCACAGAGCTAAGCAAGCAAAAGACTTTTCCATGAAACCAACACTCATCTACTGGTTTTTCTTCTTGTAGAATGTACTTTACTTCTTCTTCTCTATTTTTAACACTGTAGCTCATCCTACTTTCTTATGTGAGAAAGCATTAGCTCATACTTCCTTTCTCTCCATTTTCATCTATAGAAGGGAGTCTGCTTGTTTTAAAAACTTTTACAATTGTTTTAGTGAGTTCATCTAAAAGAAGACTTTTCCAGCTTCACAGAACAAGGGGCACGTTCCTTCTGAATGCTGGATACTCATCTAAAACAGCAAGGCCTATCCATCACCAGTTACTATAGCTCCAAAATACATTTCCCCAAATATCTAACATCATTCAAAGACTGATGGAAAAAAGTGGGTTTTTTTCCATGCACTGTGGCTGCTTTCTGAAGTAGCCCTACTTCAACAAAAATTAACCAAGATAATAAAAAGAAGAAAAAATGCCAATTCTAGATGTTGGATGAAATGCATTACTTTTTTTTTTTTTTTTTTTTTTTTAAGGCCATGGACTTTGCATGATAATTGGTAAAAAATAAGACATAAAGAAACCACTTGGTCAGGGCTGAGGACTTCTCTGTAGCTTTAATTTTCTTAGCCCAGCATTTAAGCATGTTCTTACAAGATGTTCTGAACTGAAGTAAGGTTGAGATTTCTCCTGAAGTAGACCTGATGCAACAGTCATAGGAGCTACTGTCATTTTATTGTGTGCATGGTCCCAGTGCTTTAGGATCCTCAGAGAATTTTAGCCCAATGGATTAAGTTTGTGCCATGCATTATAGCTTTTAAGTATATCCTGTGCTTTGCAACGCGTTTAACACATCTAAAATTACTTTATGATTTTAAAAGCTCATTGTTAAACCAGGAAAGGCTGCTGGTAACGACTGGCAACTTTGAGAAAATCAGATTGTGTGTTCTGCCCAGCAGGAATGGTGTTGAGTTAATATTTAATGATTTACTAGTTCTACTTGAATGAGCTTGCACCCTGTAAATGGATCATATGATCATTGATCACAAGTTCAACTGCTTTTGTTCCTTGCCTGGCATGAAGCGAGGGCGTGTTGTAGAGTACCAGAGGTTCGTGTGCAGCCCTGTGTAAGACAAGGGCAGGTTACATGCAACAGGCTCTTAATGGCTCATACCAGCAAGCCCTCAGCCGAGGGGAGCTCATGAGGTTGAATTTTAAAAAGGTAGCTGACCTTGCAGCTGGGAGCTTTAACTGTGTTTTTACCCATTTATACCTGGATAAGTAAACAGTTACTGAATGCTGAAAGGGCCTGAAAGCACTATTTTAGCCAAGGGCTAATCCCCATTCTTTGTGGATGAAAGGTCTCAAAACGAAAACAAAACAAACAAAAAAAATATGCTCTGCTTCAGGTAACAAAAAAGGTAAAGCTGCAATAAACAAATCCATTAATTTTAAGCTTAATGTTGCCTTACCCTCCATTTCTAATGAGCAAATCAACCTCTAAAAAAATACTGAGCTCTTCTTAAAATGATGGAAACATTACAATCGCAAAGCAGAGGATATATGCTATGTAAACCAAAATAGTTTAGAAAGATTCTTCTCATGTAGATAAAATTAAAAGAATAAGTGATCAGCAAGCTGCTAGTTGCACAGCTTGAACCTAATAAAAACAGTCATCATTCATGTTGCAGAAAACACTAGTCCAAATGTAAGAGACAATGTAAGGCAGTGATCCTCTGCCCTATGCATTCATCTTATGTTTAATATTTTTCTCAATGCTGTGGTTGAAACTAATGAAGAATTAATGCATTTCTCTGTCAAGTGTGGCTATTTCATAGCATAAAGAAAAGGCCCTTGCTCTACATGGAAGGACAAAAGGTTTTAAGGTCAAAAACAACTTCTGAGCCAAAGACTTCTTACTCATTTCATAGATCTTTCACATGAATTATAGCATATTACCCTACAAAATTTTTTTAGGATCTTTAGTTTATTTTTTTATTTTTCCCTGAAATGTGTGTTTCATCTACTTTTCATGCAGGAAAACAACAATGCTAAAACCTCCACAGCTTTCATAGCTACCCACTGTTCTTCTACATGCACAGATAGGTGTATTAGAAGATGCATGACATTTAGATGTTGGAGAAAGAAAAGGAAGACCAAGGGGGATGTAGCCCTCAGCCAATATGCAGCACTGCTTTTGAGTGACACGTAGGAAAAATGAGCTCCACAGCTCTCAGTTTATTTTCTAGCTGACTGTCCAGCACCTGACATTTGATGGCTTGCTAATATCCATGAGTTACAAAGTCAAACCTTTTCTTCTCTCCAAATACAGGCACTAAACCCCTAGAATCTTAAGTTACCCTGTCTCTTTTCCTCAGTCCATGAATTCAACCTAGCTACAACCTAGCTTCCATCTCCCATTATAAACCAGTCAGTGTTCTGCACTTACTTCTTAACTTTAGAAAAGCATTGAACTTTGATCCATTGTTTTTAAAATGTGGGTGACAACAGCACTCCATTTACATGAAGGACCACAAACTGTACTTCATGTGTTTAAATTCTCATCACATAGCAGAATAGG
This sequence comes from Urocynchramus pylzowi, assembly GCA_013397555.1. NCBI lineage: Eukaryota > Metazoa > Chordata > Aves > Passeriformes > Fringillidae > Urocynchramus > Urocynchramus pylzowi. The sequence goes on along the minus strand of VZRH01007741.1, from coordinate 847,445 downwards.
GGAGTTCCTTCATCTCTTTGATCTTGTGTGTCTGTTTGGAATGCAACATAAAAAGTGAAAAACCCATTTTTGACAAATCTATGATCTGCACCTAACTAAATCAGGCATCTAAAATCTGTAATGCAAATAACATTATTCCCAATACTACATGAATGAAAGATATGTGAGGAGATCCTTGCATCAGATTATATAAAATCTAAATGCAATTCTTTGCTAAAGATATTTGAGTTTTAGTAAAACATAATCGCTATGTTAAGAGTTTTTCCTCAGTTGTCTGAAACTACTTTACCACATCACAGATTTTTGGTAAATTAAAATGAAAAATTCTTAACTGCTTTTAAATTTGAAGAGAACACCCATATTCAGTTCAAATACCTCCACATGTCATCAAAGCTAGACAGGTTTCACCTATGTAGGTAAAATACAGAACCATCCCCTTGAAAAGAAACATTTGGCTAAAATACTACTGTAAATAAGGTCTGTTTGGATTCTGCTGCTTGTTAACATTTCCATGTGTGTTTTATCATCATTGCAAAGCAGAAAGCTCAGCAAACACAGGAGCTGCCTTGCAGAAGCATGCCCAGGCAGGAGGCTCCTGCCACACACCTGTTATTGATGTGCATTAGGAAGTGTCTGTCTAGACATCGAGAACCTGACAGGATGATATACTTAACTCAGGGTTTGTATCAGATTTAATAAGAGAATGTTGGCAGGCCTCAACTGGTCCTGGAAGACTGTCCAGGCTGTTTGACAAATGATGTTGTAGCAAAGTTATGAACAAAGAACTCATAGTCACAAAGCATCCAAAATAAAACAGTTTCAGTTTACTAATGTTTAAATCACCTACACTTCTTCTTAAGGTCTAAACTCCTAAAGACACTAGAAATATGAGTCACCATGGTTGCAGTGGTATTAGATATAAGGTAGAAATAAAGATTAGGATAAGAAAAAGATGGGAAGAATTTTGCAAGCATAGTGTTCTGACCTAGCTTTAGGGACAAGGTGGAAAATAACACAAAGAAGAGGAGTGTGTACCTAAACTCCTGAGCAAAAGCCCTGAGTGGATTAATCTGGGAGCTTTTTGGTAACAGTGGGAAGAGTACTCAGAAGCAAAATACAGGCCCTGGTGCAGGAGAAGGGAAGGCTGTCCTAACACCACTCATAAACTTCATTTCTGACATGGTACCTAAATGCTGAGCTTTGCATCTTGTTTAATACAGATCTTCATGATACCAGTAGGACAGTTTGATGTTGGGGAAAAAGCAAATCACAGTGCAGCTGACAAGCTCATAATACCTTCAGGGAAAGAGGAAATTCAAATCAAAGAGAAACTCAACAAAAACAGTGTTGCAGGCAACCCTGGGGCACCTGCACTTTGAGATTTCTGTAGGGTACCTAGCAACCATGGAATGCTCCTGCAAAGCTGCAAAGGCTTTCTATGAGGAGCTGCTTTGACAAGAACCAAGAGCTAAAAGTTTCCCCCCCCGAGCGTCATACAGGCCCTTTTGTAAGATATAAACAACAGAAAGACTACCAGACAAAATCCAAATATCTAAAAAACTGTGGCAATATTTCACTTCAGAAGCACCTGCTGAAATTTGAGCAGACTTAATTGGTTTGCTGGGCCATCCTATTATTTATTTCTTTTTAGTTGTAAATGATTTTAATATGCTTTGAATACAAAGGATACAATGTAAAAATCCCAAGAATTACCAAATGTGTACTAAAACTTTCCAAAGAGAAAATTGATATCACATTTAATGATTGTAAATTAAGAACATTCATTTATTTCAGGGTACTCAGATAAAGAACTTAGTAACCAAAAGTAATACTTGGAAAAGGATCAAATTATCCTCACATTTGTTTGGAGGCCTATTCTGAAAATAAACATGCAATTCTGAGAGCCTGAGGGCATATATACAGTATTTGTGGGCATAAGTTTTCTGTGTAAAATGGAACACAACTGTTCAAGCATCTCTGTAGAAAGGGAATGTCTGTGGATTAGCAGGTGCCTTTATATGAGGGGATGTCTGGCTCCTGTCTCAAGATTGCTTGTTCCTCTTTTCTTTCTGTGAGCTGAGTATTTCAAGGCCTACCAGGTTGTGGTGCTTCTGGATTCCTAATCAGTCTTGGAAAGTGCTTTGAAATCTGTTAAGAAAAGGGCCATGCAAGTTCTGTGCCATCACAGATACAAAGCACATTGGCATTCCAGACCCATGTGAAGTGGGCTATTTTTCTTGTCATCCAACTAGAGGCGAAAATTCACTACCTATTTGCAGTGATCAGAAGTAGTGCTTCCAAAGAAATATAATTAAAAGACAAAATGTTATTTCCATTACTTCACAGAAAAGATTAAAAGCCTACCTTTTTTTTTCTGATCATTTTCAATCAGTATACTGGAAGCACATCATTTTATTTATAACACATGTTGAATCTAAAAATTAAGTGGTGTACGTATAAAAACACTTTGGTGACAGATGGCAACAGAAGACATCACAAGAGAAATTGAAATTTTCAGCCTTTCCTAATATCCCAGGACTTGCAACAGTCATAAAATAGCCACAAATTAATATATTCCTAGAAAATCTATTGCATGGAGCAAGACTAAAGGGAACTAATCACATGAGTACACAATTCTTTCCACTTTCTTCTTCCTGTTTACTACAGTGGCCAGGGTTTTATCAAAGGAATGCCACTAACTTGTCTTTCTCCAGTTTATAGGTCTAGCTCTGCAATATTAAAATGCCTGAGAAGACTAACTACTTGACTGGAAAGAGATTTGGACAAGTTATTTTTTTAAAAAAAGTTGTTATTAGAAGTCAACAAGATGACAGGTATCACCAAAGCAGCCTTTACTGCCCAGACCCTCAGTATTACCTCATAAAAACAACAGCTAAATTCACCCATAAGGAACATGAAAACAAGAAAATACAGATAGCTCAACCTCAATATTATATGTATGGGCCTTTATCAGGATTTACTCACTTAAGACAAGAAGTTGCAATTTTATCACTTATGCTTTGTACGCTTTAAATAGGGCAGAAAAACTACAACTTTATAAATGAAAAATGAATAACACCTATGAGGAAAAGGAGCAAAGTTACAAATATATTGCTTTAATTCAATAATAGGAAGCAGGCTGCCACTAGAATAATACTTTTGGATTTAATATTGCAATACTAGATATTCTGTTAGGAGAATTTCCCACTGAATTTGTATTCTTGCATTGTTGGCACCTAGGTGCCTAAAATTCTTAGTAGCTAAGAGGCTCTGCTGGTGTTGGAGATGATTTGAGAAGAAACATAAACAACTGCACTAAGAGAGAAAAGGCTATTAAAAGATTCAAAATTCAAGCAGAAGCAAAATCATCGGCTCATTTCGCAATTTCAAAAAGTGGAACTAGAAAGGGCATTAAAGAAGAGGAAGAAAAAAACCTTTCTAAGAGTTTTAATCAAACTCTTACATTTAACAGCATTAATGCTAAGTATGCAAACGTTCATCCCACTGATCATTATGGTATCAAGAACTAATTTTCCTCCTTTTAAGAGCTTATATGTCACATCACACCCTGTGGGCCTTCCAGAGGTGTATTTAAATGTCTAACAGGGGGAAAAGAAAGACATTCCAGACAGCCAGGTGTTACTGATTCACCCATTAAAACTTCAGTTATAAAATATCCCACACAATGGTAAAACATTTCAGTCATTAGCTGATCATAAATAGATTAAGATGACAGTCTAAATTATTATGACTATATGTGTATAAAATTTACATTGCTCATCACATTATTCCAGGTGTCAGTAACGGATTATCTGAAGTTAAAGATTAAGTGCATGTATTATTTGTTCTAAGAACTTAAGAAAAAGAAAGACAAAGCCAGATGTAGCAAATGTAACATTAATCCTGAGACAGAAGAAAACTTCAGATTTATTTGTAATGATGCTCATTCATTTTCTATTATATAGCTGAAAATGAGGTCTTGTTCCTTTTTATTGTAAGATTTAAGCCAGCCTTACTATTTCACATAATGAATGTGAAACAGTAAAATAATTCAAAGATTTTTAAATCTTATATTGCTTAAACTTCTGTTTTTCAAATCAGGAAAATATCTAGTGAACACTCAACACTGCATCCTTTTGATACCAACTTTAATAACAAAATATATAAATGGATGTTAGGTCCTAGCATGCTGTTGATTTACACAAATTTAGCTGCCTATAAACGTGAAGATAATTTCTATGCTTATTTGTTTCTATATCTACACTGTCAAACAAGATTTAAATTTTAAAATAAACCATATTTCAATCCATTTTTCCCCTTTCAATTTGGCACATGATCAAATTTCTGAGTTAATAAATTAGGGAGCATCACCAGTATTCCAGTAAGTGTCAGTAGACAAGCACTTAACCCACAATCTGTGTGAAGAAATTTGAGTCAACCTAATCTAGATTAGAAGACAGTTGATCTAAATCAAATTAGGTTACATGTACTATGAGCTAAAAGCTTGTACTGGATAGTCACAGTCATGCCAGAAAAGCACTATAAGGCATTGTGCTGAAAAAATGTTACTTATCTCTTTGATTCACCTGATTTCCAGGCACAAGTTCTTTCAAACTTTTAGCTTTTCTTCTATTTGTTTAATTTTAGAAGTGAAATGCTGCATGTTTTGCCACTGACTCAGATAAAAAGAGATTGCACTCTTCATTGTTTTTAGTGTTCAAAATCAGCAAAATACAAATTATGTCAATTGCTATTACCAAGTTACACAACTCTACAGCAGTAAATCAGTCAAAATCCAGGAATCAGCATGCTGCAAACATTATTGGCTTATGTTTCAAAAATATACAAGACAACTATGAGTTAAAAAATATGAAATCTAGCCAGACCATATAATTTTTAGCAGAATTACATCCCAGACTTCTAGTTACAGAAAACAAAATTATTTTTATTTACATGAGAGACAGCCAAGCACCTGAAAGAACAAAAGCACTTTCCCTTGTGCTTGAGGATGAGAACAGATCCATTCTAGCACGTCTGGTCAAAAGCATTTGCTGCCTCCCAAAGAATGAGATTCGATGAGTTAGGATGAGATTCACTTCAAAAAATCCCAAATCGACACAGCTTTTGCCCAACACACACTTTGTCATCTGGACTTCAGGTGTTTCTGCTTTCCTGTTTCTTAAAAGGTCCTTTCATGATTTTGTTAATGGGGTTTTTTTTGGTTCTGACACACCAGTTTGAGCCTGTTATTCACTTCAGAGAAGAAAACTTGAACTCTGCAGGCTAAACCCACCTGAACACATTTTTTGGTAAAAACAAAACAAAACAAAAATTCCAAAGAAAAATTATGTGAATCAAATCTAATAATTAGTTCCTAATTAGAGAGAAAATAAGAATATAGAATAGAGAAGAATGGAAGAAAAAAGAAGGAAGAATAAAAGCAACAAATAAAAACAAGCCAACCAAACACAAGGTTTAAGGTGTGAATAGGCCCCAAAACCCTATAAATTATTTTCCACAAAAGAGGATTTCTTAGGTTTTTCTTACAGTCAAAGAAATTGAGTCACAAGAAGGTGATAAGAATTGCCAAATGGAACAGATTTTGAAATTATATTGGAACCATATTATCATAGTCTGTTCTGAAAAGTGTGTTTATACTAATGCTCTGCAATAAGACCTTGGAAAATTGTCTCTTGTCAGTTGTCACACTGCACCTGCTTGTAGCATTTCACTTGCAACATATTGCCTTAATTCTTTTGAGTGAGAATAACATTGTAGTGTGGACTTAAAACCTAATCCAGAGATTCAGATTAGTACAATTACAGGAAAGAACTCTGAACAAATCATCAGGTTCTCTGGGCCACACTTCTTGGTAGAAATATTAATGAAAAACCCCAGAAAAACAAAAGAGGAAAAAACCCTAAACTCCTCCCCAAAAACAGTTTTCACCAAAAAGAACAGCTGTCTTATACCACAATCTGTCAGAATCCTAATCAAGGAAACCCCAATGCCTACATCCATAACCCTAAAATTCCACTGGCCTAAACCACCAAATTTTTGCCAAAATTCAAGTAATAAAGGATTGAATAATGTTGAGTATATTCTTTATTATGTCTGATCCTTTCAAAAAGCTAAATGGATTAGCTTAAATGTAAGAAGATAAACTAGATAAAACCTTTTTTTTCTGAGCAGGCAAAAAATAGACACAGCACTGAGCAGCCTTTTCACAGAATGTTTTCTCTAAGCAAAAAATAGGAAATAGGAGAGTCAGTCCTGGTAATAAAGAGATCATCTCAAAAGCAGATGTGCAGGACAGCCTGAATGAACCCAAGGCACCTGACTAAGTCAGCACAAGCCAGGAATTTTTTTTCCTTTCTTTAACTTCACCTCACATACTACCATTTACATCAGGTCTTCCAAGCCTCATGACACATTCTGGTACCCTGGATTCCACCAGGAAAAGTAACCTGGGGCAGGAGGAGGACTTGGCAGGGATGACTAGGAAGAGGGCTGATAATTCACTTTGCTTGCACAGGCATTTTGCCTCAGGGACTAATCTTGATTAATCTCCAGTGATTGTCGATCACATGAGGAAATACCAAACATCCTACAGGCTTCATCTGTTAAAAGCAAAGGAAATATCTTTTCCCATCTTTCTCCCACTGATTGAAGACAGAAGGAAGAATCTGCTTCTTAGTACCTGATAAAAAATAGCAGTGGTGGTGAGTTCCCTGTCTTTTCTCTATGAAACTGCTTTTTTTTCTATAGCTCAATTGCATAGTTTATAATAAATCCCTTTTTGCTGACTTTTCTGTCTTATTTTGAAGCATTTTGAGGCAAAACAGATTAGAAATCTCAGTCACTGCATACACAAACCAGGTACTGGTCTAACTATGATGTCACATTGTGGTTAAAAAAAAGACAGAATCATCATGAGCCTTATCTAAAACCAAAAGAGACAAGATGAGCTTATTATTATTATTTCAGCTACATCCCCACATATTTTCAAAAGCTTATCACTCCAATGAGAAAAAGTGAGCATTCCATGACCATGGTCTTCCATTTTATTGTTTCACAATTAATAAACTGGGGATTGTGCATAAGGAATAGAGGATTTAACTGTGAAAAACATCCATTTAATTTTGTTGGTTTTTTCCCATGATAACTTTATCACCTGGCTAAAATGTTGAACTCAGAAATTCAGCTGAAAATTTGTGGGCAAAATATGCAAAGTAATGAAAATGTCTTTGTCAGTAATTTTCTTTTTTAAGCATAGTCCCTTCTGAACACTTACTTCCTAGATGCTATGGCACAGGCATCTCAATTTCTATCATTCCAACACTTAACTCCAAGTGAACTGTCTGTGATGAGAAACTGACAGTAAACAATATGCCTATTTGAGTTCTATTCTCATTGTTAGGATTTCTAACATCTAAACAACTGTAAAAGTGTTGATTTACCTCTTAAGTTCCTTATGAGATTTTAGCAATGACATATTATAAAGCAATTAAAAAGTAAAAACCTCCTGAAATTCAGTGTTTTTTTTTTTTCTATTTGATCCTGCAATACAATTACTGTGCTTGTTTGTGGTCTAGAAATTAATGCCAGAGTGTGATACATAAACAAAAGATTTCAGAATGCAGAAACTACATTATGACAAATCTCTTCACCACCTCTCTCAATACAAAACTGACCCTGGCCTGCTCACTAGAGATGGTGAGAGCCTTTGGGGAGAACAGATGGGAGCCGAGGAGCTGCTCCCAGCCCCACAGGAGATGTTTGGCATATTGAGAAATTTGGTCTTCCATTAGAACAGCCAATGAAGAGTTTGAATGGTAACTCCCCTCACAGTTTATGCTACTTTTCTGCTTTTAATGTGTTTAACAACATGAAAGACTTCTTGCAGCATCAGTTAAATTAGGGATTTCATGTTGGACTCCAACCTGATCTTGAGTCAAAAGCAATATGTTTGTTACTCTAAGTCAAGTGTATCAAAAGCATTTGATTTTCTGAAGCACTAAACCCCACAAATCATGGTTTACTATTGATGCAAACATCTTTGCTGCAATATTTAGCAGGAGCTGCTTATGAAGCATAGCAGATATGTTGCTGGTAATACCAATACCTATGCAAACCCAAAGCAGATAGGTATTAGTGGAAATAGTCTTGTTTTCTATTGTGTATAAGAAAAAAGGAATCCAGAAACTATTAGATAGAAAATACTTTATGCAAGCCACCAAAACTGGTTTCTTTTAGTCTATGTTTTAAACATAATATTTAAAATTTAAATATATTTGTGTGATTCGTGTTTAAAAATGTGCTCGATTTTGAACACAATAGCAAATTAAGAACTGTAGCTGAACCCAGTAACCCAGCTCAGCCAAGATGAACCAGTAAAATCTACTCTGAAATGACTCAAGAAGTATATTTTCTTTTTCTCTTTTACTGAGAGTGCACACAGAACAGGAAGAACATCAGTGACTTCAGTCTCTGGCCTTCTAACCAAGAAAGGACTTGTGAAGGTGAATGGTTTGCAGACGAAGGGGATATAAAAGAGACAAAACCAGGATAAAAATTAAATAAAAAGTAGCTGTCTTAAACTGTAATTGCACTCCTCTGCTGAGCATGCTTTCAGATATATAAATGTGATTTACCATCAGCTTGCAACTACAAATCAGGTCTTAAGAAACACTTGTGCTATGAAATTGTTTAATCTCATCAAGCTCTGCTTTCACAGCAAGCCATAAATCACAAAGTCTTTGTTATCATAGACCTCCATGAGCGCCTCTCAGGCAGGCAATGGATCGTGGGTATATATAATCCTGACTGCACAAACAGTGGGGTCGTCGCAGCCTGAAATACTTTCATAATAGCCACTGTGCAGCTGGTGGAACACAAGCCTATGATGGATATCTCATTTCCTACAGTCGGCATCTATTTCGAGCAAATTATTACCACATAAATTTCTTGTCAACAGAAACGGCCAATTAATTAAGTTAAAAATTTACTCGTGATCACATCTACAAACCAAATAGAACTGCAAGGCAATTTTACAGTTACTGAATATACTGCAGGTCAGTTTAATGAATAATTTTTAACTTTGTCATAAACTCAAAGACAGGCTAATATCTTGAGGAACCTGACTGGAGAACAGCTGCCAACAGATTTACACAAAATATATTTATGCAGATTTTGATTGCTGACATCTGGGGACAGAAATAAACTTCATACAATTACAGAAACTTCACAGGAATATGAAATTTCCTACCTAAAAATAAGCAACTTTTCCTCCATAAAACTGTATTTAAATGTGTTTAAAATGATATAGAATTGTTGTTCGGGAAAAAGATCGCTCATTATCAAAGCCAAGAACTACAGTAAGTACAGCCCTGTTGATTACACTTGCTCTTAAAATTATTTTGTTTTTAAGCTTCTAAAAGTGCATTTTGCATGCATATTTATCACACACACACAAAAACATATAATGTAGTCATAATTAGTGGGCGGAGATAATTGGATGGTTTTTCACCCCCAAAAATGAATAAAACTTATTCTTTCCAAGGAGTCTCCACATCAGTTAAAACCTTGTCAGTGGTGCAGTGCAAGAGAAAATTCAAGCTATGGCTTCCATACAAATCAAAGTGGACAGATTGACAGAGGCATGAATACAGCTACTTACTTTGGGTTATTATAGACATAAAACTGGTCTGCATGAGAACATGCACATTTGTAAGCACTTCATAATTTTTATTTTAACCTTCTTTCACCCTCTTCCCCCATTCTTCCTTAAATGCAAGCAAATATATCCCAGCCACTGCAAACTATGAGATCAAATAGCCATTTTCAACATATAAAAAATAGAGCTGTATAAATCTTTGAAAGGTTAATTAATGGTGTCATCAACACAGAAAAGCAGAAATTCCTCAGCATAAAATTTCAAGTGGGAAAAGAAATGCCTAAGAGAAAAGTGTCAAACCAGTCTGAAAATACCACCTCCCCATTATTCTTCTCATGGCAAAGAGGTAGCCCTTACAGAAGTTCAGGAAGCAAGTATCACTGGTCAGAAATCAGAAAAAAAATTACTCTTAATTACACGAAGGGAACGCCAACTTTAAAATCTGCGCTAACTGTACCTGTGGCAGAATGGGAAAGAAAATCATGGTAGAAGACACCTGGAAACAGTTGATCAACTCAGAGAGGACATCAAAACTATTTCAGGAGCTTGAAAGCTGAAAAACTTTTTTTTTTGTATTTAGAAATTAGCAAGGTGTTCCAGGGCAGCTGGGAAGAGGGCTCCGTCAGCTTTCTCCACCTAGTTGTTATCTTCCTTTTTCTTTTGCTTTTGTTTTGTTTTGTTTTGGTAGGTTGGTTGGTTTTTGTTTTGTTTGGGGACTTTTTGTTGGCTTGGAACCCCTTTTTTAATGTTACAAAGCTACACTCTTAACCTTATCTAAGACTAATGATTCAAAGACAATGCGTGAAGGGTGGAAAGTCTGAAGGACAGTTGTTTTCTTTTAAAGGGCAGCTGCTTTCTTTTTCTTTTGAAGAAGAGTCAGCTTGGTTTATTTTAGACCTTTTTCTGAGAGATATACTAATCTGACATCGGTTATGAACTCTCCTAATGACTGATTCATGACATTTTTTCTTTCTTGAGAGAGAAGGGAAAAAAAAGAAAACAAAAATCAAACACAAAGTCTAGGAATTAGATGGCCCATGGTGTTTGGAGCAATCTTCAAAAAAACATTTCAAAGTATTTTCCATTTAGGAAGAATAATGTATGAATAATAAAACACTTGAATACCCCTCACTGTCTATCCCTGTTTCTAAAGCAGATAAATGTTTTCCTAAAGAAATATTTCGGAACATGCTTAAAAACAAGCAGATCTTCAGTACCTATTTGAAGCTGCATTTCTGAAACTGCTCAAGAATAAGAAATAGGAGGTAAGTTTTATTTCTGTAACTATTAAATAATCAGGTACTTCCATGTCAAGGACTTCTCTACATTTCTCTTCTATATGGAGAAAATTAAAATTTCAGGTAAAAATTGGAAATTGCTAAGGAAAAAAAAAAAAAAAAAAAAAAAGGGTCAAAACCAGTAGATACAAGCTGCAGAATTTTGTAGGAAGACAGTATCAATAAAAAAATCCTCCCAAAAATTGAGAACAAAGTTGCCATCAAAAAACGCTTTGATTAATTCAGAGTGATTATGTTAAAAATTAGTCAGGCTTATTTGGTTAAGAATGAGTATGCATAACCAAGAAATCTTTTATCAAAACAATTGCAACATATCACAATCTAGTGTCAAGTTAAAAAAAAATCAATGACTTTTCAGGCTAAAGCTTATAAACTGGGGGATATGGTGGTGATGATGGGGGAGTAATTCTCCATCCAAACTACATTATAATGGCAAACATCACAGTACTTCTCACACATTTTCTCTGCAATGGACAAACTTTAACATTATTAGTAGCATTTCCCACACCATCTACAACTCGATGTAATTTTACTTAATAGGCTTTTGAATATCCCAAGAGACACTGGATGTTTTGGGATTCAAGATTTCTGGAAGAATTTCCTTAACAGAAATCTGAAAAAAAAAAAACTGATTGAGAAAAATATGTTCAAATATGTGCATCTGATAATTACTACAACTAAACCAAGCTGCTAAAATACCTTAGATATACAAAATTAATTTGAAGATGACTTCACAGATTATAGAAAAGTCTCCTTTATTATGTAATGCAGGGAAAAGGAAAAAATTAATATTCTGCATATGGTTCCATGTGGGAACCTTCTTCTTTCCAGAATGGGTATATAATTTTGGTTAACAATATTTTTCAAAAATTACAATTTGGCTGACATTCTATTAAACTGTATGGTGTCTTTCACTTGCAATATAGTCATGAGAGCCAACAAAAATATTCCCACTTACGAAACCACAATATAAATTTCAAATTTTATTAATGGACAGATTTCCTACCAATGACACTATTTATCCATAACAAAGTAAAAACATCAAGAAAGAGCAGCATATGAACACAAAATCATCTAACCACTTCCCACCACTCTTTATGGTGGAGAAGGAAAAATAGAATGATGAAACATTTGAGGAAAATCACCTCATTCACCTCTACTGACACTATACATAATTCCATTCAAAACTTAAAACACTAAAAACATTAAATTCTATGTTCCAGTATTTAATTACTATCTATACATTAGCAAAAGCATCCCCCTGATGGTCCTCATTCCTAAACTCCCAGATGATTACAGAGGATTCGTGCTACTAAAGTTCTTGAAGGATAAGGTACCTTAGGCTGTGTCCCTAAGGTACCAATCAAAACCAAATTCCCTGTTACCTTCTCCTCTTCTGCTCTTTACTACTCTCCTTTATCCATGTTTGGGTGTATTGCTATGGCACAGGCATTAGTTCTGCCAAAGAATTTTTATTTAAACTGTATGCAGCAAAAGTTCAATTCCCACACATACAAACACTATTTTATAAGCCACAAAGCAGACCCCAAATAAGCAAAATATGATGCCCAAATAGTTAGGTATCTTCCTAGCTGGATAAACATAACTGATTTTGTCTGTTGGGAGTCAATACAAAGAGGAATGAGGAACAAGAAATATGACACCATTAATTTCTTTTTAGGTATATTAGTAAAGGGTAATTCTAACTACAGTGATATTACTGAATAAAAAGTGGATACAATCATCAGAGCACCGTTTTTCCTATTCTGAGCATGGTTATTATATTTAACATATATTTATATGATGAGATCATATGATTACCATCACTGTGTACATAGATTGCAAGATCACCTACAAGTACCAGTGAAATTCTCCTGCCTTCACTAGGTAACCACGACAGACAGACCTTCTTGCCACAGATGTCCCTCCATGTAGGGGTAAGGTAATACACTACATAACAGCCATTTAGTGATGATATTGAAAATAGGAGTGCAGAGCTTCAAATCCTGACAGAAAACAAGAAAAACATGGAATGAACAACTATTGATGTGATCTGTTACTGGATCAATTTACAGAATGTCTCAAGATTCATTAATGTCCTAATACCTCAAGGAAAATACGCCAAAGATTAATTGGAAGTAACACAAGGAATCCTTGCCTTTATAAAGAATTAAAACAGTTCATAGAAATAGTCACATACTTATTTTCAGATGTCATCTTCATTCCACTGAAGAACCCTATTTTGAGGTAAGGTAACATAATACAAAACACAATTTCTGATGATGCTGTTGTGAGCAGAACAATCTTGTTTTGATTAATTATTCAGTTTGGTAAAATTACAGCTTGTTTAAAGGAGCATAAGCAATCTTTCAGAATGCTTCACTTGCTTCTTTATACATAAGAATAATTCATTCCAGGTGTAAATTTACTTAATTAAGAAGCAGTAGCCCATCTTTCTCCATGTGAGTGAATAAATTTAAACCCACAAAACAAATTACACAAATCAAAAATGAGCATTATAGTACTGAACTCTGAAACAGATTATGCAAGCTCAAAACAAACGAACAAAAAATCCCAACAAACAATCCAGGAGTGGAGGCAATATCCCACACAGAAATCCTTTTCACCACCTGAAGTAGTAGAAAAACAGTAATTTAGAAAAATTTTATCATTTTTTCTTCATTATTAATCATCAGTATTCCTTTGCTTTCCATAGTGTTCATATTTGTTGTGTATTCCTTCTAGCACTGTCACAGGGCCCTTCTTTTTCTTTTTCTGAACCCAAGAGAAGTCCTTGAGGACTGCAATGGGACAGTGTCCATACAGGCAGCTCAACAGGGCTCTGCCATCATGGCAGCTGGATTTATAAAGAAATAAAATAAAGTCAAGAATAAAACATCTTTACAAATAACTTATGAAACATTGGAGTTTGCTTTTTGTTTCATTTCAATGACTGAGGAACTTTCTACAGTTAGAGAGAGAGGCAACCATACAAACTCAAAATACCTACTTATATATAGTGCTTTCTTATTCTCTGAGTTGAAGATGGAAGCTATTTACCACTTTAGATAGTTGATCATTAGATCTATATTAGATTTAGATAGTAGATCATTCAATCATTAGATTTTCTTTTTAATGTTACAAGATTTTAAACTTTGTTTGTCAATATAGCCTTTGCTAATAAATCTATAGTTAAAGTTAGCTGTGAACAAATTAAGAAAGTGAAATATGTCTTCCATGAATATGCTGTTTCTATCACATGCCCCTAACGTTATATCTCAGTCATTAACAAATATTCACCTAGAAGGATTTGGAAAAGGATTATGCAAATTATTATGGCCTACTTAACACTTGATTTACTTTGTCACTGTTATGCTCCCTGTATGACAACCCTACCCAACTCAACAAAGACAATTGGAAAATAGAAGGAAATAAGAAAAGGCTGTTACAAGAAAACACTCCAAAAAAGAGAATAGGTAAGATTGCTTTGCTTTGCTCTTTTAAGGATACCTTGCAGCTACCTTAAACAGATTTAAGGTAAACTAAACCCGACTACAGCTCAGAATACCCTGCTTTCGGGTAATTTCTTTCTCTCTCCAAGCAGAAAAACATGTTCCCAAAATAGTACTTAAAGCACAAAATGTAAGGATAAATTGAAATTTTAACTCATTAAATCAGTATTAGATATGTTGCTGTTAGTGAAGAATGTGAGGCATATTCCATAAAACCCAAACATATACTCTTTGATCACAGAATGAACTGGTTATTATTATATATGTAAACTGCTGTTTAATTTATAAACCATATAGTGGAGCTTTAAAATAATTACCTGTCATTCTACTGCTCTAACCTCCCTATCTTGTTTCTAAATTATCTTCATCTGAAGATTCTCTGAACACATTTCATAATCAAATTTTTTGAAAAAGCCTTTTGTGGGATTTTTCATTAGTCCTAGTGAAGAAGCAAAAAATCCCAGTGCAAAATCTAATTTAAAATAAAATTATTTTTGAAGATTAAATTACATTAACAACTTACAATAATATATATCATGAGAATGCTGACATATCCCTAAATCGGATAATTCATATACAAACTCAGAGATTAAACACAAACTTAGCAGAAATACAGACACTGTATCTCATCTATTTTGATGCACTGAACTTGCTACTTTAGGTCAGTAATTGACAAAAAAAAAAAAAAAATACTGTTGACCCTACTTTGTCAGAAAGAATGAAACAAAGCCAGAAAGAAATTTCAAACCCCAATTAAGCAATCACAATCAATTACACTATCTTGAAGTTACTTCCCTAACTTCAAGTCACAATAAACTGTCTCTGAAAAACCTCCTGTTTCTCAATTGCTTGGGATTCAGTAGCAAAGGGAATAAATTGTTGCTTGGCAGTGGAAATACTATCTGGGATTTTTAACCCTTCCACCTACTCCTACTCACCTTCTGACTATTCTGAAGATTACAGTGAAACACAGACTCTCCTTATACTGGACAAGAACACAACCCCTAGAATGTTTTTACAAGAAATTAGGGCTATCAGGGAATAAATTTCAGTGTAATATCGCCTTAGAGATAGATTAGCAATAGATGGACAAAACAAAAGTGATTTTCTGTGACAGTTCAGAAAATTTGCACATTCTATGCAAATTTTCAGAAGAGACAGAGTAATTCTGAGCCAAATAACATCAGATCAGATTCAAACAGTGCAAATATAACCAATAGATCTGATGTTGCCCCACTACAGCATCAATATTCAGTGGCAATCTCTGGGGATGATTGCTTTCAACACATGAACTTTGACCTCAAAAAGCAGAGATAAAAGATTTCAAGTAAGGCAGGAATAGGTATTGTAAATCTGTAGAATTAGCATCTAGTAATATTGTAAAATAAACTCACAGTTTGCAGAGCATTAATGTAAATGTGTGGCCTTTCAGAGCCTAGAAGCCACCAGAAGTTTCATTTAATATATTCAGACAAAAATCTAAAGAGGAGCAAGCAATAAAACCTATAATTACTAGCCATAAATAAAGCAGAAAAACCATGATGAAGCGTCCAAACAAAATAATAATCACATGTGTGTGTTGCGAGGGGAGGAAATAGGGCAGTAAAATGAATAATCAGGCTTCAAGCCACAAAGTCAGAGATTCCCTGATACAACAAAGGTTTAAGGACACTTTGCTGATTTACTTTGTGACAGGCTGACATTCTTGTAAGCATAATGCTCTAAAGCTCATTTCAGCAGTTTTAAGCAGCACGGCACTTTTTCCTGATTTATGACTGGTTTATGGTAGCTGGAAATGGACACAGTCATTGTGGCCATAGTTCGAAATGAAGTTAAGTGATGTCCTTGATGCAGACCCAGTGTCAAAAATGAAAACCATGAAAAAAATGAAAATGATTAAATACACCTGGATAATTTAGCCCAGTGGTAAAAAGGGCAGAGGGAAAAGATGATCCGCACTGCAAGCAAAGATTACACTCCTTGGAGAAGTAAATTCCAGACTGGTACTACATAATGGCTAAGCTTTCAGAGGTCAGCAGTCAAACCCACTGTAAGGTTGGCTCATAAAAATTGTTACAGCAAATGCATTACATTCAAATTATGCATACCTTCTGTTTCTTTGTTTTCTTTAGTCACACTAAATTTTCATTTACTCCCTTGACTGCTCCAGAAAAGAACAATTAAGTCAGGACACAAAAAATAGACTCCACAGATTAGGCTTCCAAATCCAGAGCAGACAACTACTTAAAATTTCTCTATGAAAATAACAGCTTTGGAAGAGAGTTTAAGAAAAAGGATCTTATGGGAGAGAACAAACAAGTAAAAAAAAAAAAAGCATTTTTGTTTAGTTCACTTACTTGTATTACCCTCAGGAACTTACATAAAATATAACAAATAAACTATAACAGAACTAAGACTTGGTGGGTCTGTCTGTGAAAGTTGCTCAGTATCAGCCAGAGAATCCATTTAAACCAAGAGGATTAGAATATCATAAGAGTCACAGTTAAAGTGCCATCAAAATGAACTACTAGTAGTTTAATCTGTTACCTGCAAACTTCAAGTAATTTTTTCAGATTCAAAATGTTTTCAGTATGAACACAAGTATGAGAGATGGGGGAAATATTTCAATCAGAAAAAAAATCATGATCTCCACATGAAAGCTGTGAAAGTTGAGAAGTGTGCAACTGCCTGAAATGACTTAAGGGATAACTGTCATGGGAATTAATACAGTTTGAATGTTTAAAAATTACAACAGATTCCTTTACATTTTGAAGGCTGTCTGATTCCTGCTGTGAAAGCTTAATGTCTCTCTGTCTGATGGAGAGTTGTGGCTGTTTTCAGTATACAGTTGGCTGAAAATGCTTGTTTAATGGATTGGAATGGTCAACAAGTGTCAAAGATATAAGCACAAAAGGTTAAGTTAGAAATAGAGTATTCCCTTTTCTGTTGATATATTGTAAGCCACCTCTCAGAAAGAATAGTGAAAGGCGACTGGATGAGAACTTTTAAATACACAATCTGATGAGAATAGTAACAAAGTAAAAATACAATTAGGGAAAAAAAAGTCCCAGCACATCCTAGCAGAAAAAGACAAATTTGCAGCTGGAGATCACAGCTCAAAGTCTGTGCAGCAGCCCCCCTGGGCTTATAAGAAAAAAATTTGAGTGTTAGGGAGTAAAACAAAATCTAAGCTGGCTAAAACTACAGCATGTAGGGCATTTTGCAAGCTTTCTTGTACAGCTACTGTTAAGCTTCAAGATTCACAAGACCAGATAAAGGTACCTTGCTTGACTAATACCCTTCAATGATTTGCAAACAAACATTTCCAGCACAACCCTAAAATGAAGCAGAGTTAGAAAACAGCTATTAAATATGTAAAATACTAAATATAGCAGGATTCTATGAAATACCAAATTAGAAAAGCACAGAGATGGTTTTCTCATACCTGTATTTTTTCCTAGAATCTGTTTACCTTCAACACTTACACTCTAAATGATTTATCCACTACACCCTTCACACCATAAGCTCCTGGGAGGATGGGGCAGTATTAAATAACATCATGCTTCTGTTTTATGAATAAATAAAAACTGATTTAGAGTATATTTATTAGAAAACAGATTCAAGAATTCTGTGTGAATCGATAGAACTACTTCTACTCTCTAATAAAGTGACTTTAAAACAAATAAATGTTCTGCAAATTCTACCAAGCAACCATTCAATATGGTGGACTCTGAGTCCAGATACTACTCTGTGTGTGCATTTTGTGTGTGCCATACAAAATATAGACCAAAGGACACCTTTCAGTTACTCCAGTGCCTACTGTGGAGATTGACATTCTGCAGCACCAACTGCTTGGCTGCACAGAGCTTGTCACCTTGGGGCACTCACCAAAACAGAGACAGCTGAGCAGCTTTATTACTGGAAGAAGAACTCAGGTATTCTGCTGACATACACACTTTGATGTTCTTTGAAGATAAAAATCCTTTAACATCTTTTTTCTTTTAACAATTCATGATCATACAGCTACAGAAGTCAAATGCCTTCCACACAGACCCAATATGAAACAAGGAAAATCAAGCTTCTCTTGTCCCTCTTTCTTTAACTGAGGACTTCCTATGTCAAGTATTACTTCACTAGAAAATTACCAGGTCATCATGACCAGTGGTTAAACCAGAATGAGCACGTAACTTAGAATAAAGAGTAACAATAAATGAATTTAATGGGGCAAACTTTTGAAGCCAGCCTTGGCAGGAAAATAGTTATCCTTTACAGTCTAAGATTAATAGCTAAGAAATAAAACTAAAAAGATAGGAGCTTATTTGCCTTCCAATTTTAAGACTTTCAATGGGTGAATTTTAGAAAGAAAGAGGAAAAACAAAAGAAAACCTAAAGGTGAAAATCTGTCTTGGCAAAGTTTGAAGTATGGGGCATTTTTATTTTAAAGCTTGTGATAGAAACAAACCAAAGAAAAACAATGAGACCAATGATTCTGTATGCTCAATAACACAGCCAAAACATATATTCACAGGATGAAACAAGTAAAATACAAACCTCAGGTCTGATTTTTATTACTTGAATTAGAAGAAAAGCACCTCAATCAAACACAGGCTCTACATATGAATTTAAGCTCAAGTTTTGACAAGCATGAGAAGAGTGGAGTAGGGAGGATGGCTGCTTAAACGCAAACAAGCCTAAAGAGAAATGGTGTTTTTTTGTAAAATTTCCATTCCTGTACATAATCATCATTACACAAAATACTGGGATTTTCATATCTGGCTTCAAATCAAGTTTATATCTACTCTGGCAATCACTTCTATCAATTCTCTCAATAGTTTATCTATTTAACAGAAAACTGGGATACAGGAATCATTGTTACCAAGACAAGATTAAAAGGGGAAGAAAGAAAGAGTAAATGTGTGAGAGGAACAGGCCAACACCTGTTCCAATAGGAGTCCAGCAAAAGAGTGTGAGAATGAGAGACAGAGAAAGAGAGGATGAGAAGAAGTGAAAGGGAAAAAGTCTGCAGACAAGAGAAAGGACATGTGAGAACAGAGAAGAGCATGTGTGGGATGGTGAAAGGGAGGGAGGACAGAAGAGGAAAGGGGACAAGGGGTGGAATAAAGGGGGAAGAGAGGAAGAGCAAGGTGAGATAAAAAGCACTTGAGAGAGAATAAGTTAATTTGATAAAATCAAATTAAAGTTTGTGTGGTAGAGCCAGATATGAATCATACATCTTCTTTATCCATATTCTGTACCCTAATGGTTTTCTCTGTGGCACGCAGCCGAACAGTGAAATGAACCATGTGACCCTGATGGGCTCATATGTAGGGCTTACTGAGCTTTACACACCCCATATTTTCTTTATTTCAATTCAGCACAGTTTAAATCCACTCCTTTTGTTTTAGTGATTTCAACATAGTTCAATCACTTATATTTTTATTTGATTAAATCCATAATAATATTTTTTATTTTATGTTATGTTTTAATTTATGTTTTTCAGTTCAGTACACTTTCTAATCAATTCCCTTACATGCTTTATTCAATTCATTAAAATGTATATATTATGCCATGTTTTATTTATTTCAGTAAGAGGTATATCAATTTTGCTGTATGTTACATTAAGCCCTCAGCATGTCGTATCCATTTCTTCATCTGCTACATCCATTTTGTCATGTGTTCTAGCACACATCACTATCTGTTTGAAACAGTTTTACATCCTGATTCAAATTTTTTTAGAGCATTTGTGTGGTATTAATGTGATTTGTTTTTCATCTGCTCCTGCACAAATTTTCTAAGGATGCCTTATATTTAAAGAGCAGCGAGGTAAAATATAATATGGTGTTTTTAATAAGCATGAACACATACAATTTTGTCTTTAGCTTTATAAAGAATCATTCCTAGAAGACACCATGGTGTGCTGTTGAATTCATTTGAATTGTGTTTGAATTTCTAAATGTCATCATCAGTGGGAGTTAAGAATATATTGTTTCTTTGAAAACTAAAAGAAACTAGAACAGTCACCTTTATGTTATCTTTCACCTTCATATTTTTTTATGCTCTTTAATGAATTTAAGGAATATCAACTGAAATTCCATTTTATAAAGAAAGAAAACTGCGAACTCCAAACATTTAAAGAACATAACTCTTCACTAAGAGAACATAATCTTTGAAAATCAGGATGAATGATTTTGAAACAGTCCTCTCCTTTTTAGCCTATAGACTTAATAGTAGTGAAATGCAGATTCCTTCTCTTTTTCTGCATTTGTTTCATTTGAAGAGGGATACAGCCATACTTGAAGGATTTTTTGCACACATAAGAAGGAGAAAACTTAGATCTCCACTTTATATTAAAAGCATTTGAAATTTTAAGAATAGTTTGCTTCAGAAGACAGGGTATAAGAAATAGTTACCTATCAACATATTAGTAAAAACAATGTTGATAATATTGAAAATCAGAATAAAACCAAAATTAATTTGCCATTTAAGCAGTACAATAACTTTGGCCTTATCTGTAGCTATGCCCCTGGGTTTGGGAATGAAGAGATGGACTGCAAGACCATAAAAATCTTAAAGCAGATTATTTTTTTACATGTATTTGCATAAATACGAAACACATATTACCTCTAACCAATGGTAAAGTACTCTCTGCTGTATATCCATCTGGTTTGTCATTTATTATCCTGAGCACTGCCACGAAGTGGACTCCATACTGCACTCTCTCTATTCCAAATTGCAATTTTCCATATCTAGCACATGCTGGTTCCCTCTTCCTGGGAACTGAGTGCCCTGCTCATCAAAATGAATCAAGTTATCAATTTTGGCACAGCCTGTCCTCTTCTCTCTTTTTAATTTAGGATATAATTTGAAAAGTTTCCTTTAATTACTCATCCCAGATGGGTTGGTGAAATGAGATATATGCTGCCCTGAGGACAGAGATCATTCAATGTGCTAGAAACTGCAGGAGGAAGGCCCTCTGCTCCATCACTACCTCAACAGAGGCTCCCATGCCCTGGCTGCTCAACATCTAACAAGCCACACTCCTGCAGAGCCCCACACACCCCTGGGTGCCAGGGTGCCAACAGCACACTCACCTGCAGAGCTGCTGCCCTGGATCAGGCAGAGAAATCTCACCCTCCCAACAAGGAAGGGATGACTTGAGTCTCTGACCTTCCCTAGCGTGCATTGCACCTTTCCCTTCCTGCTTTGGAGAACTAATGTATGATCCAGATGTCAAGAGTAATGGAGAAAAGGCAAGTCCTTAAGGAATATTTATGGATTTTCAATTTCCATTCCAAGTTAATTCTGTGGAAGTTTATAAGACAATATCATTATATTAAAAGCAGACAAAATTCCAATAGTTCAGTCTTTTCAGGATTGTTGGACAATGTTTCTGATGTCAAAGCAAACAATTTCATGGATGTTAAACTATGGGATATCTTTTATACCCATGCAAACACTCAATATGATGACCACGTACTACTAAAAATTGGTTTGGGCCTTTGCTTTAGAGTTGAAATAACTCTCAGGTCTTGTTCTGGCATTATTTTCACAGAAATAAACATTTTCTATTTAATACAAGTAACATAACACTGCCTTAAATTTTCATATTTCTGAAACATGGAGAGGTGAGGAAACAGAACTACATTCTTTTTACAACAGTCACATAAAAGCATCCTAAATAATACTACCTGACACCCCATCTCTTTGCTCTAATAATATGAAAAACAATCACTCAACATACTTTTCAGCAAAAGATTTACATGTTTAACATGTCTGAGAGTTTTTGCATACAAAGGTATCATATAGAATGTAGACTGGCTTATACCACTGGAAATTTTGGAATTAATGAATCTAATTTTAATTTTTTTTTAAACATGCATGGGCTTGCATAAACATATAATCTTCATTCTCTGATTCTGTGCATCAGTTTTCAACTCAGGGCAAGAATTTTACATCTGACATCCAAAACAGCTAAGCATAATTTATAATGGAAATGTTGACATCAAGCTAAAAGTGGTGGTGTGAACAATGCTCATAGAAAACCAAAAGCAAAGCTTCCTCCAAATACATTATGAAGTTGAAAACTCTGATTAAAAGCATATGAACCTGAAATAATTATATCGATGACTATATTTTGTAAACTCAAGCAATCTAGAAAGTAGGATTCTGAGATTCAGGACTTCTTAAAGTTTTCTTTGGAAAACTTAAATTCCATAGGCTGGCTAGTCTAACAGTTTTTATTTGCATTTTCCAAACCTATATGCCTTTTTTATAGCACGCATTGTGGCTATTGGTATGCATGGACACATTCTAATATTGTCCCCCACAACAAAAGCCATCATTCTGGCAAAAGGAGACAGGAAAATCTAACACTCTTCTACCATGACCAAGATGGTAAGAGCTGCTGCAGTTGCCAAATACAATACACAAAACATTTAATTTATAATAGTTAGAACTTGGCCCTTGACCAAGTCCAAAGAACTATGTCTTATTTCACTTGCTCTTGAATATGTCTCTTTCAGAGATAAATGACTGTGCTGTTTGCCAGTTCTCTCCTCTGTTTGGCGTTTTGTTTAGCTCTGCTTGTGACAAGCCAAGAGTTGATGCATCTGCTTGAATGTGTAATATACATCTTTGGTCAACTTAGCTTTTTTCCTTGACAATATTATGTCAAACAATCACATCACAACTGGCTCTGATCTCTTTGTTGTTAGCTAATAAATTAAAGAGTATTTATTATCTGCAATCCTTTTTTCCCTTTTAATGGTGACACATTTGTGGTGAATTACAGGGCAGCTTTATAAACTAGGCTGTGGGCCAGTATCAGCCCCTGCGTTCATGTGAATGTTCCCTCTCCCACTTGGCCTCCCAGCCTGGTGGTAAATCAAGGCAGCTGTCACAGCACACTAAGTTAGTGTGCGTCATTGGGGAGAGCAGGAAGCGTTGGGGGTATAATTCTGTCCATCAAACTAATATGTTATATCAGTAGCTTTGTAATCTTCTGCTATAAGTTATGGGAAGTGACACCTAAGAATTCACTTTGAAAGCAATGTGTTCCTCAGACTTTAAGCCAAAACAGACCCAATCTGCAGCAAGAGTTCCTCTGTTTATATGAGCAGATTTGTGGCAGCCCGCCGCCCCATCGCTATCAATGCAGCAGTATTTTACACATTCCACTGCAAGCCTCTTTCTGTTTACAGTTTTTGCAGCAGAATTTGTAAACTTTTAAAACATTATTTCTTCCCTTCTCCTTCTTTACCCTTGCTTTAACCTCCAGTAGCAGGACAGATAAATATACTCCTTGAATGTTATCATGACAAAGTGAACTCCTGACAGATAGGAATGAATGGGAGACCTATTTCCCTTGTCCATACCCCCTTCAACCTTTGCCTTGACAAATGTGGGAAATAGCTGCATAGGACAGGAGAAGAATACACACAGCACTAGGATAGGAATGTCAGCTTTTTTTGTTGAATGTTCACATGATACCGAAAGAAATGAGTGAAGATAACCTTAAATAGGAAACGTGTTTTCTGAACAGCTTCACAGAGATCCAATTCACACTGTATGGCCCCTAAAAGCATGGCTTATTTTCAGTGACTATTTTTAATGCTTTTGAAGACTAACAAAAGAGGAACTTGGACTCAATTAAGTGTTTTTGTGAGGTGTGATTTGATCTGAAAGAAGTCTATGGGACATCTTCAAAGAGTCAAAAGCAGACCAGCATGTCCCACAACTCTAACACACTGAAATCAAAGATGTATGCTAAGGACATTAAATATCTGTACAAGTTCCTTGCCAAACTATTTTTAAAAGAATTTAGAATTAAACCCACAGAAGTTTGCTTTGATAATCTTTGTAATCAATAGTAAATGTAAAAAAAAAAAAAACCCACATTAGAAAACAGTACCTTCCATCCTTAAATCTAATTCCTGTCACAATGTAGAAAGCACTACTTGGGACACTCAAACTCCATTTAGTCTTAAAACAAAAGATATATTGTTTCATCAAACTTTGATCCAGCTTTCCATTAATGAATGCAGTTTACAGTAGATTTCTAAAACAAGTCCAAGACAGCTAGAGATACTTCTGATTCCATTAATCTGTGCAATATACTAATGCTGTTTAAACTTTCGTTTCAATGTCAACTTGAAAATCACAAATGATATTTCACAGGATCACACGGCATACTACATTGCCTCAAACCTTAAGAAATCCTGTGTTCAATAGCATCAGGTCTTGTTCACATGCCTTAAAAATTTGAAAATGTATATGTCAGATTTGCTCAAACATTAATAAAATGAAATATTTTATCTTGAAACTAATCTGCTTAGAAATCACTTTTCTTTCATCTATTCATCCCAGCTAATTAAAGCAGCACTGATTTGGGGTCTTTCATCTTTAATAACATTTCAAAAATATATTTCAAAATTTTGTTCTGATCCGAACAAAACTGTCTAGTTTTAAAAGAAAGTATAATTAAACCCACAGTTGATAGGATTTAGAATAAAAAATTTCATTATTTCTTGAGATGTAAGAAACTGTAATTAACATGTTTGCACCAATCATCAGACCATACATCTGTGCAGTGGATGGCAGGACAGTAGGGTTTTCCAGAGCTATGCTTTTCATGTGGGATTTACTCACTTGGCCTTGGTCTTGTACTCTTGCCTGCTGCACTCCCATCTCACTCTTAAGGTAAAAATCTCTCTCTCTCAGTGCACAACCTCACAGTGCCAAAGAAGAAACTTAATTCACTATTTAGCTGTGACTGGAGGGGGAAAAACAAAGCTTTGTAGAGATTCCAGGGCTAGACTGCAACAAAATCTCCATTATTTAGAGGGCTTCTGCATCAGTGACTCTTTGGCTGGAAATCCTGTCCATGGTGCCTTTCACCACATCTCCCCTTTCTGCAGCCCATCCAATCCATGTCTGTGCCAGCAATGAGATACTGTTTAATAGGTCTTGTACTGTGCTAGAAAGCTTTCAAATATTCACCACCACCTGGTTGTTTTCATTTGGGAAATGGACCTGTAGCTACAGTACCTCGGCCATAACCAACCATTCCCTCAGTAAAGTATACAGTGATTTAATAAAGCCTGAAGAAACAAGGTCTTATACTGCCTAGGTTTTCTGCAGAAACAGCTAAAAATTTAACAGTTTTAGCCCCTCTCTTAGAAACAAATCTCCCATAAAGGCATTCTACAAATACCTCTGCTTAAGATAGACCATGAAAGCCCAGATCCTGGAAATAACAGGCCTTAAGAATGAAGAAAAAATATCTCTGATCTCTTTACTGATCAGGAGTTCCCTACAAAGAGAAAGCTAATGGTTACAGTTTGGAAAACAGACTTAAAGATTCAATAGACTCTTCTGCCCTGTACACAAGTTCAGCCTTCTCTGAGCAAACCTTCTGGCAGCTGCTGAGGACTAAGCATCAGACAAAGTTATTTGACAGACTACTGTAAAAAACTGAATCAAGCATTTGGGTTATTTTTCACAGTGAAAGGTATTTTTTCCCACCTGTGACTGCTGACTAAGGTGTTTGTTCCAAATACCTCAAATGCAGCCCTACCAGTCTCACCATTAACACATTCATTATTCCCCACTGCTGGATAATAACTATATTTCTCAAGTCACCTAAAAATATTACAGCAGTTGCACCAGGTTGGCCACCTGAGATTTGGCAATGAAATAGCTCGCTCCTGTTTTCATGAGTACTCATGTACAGCCATATAAAAATTCATCCAGAGTTCAAAGTATATCAGAGAGACAGTGTCAGTACACAAAGCTAACATTTGGACTGAACCATCCATCACCAGCTAAGCACTCAGTAAACCAAGTAAAGCACATTTTAAATAGACAGGGCAGAGTCCTGTGACTTCCCAACTACCTGACCTCCCCAAAACCAAACATTACTGTATTTATCAGAAAGATGTTGGCTTTTTTCTTCCTTTGCATACCATTTGAGTAGAATTTTTAAACAACACAGGAGAGCTGAACAGTCAAATTTTACT
The DNA here is from genome assembly GCA_013397555.1 of Urocynchramus pylzowi. Taxonomy (NCBI): domain Eukaryota; kingdom Metazoa; phylum Chordata; class Aves; order Passeriformes; family Fringillidae; genus Urocynchramus; species Urocynchramus pylzowi. The sequence continues at coordinate 820,942 of VZRH01007741.1, read as the reverse complement.
GAAAATGAGCACAAAAGGGATAGCATATCTACTCGGCATCTTTTGGAATTCTGTGCCTTCACTTCTTTTTAGCCTTTAGATATTAAAAAACCAGCACCAAACAAAAGACAGTATTTGCCAATTAATTAAACATATCAAATAAGTGCAACTATGTCCGACACCAATATGCATAAATCTGATCCAGCATTTATGAAATAAAACATTAATATGGTTCCAGCTGATGCAGACTCCAAAAACATGTTCCTTGCACAAGCCCTTTGATTATGCAGACTTGGTTGCACATGTTATACTTCAGAGGATTTTTTCAACTTCTTCGATTAAATAAGCCTTAAAATTCTGAAGTAAAAGGCAACATGGTAGCCTTTATCCTAGAAAATATTGCTAATTTCAGTTGGCTTCTCTAACTTAGTGATCATTGGTATTTCTTATCCTTTGTTAAGAAATAAGTGGAATAAAGAAAAAAGAAATAATAGAATATCTACTTCTATCTTTTACCAACAATACAGACTACTATCCGTTTTGAGACAGATGCAAGAATGTTAATTAAAAACTAACTTCAAGGCATCTCAAAAATGTCTCCTCCTAGAGAAACAATTTTTTCCTTTCAATAGAAGCAAAAAGTTACCACCTGAGCCAAATTTTAATTATATTTTGGATAATTAGTTAACGATGGCAGTTCCTCAAGCTATTAGATATCTTTAATAAATCTAAAGTCAATGACAGTTATGTAAGATTGTAAAACAAACATTTGGTGAAAAATATCATACTAAGTGATTTAAAAAAAAAACCACTCACATAAATATGTTTTTACTTTATATCCTCTTTAACAGCTCTCCCACAGTGATACTAATTTTAAGTCATAAATGAAAATTTCTTCAGCAGTTTTAATTTTTTAGTTAGATACCAGAATTTATACTAAAAGTCTGTGATAAGAGATGGCAACATACATGACCACCAGTGAAAAGTTTTCAGAACATATTTTACTACAATTTTCTCAATCTAATTGGTGTTTGTTTTGGTTTTTTATTTTCCAACTATTAACCAGGTTGAATAAATAGTGTACTTATTCTACATTGATTGAGATTACTCTCTCTTTAGCTACATGCATAGGCATTTAGTGATTTTCTTTTCCAAATCAATTAGAAGCTCTGCTGGGTTCAGTGTCTGGATTTTCTCTATTTTAACTTAGAAAAAAAAATATCCGAAGTTATTTCTCTGTTGCAAATGATTGTCTTTTTCTCATTTAAACCCATCTTGTTTCAATCTTACACACTCTTTGAGACTGTAATACAAATGACAGCCTCCTTCCCTTAATATAAACAGAAAGTATTAGAAAGAACAAACATCAGCTGAGCTAATCCTTCGCTCTGCAGCTCTTTTATAACACAGTGATCCTAGCCTAGCTTTTCATGTTTGTAAAAACACATATCAGGCTCAACAGGACTAACACTGCATTGTGGATCACAACTCCTCAGGGAGTTTTGGGATCTTGAACCCTTCTGCTGCATCCTTATGTGCAATTTTCAGCCCTAGAAAAGCATGGTTCCACTCCAGGCAGACAGACAACAGGCTCACAAGATGGTTTGTTTGAAAAAAACCACCCCCCAGTAAGAGTGAAATGAAGACTGTTCAAATACCATTCTGTTTTGGAGATGAGGGCTATTTTCTTCCACATATCTGCAAATCTCCTCACCATAAGGAATGGCACATGAATATAAACTGAGCTACAGGTTGTACTTGTAAATAGAGTGTTTCTCTGGAAGTGCTTAATTAAGGCACTGCCATTTTTTAGGTTTTTGAATCTTTACTGCTGTTTTAAATGGGACATAAGCAGTCATGACCTTTTGTGTCTGATGTCAGAAAAATGAAAAGGCCCAGCAATAACTGGAGTTTACATTGGCTTGATTTTCCAGTCCACAGTTAAATACACACTATATCCAGTGCACCATACATTCTTGAAGGCTTAAGATGCAATGCAAGCCCTCCTTGTGTGAAGAAAACAGATAACAGCTGGAAAATTGTGGAGTAGTTCCAACAGGGACTTCTGCTTCCTCATAGAGTCCTGCTCAATGAATTACAATTATAATATCTCCATGGCTGTCAAACAACAACTTACTTTAAAAACACCAGCTGTAGTATGCTTCTCTTTCTTCTTTTCTTGTTGTAAGACTTATCAAACAGCTAAAATATTGTATATTCTTCAGTGAAAGCCTGGCCTGGAAACTTTGAAGAAGATTAGAAGAAAACAAAACAAGTCAACTTGTCGTTGTTCTATATACACTAGCTAAAATTATCTAATTCTTCTATGTTTAATGTTCAGCAACTGAAAAAAATGGTCTATATTCTAGAGGATGTAAGTACCCATTTGATGTCTTTTGGGATTGCGTGGATTTACCTATGCAAGCACATCATAGTCAAATCTATCAAAGATTTGATTATCATGACAGCTTTTCACACGCCAGCTATGTGCCAGTTTTCATAAACTTCTATAAAGAATGCTTCTTTTCTCCCTCCTTGTTTAATATCTCCAGGGTATGTAATCTAACAATAAAACATCTAAACCCAAAGAAACAGCAGAAAGCTGAATAAAGCAATAATAATTATTGCTTATTTTCTAGAAGTTCAATTCTATCTTATTAACAGCAAAGAAATTACAACTCTCTTCCTTTATATCTTCCAGTGGAGTCCTAAGAGTAAAAATAATGGAACGTGCAAATTACTGGTTCATTGCAACTGAGATCCTGATTACAAGCACCAGTCTTTCCAGGTACTTGAAATAAGACACACATTCTAGAAAGAAAATTAAAATCTCTATGGAAAGTTCTCCACCACCACTATTATACTGTTTTGAAAACAGAAACCTTGATCAGTTCATAAGGAATAGTATCATCCTTGTGTTTGGTCAAGTCCAACTGCTTCTGAGAAACAATCTTTAGCTATTACCATACAAATTTGATCTGAAATCCAGTTTTGACCAATACACATTTGTTTCTTCAAAGGTATTTCTTACATGTAGGTTTCTCAAAGTCAGCTTTAGATGGAATTGTTTTACATTTCTCTATTTTGCCTTCAAATTTATTCTTGAATGCTTCCCTCTTGAATTCCCATCCCACCTTTATTTAATACTTTCCTTTGCACTATTTCAGAAGGCAAGCAGGTGAGTAGCTTGAGAATGACCTTTTACTTTTCAGCATAGTCATATTGACAGCCAGGGGACAGAGTGCTGGTGAAAACTGACAATGCTAAAACTTGCCAACAGATTTATAAAAAGTGTTAAAAATTCTATTTTCCCCAAAGAGTTTTTAAAAAATTACTTTCTCTAGGAAAGACAAATCACATTTTGGGAATTATTTATTAATCATTTGTGATTAAAGTCTGCTTCATCCCATGTCCCATCAAGTCAGGCAAGATCAAAAGTCTCTCTCCACTTGCTGTGCAAGACTCTAACTAGAAGACCTTTTCTATTGAAACTTTCCATGCACATGTCCAGAGCCTTTCTGAAACTATTTTGAGATGTTATTAATACTTTTCAAGTAATTTCTATGAAAAGCATTTAAATTTTTCACATTTTCCACCTCCTCAGGGACAGCATTTTGTGTAAGGAAGCTGCAGCTCAATATATTCTCCAGTTTGTTCTTTTTGAACCTCTGGTCTTTAACATTTCTTCTAAATACCATTTCAGTAATCAAATAGTTTACATAAATTAATCTGTTCCAAACCTCTTCTTGCAACAAAGAAATCCCTCTAAGAGAATGAAAATAACCCACAGATAGTATTTTCTAAGAACTAAAATTCTGGAGTGGGTCATGGGCAGCAGCGTGACTGTAGGCTCACCAATTCTGCTGCCAGTCTCTGAGCAGAGCAGCACAGCAGTAACTGCACAGCCCACTGGGAACCCTTGCAGACCACAGGGTGAGAGCTTTTCATTTCCCATTATAAATATTATAAGGGTCTCAAGTCTCAGCTGAGCAGAGAAGTGTTCTGTGGTCATTTGGAAACAGATACTGATAGGTGCCTGGCAAGCACGGATGTGCATTCGAGATTCAGCATCTATCAGGATGAGAGCACTTTTACATAGCCTGGGGGTTCACAATCTGACAGTCTGTAGCTGAAGCAACTCCAGAAGATGCTAAGCCTTCAAGCACTCAGACCATGGAAAGTGAGAACAGTATTTCTCTACTCTTAAAGGATCTGACAAAAAAGAGTGGAAATGTTGCACTCAGTTGTCATGAAGCCACGGAGTGATTACAGTGTAACCTATTAAGGTTTAAAGAAATGTCTGGTTTTATAGTCCCTGTAATATCATTACACTATTTCCTATGATGCCTTTGCATTTTTTATTTGAAATGCCCAGAGTGCTAAAATGATGCTTACATTACAGCTGCAAGTTCTGTCTATATCTCTTCCCATCCTATGTTAAAATATTGTTAAAATATCCACCTATTCTTCCTACACTTGTTCACACTAGATTCATGTTACATCTGTACTCCCAAATAGGCCAAAGTAGAGCTTTTTCATGTTAAACTTATATTCCAAAATAACAGATAAATCTCATAGAGATCTAGTCAATTTGGACTACTTTAGAGCAATAAGAGGCCCTTTTCCAAAAAGGGGAAGAAGAAAAACAGAAAGGAAGGGGAAGGGGGTAGATGTAGATCTACATTTTTGAAAGCTCCATCCCATCCCAATCCAGCTTCTTTTGTTGCCTTCCATGCTGCTGTGAAAATTAAGAAATCAAATGCTCCATAATGTTGTCACTGGATTCCCACAGAAGTCTTACTTTGACTTTCATTAAACAGAATTATGCAAAAGTGCTGCACAGGCTCACTTTTGAAGAAGCCTAATACTACATTTTTGAATTAGGTTTGGTTAACCTATCATCAAAATTAAAGTTGGAAACAATCTCAGGTTAAAAATGAAAGAAAATATAATATTTTTCTTGTGTTACATTAATATTTTTGGAGTTTTCAATAGAAATAACACTCATGCATAATGCATGATATTGCCATTTAGCCAACAAGTATAGAGCCATTTTAATCTCTGAAAGAGACAGTAAACAGTGTAGGCAGGGGTTCTACTTAACCCACACACTCCACTAATACATTTTAGATAACAGGCCAGTGCATTTAAATAAAGTCCAGATTCAATTTAATAGTATTTGTTACAAAGCTTTATCTAATTATAATAGTCAATCTTTATTACTAGCCTCACAAGTGCAGAGAACCCTATTACAATCCTTCTTTCTAATGATCTCTTCACTATCATGGTAATAACACTCAGCCATAAATTAATCATCTGTTTACAATCATGAGTAAACATCAACTCAATTAACAATTGATAAATAAACAGTTGACTCTGGAGGCTATTTCTGTTATAAATGTGAGTACTGAAGGATTCTGCACAGCTTTGCTATTTAACTCAAAAGATTGTTTCTGTGTATTCAGAGATTTCTGTTCTGCACAGTTTAAATGAAATGTATAACATGAGCTGCACAGGTTTTCCACTATAATAGTGCCACCCATCTTTTGTGCTGCTAAGTGTGTGGGAGGATTTTGTCTGTCTTTTCCAGGGATTGCTTTGTTCCTCTCAGACTAAACACAAGATGAAGTTAACATATAGAACTGTTTGTTTCTGTTATTAGAACTGCTTAGTAAGCTTTTTCCTTTCTAGGCATTGAGCTCATTTTTTCAGTCCAATGCTAGATCACAATTCTTCCTCTAATCAATTTAATTTAGTTTTTCATCATTTCAGTTACTGTGGTTTTTCCCCCTTGGTGCATGTGAACACATTAGTGGAGTGACTGTTAAAAGTGAGGAAAACATTTCCCTTGCTTACCTACCCTGACCTGCAAAAAGCAGCTCAATTACTATGTTCCTTACTTCATTTCTGTTTTTGGATTTTGCCCTTTAGAATGCAATGACATCTGAACCAGGGTGGTTGGGCCCTGGAACAGGCTCCCCAGGGAAATGGTCACAACACCAAACCCGCCAGAGTTGAAGAAGCATTTGGTCAATGGTCTCAGGTTCATGTCATTCTTGAGGCTGTCCTGTGCAGGGTCAAGAATTGGACTTAATGGCCCTTGTGGGTCCCATCCAACTCTGGATATTCTATGATTTTATGAATCATGCCACAAGCTCATGGACATCAATCTCAATGATCCAAGACTCCGGCCTGGGTTGGAACTGGAAGACTTCTACCCAACTGCTTCCTGGCTAGCCACTGGTCCACATCTTTGTTTCTCCCACAACTTTCCTGATAATATCTACACCAAATTTTCTCATTCTTTTCTGGCTGACATGTATAAATTTGAAACACTAACAGCTCTCTAGATGAAAACATCAATTCTTTATTCTCTCTCTGTTGGTCAAGGCATAGCACCCACAGACAGATTGGAGCAGCTATAAGGCCATAACTTCTATTTACCTCCTATAAAAATTCTATACCTCATCAAAGAGTGGGATTGTCCCCATTTATGCAGCCATCCTGCATATTTCTCTGTCAGCTCTACAGCTTGCCTGAGGTGTCTGGAAACTGAAATAACATGCAATCCCACAGAAGTCTCAGAAAACACCAAGTGAAGGAAAAACACCTGTTTGAAATCTGGTAGAGAGCAGATAGGTCCAAACCACCTGGCCCAATGCTAAGGGCAGACACCTGCCTGATATAACTTGAATTGATCCGAGAATATATTCTCGTTTTGACAACAAAGATCATTTTCTGCTGTCCTTAATTATCTGTGTGTCTTGTAAACAGACATATAGCCTACAAGAAAAGGAAAACAAACAAACAAACCAACCCACAAAAACCTCTCTAAACCCCAACTACTTGCAAAAAAGAAATTACTACTCTCGCTGGAAAACTATGGCAGTCCACATGGAATCTGGCAGGATGAATACAGACTATAAGAGAAGAATTTCAAGGAATCACCAAAAAACCCATCTGCTCGTGGCTGGAATTTGTGATACATAATCTATATTTCATAAAAAATAAGATTAACTTTAGAGAGTTTTTTTTTTTCAGATTGTTACCCTTTCCTAATGCATAAGATAATCCATTCTTAGTGATTATCTATTTTCAACTATAGAGCTTATGCCTGAACATACTTCATATTTCTCTTGTCCTGGAAACAGTCTCTTGAAGGTGAGACTAGTTTTTTTCAGAAACTCTCTAGCTTGACTAATGACAACTGAGTTAGCAAAGACATTTGTATTGAATAAACATATGCTTTGAACAAAGAATTTTCAATGTTGCTTTGAAGGAAATAGATGGTGATAATTTCTATTTTCAAATGCAAGTCTGTGAGGAGTCTACCATCTGCAATGCCTTTGCATTCATGACTGTATGTTCTCATAAACTCTGCAACATTCTGTAAGTCAATGCCTGGTCAGTCCTTCTTTCCCCAGCCAGTATCACTTGAGTCACTCCTAATATTTGTCATGGCTTCTGTCTTCAATTTCAGACTTCTTGGGAACAATTTTAAAGTCGCTTTTTAGCAATATTTTCCATCTCCTGTACCAAAGAGACCAGCCTTTTTTAAAGTAACATACAGTAGAAGCCTAGAGAGATTCACATAAGGAAAAAAACTAGACAATGTCTGTTTATAAAAATTTTGAGAAAAGAAACCAAGACAAATTTACAGAATGCTGTAAAACTCATGTAATACATGATAACTCTTGGCTGCATTATTTCTATGATTGTGACTACATAACCCACAATGCACAGGAGGAAAAATGACTTTTCAATCAAAAAATTAAAAAAGGGTCATTTTGTCTATGAATTGTTCTTTTATAGTTGCATTGCCTCATGGACACAGACATCACAAAATAAAAAAGTTGTGCTTAATAAAAACTCACCAGCATTAAGAAGTAGGAGTAGAAGTGATAAATGCAGTACAGGATTTTTTTCTTTGTTTCTTTTGGTGGGCTTTTTTTCCTCCCCTTTAATGAAGTCAGTACTCACTTTTGCTGCTAGATAACAAATCCCCATGTCAGTACTACATAAAATGTCCATTAGTAACCCTGAATTATCTTATATTTCTGACAGTCTAAGTTCTCGTAAAATAAATTAATAGTTCATGGTAATACATGGTAGTCAACAAGCCATTCAGGGAACATATTTTTTAAAACACACTCCTAAGTTGACACTCTGCAAAGCTCAGAAATGTCAAGCAAAACTTGGACAGAAAACCAAAGGCCTGTTGCTTCAGGATTTCATGCTCTAAGTCCTCAAATCTCACAATTCCCAGTGAATAAGAGTTCAATCAGGCAGAAGAATTCTTTCCATAGGATGCTCTAACAGATGGTGAGCTAAAAGTGCTCAAACCCAAAATGGAAATTATCAGTAAGAAGATCTCATAGGGACAGATCTTGAAAAAGCATATCTGATGTATTCCAGAAATGCAGACAACTTGAAGTTACTTCTATGAGCAAATATTTGATCCAGACTTGTGACACAACCAGAGCTTCAGCACATATCTAAAACTAAGTTTCCCCAAATCTAGTGAATCAATACTACATTTAAGATCATAGCCCACTCCTCCCATTTTTTTTTTTTTTAATTCCCCTGCAGCTTTATGAAGTTAAAGGTGTTCTAATGTGTGGGTTTAGCTGTACTGATTTCTGTAGGTTAACCAATGAAATAGGAGTCATTATGGATGATGACCTTCCAGTGTCCCTGATATGGGAGATATATGGCATATGACTTGATCCACATAAACTGAAATGCTCAATGATGCAGGAATTTCATAACCTCTAAGGAATTCATATTCTTTCTGCAACACTGAATAAACTGGAATTGTACTAATCTTCCACTGTCCTATCCTACATCTTTAACAACTCCTAAAGATGACCGTGGCTATTTTATTCAACCATTATTTTTTTTCCCTACAATAATGTTGGAAGATAGTTATTACTAAATGCACAGTTATAAAGTCTATATATTAATATGAGAGTTTCAGAACTCAGAGCAGTAACACACCAATAATAAGAAAGCATTGAGCACAGGAACAGATGGCCATTGACCAGAGCACTGAATATGTGCTCTTCCCATCAGTTATTAGGAATAAAGAATCCTCAGCAGAACAGCTTTAGTCCCAGTAAAGTACTCGTGTCTTCAGCAGTAGAATTCCTCATTAGAAAATTTAAGAGCAAATTGATTCTGTCTTTTAAAAAAACACTAAGCCTGAGACATTTAAGAGTGAATTCAATATGTTCCACTAAAGACACTACCAAAACCACAGAGAATTTGATAAAGAGAACATAACAGAGGAATACATTTCCACAGAAGAGTTTGGTTCAGCTAAAAAACAAAACTCCAAAAGGAGAGCTGCATCTCCATGGAAAATCAGCAAAGATCTTACAAGAGAAATAATGTCTGAAAAGGATCAGATCTTGGATTCCTAGTGAAATGTAATGAGCACTCAAGACTGGGAGAAATCCAAAGCCAAAAGTTACAAGAAAACAGTATTACTTGACTAGAACTTTACCACTTAGACAGAAGGAGATTGCTCTTGGAAAGCTTAAAAAAATCTGTGTCTGTGTCTGTAACTGTCTAAAATTACCATATACATGCAATCCCAATGAGAGGCACAGTAAAACTGTTGCCTTTACTTTTTCTTCACAAGTCCATGTCCTGTGGCAGACTCAAGCTACTAGGTGGTTTCTAGTCCTCAGTACAGTTCTTGAGAGCCTTTTAGATTCCAAAGCCTCCTTTTGCTACAAAGTACTAGGCAGATCACACACACTTCCAGTTGGAGTTATATTGGAAATGATCTCTTGAAAATAAACAAGGAACACATTTTCAAAATACTCTTATTTTATATAAGTTACACCAATTATTTGAGCACAAAAAGTTTACTAAAATGCTTTTATTCTATCTGGTCTGCTGCCTTATGTAGTGTTATCTTGCAAACTTCCTTGCTTAAATATTGGAAACAGCCACAAAGGGCTACATATGAATATAATACAATCTATTTAGACTTATCTTTACCTTCAGTCTGACTTTTCCTACTGAATTAATATTCAGCAAAATAGTATACTACATTAAAATCCTCTGTAATTAGATAGGTAGAAGCCTGCAAATATGGGAACTTGTAACAGTAAAGATTAAACCTCAGTAAGATTCAATAAAGTCCACATAACAATTACAAAAACTCTACCTTCCAAAAAACCACACTGGAAATCTGTACACAACATACTGTAAGACATCCACAAGAGATTTGATTTCTCCTCAGACTATTTCTAAGTATTTCAAGCAAGTAGCTATTTCATTAACCATTTGGAGGTGGAAAGAGGTAGTAGTTAAGCTTACAGAAATGTAGCGGAACATTTCTTCCACTCAGGACTGGACTTAAAGACAGAACAATCCCAAAGCTTGTTTCAATTAACAGTATCCCTCACAGATGAATTTCAGCAATCTATACATACATAAATATAAATAAATAAGGACTACACTGTATTCCTAAATGTTTATGAACCTATGCTATTTTAGCTATGGCACCACATATAGATGGAATCTCTTAAAGCCCTTGGCTTAGAAGTCAGACTAGAAATCCCAGACCATCTATACAACATTTTTGTTTCCAAAAGAAGCAAGGCATGTTCCTCAGTCTTATTTGGACAAAGGTTATTATCACCCTGTTACACGAATTGTCAGATGGTCTCTTCACATTCCCCAGGAACATTTCCTGCCTGCAGTCTCTTCTACCTTTTGCTTTTATCATCATTTCTCCTCTGTCTATGGATAACATCAGCTCAATGAGCAAATTTTAGACAAAGCAAGATTTGTGGTCATTCTGTCCTCCAGAACTAAACTCTACTGCCTTGAGCCAGCTGCTGAGAAAGCTCAGTCTGTTGCTCTCAAAACATCATTCTCAAGGCTGACAGTTTCATAGTTCCTGTGAAACATAGCTGTCAAGGGAATCTGTCACTACAGCAGGAGGAAAGCAATTTCTAGATAATTTGAGCCAGTTCCATGGAGAGCTTCAAAAATTATAAGGGAAAAAAGCAGATTTAATCAATACCCCAGCAACAATAAGGGTGGGGACCAACGGTGGAGTGCAGTCTCAAAGTGTGACCAGTCCATACTGCTTATAACTACAATTACAGAATTGTTTCTCTTGGGACATACTGGCTCCTACTTTAAGGCCAAATTAGGAAATGTGCAGGTCTACTGGCAGAAAGCCAAGCTTATTTCAGTGTATTTGAGTCTCCCAGAAAGGCTCCAAGGGAATTTAGGCTAGTTCTTATTATGTAAGAACCTGCATCAGTCCCTATTTTCATAGGGATGGAAACAACCTCCAGGACTGAGTCCAACCTTTGATCAAACACCACCATGCCAACTAAACCACATGCACTAAGTTTCACATCCATTTCTTGAACATTTCTGGACATGGTGACTCCTCCACCTCCCTGGGTAGCTCATTCCAATGCTTAACCAACCTTTCAGTGAAAAAAAAAACTTCTCAATATCCAGCCAGAACCTCCCCTTGAGGACATAGCTTGAGGCTATGTCCTCATACCCTGTCACTGGCTGCCTGGGAGAAGAGGCTAACCCCCATCTTTGCTGCACGTTCCTTTCAGGTAGTTGTAGAGAGCAATGAGGTCTTACCTGAACCTCCTTTTCTTCAGGTTTAACAACTCCAGTTCCTTCAGCCTCTCCTCAGACAACTTACAACTTACCCTAGGCCCTCCATCTGCTCCATTGCCCTTCTCTGGATGCACTTCAGCACCTCACTGCCTTTCTTCATGCCAGGGGTCCAAAACTGGACACAGTACTTGAGGTGCAGNATGCTTAACCAACCTTTCAGTGAAAAAAAAACTTCTCAATATCCAGCCAGAACCTCCCCTGGCTCAGCTTGAGGCTATGTCCTCATACCCTGTCACTGGCTGCCTGGGAGAAGAGGCTAACCCCCATCTTTGCTGCACGTTCCTTTCAGGTAGTTGTAGAGAGCAATGAGGTCTTACCTGAACCTCCTTTTCTTCAGGTTTAACAACTCCAGTTCCTTCAGCCTCTCCTCAGACAACTTACAACTTACCCTAGGCCCTCCATCTGCTCCATTGCCCTTCTCTGGATGCACTTCAGCATCTCACTGCCTTTCTTCATGCCAGGGGTCCAAAACTGGACACAGTACTTGAGGTGCAGCCTCACCAATGCCCAGTACAGGACAATCACCTCCCTGGTCCTGCTGGCAGGACATCACAGTGTTTTTGATACAGGCCAGGGTGCCATGGGCCTTCTTGGCCCCCTGGGCACACACTGGATCATGTTCAGCTGCTCTTGGCCAGCACTCCCAGGTCCTTTTCCATTGAGACACTCTGCCCCCGGCCTGTAGCAGTGTCAGGTGGCTGCTGTGACCCAAGGGCAGGACCCTGTTGAACCTCAAACAAATGACATCAGCCCATTGATCCAGCCCATCCAGATATCTCCGTAGATCCCAGCCAAGTTCATTATTGAGGGTGCAATTCATCCTCTTATCTGTCCATATCTGTGATAAAGATATTCAACAGGACTGACCCCAGTGCAGAGCCCTAGTTACTCTAACTCTAGTTACTGGCCACCCATTGAGTGTGTCATCCTTCACCATCCCACTCTGGGCCCGCGCATCCAGACAGTTTTTCCAGACAGCCAGAGGCTACCAGCTTCTCCAGGACAAAGCTGAGAGCTCCTATACCAGCTCCCTCAGTACCCTAGGGTGGATCCCATTCAGCCCCATAGACTTGTGTCTAAGCAGCTCAGCACATCACTGTACTTCCCTGTGGACTGCATTGTGCTGCCCATCCCTCTCTGCCAGCTCAGGGGCTGGTTGCTCTGAGGATAATAGTTATTTCTGGTGAAGGCTGAGGCAAAGAAAGCATTAAATGCCCCAGCCTTCTCCTTTGTTACAATGTTCCCCTCTGCAACCAATAGTTCGTGCTCTATTAAGGAAAGAGAAAACACACAATTACTTCTTGCACCTTGTCTGTAGAAAGACTGCAGTTGCTTTGAGTATACTGATACCATGAAAAAATTATGCAATTCCTCTCACATGCATGTAGTTACACGTTCAGTTAATTCCACACCAGAAAGGAAACAAGCTCCACTGACCTGTCATATGAACTCCTTCCATATCAGGAGATACACTATATTGATATGGATCTTTTTCAAACTGTTCAACTGTATCTTCCTGAGTTTAAATTTAGTTCATTCCCAAATCAGCCTCTGTACCTTGCCCATTCCTGGGATGTAACTCCCTTCTAGAATGAGAACACCAGACAGCTACATATGCCAGCTGAGAGTCTAGCCAGATGTATTTATTCTGATTATTCATTTTCTATAATGATTAGGGAGGGAAAAAAAAAAGTCACCCCGTCTCAATCTAACACTATACAGTGACAAACATAATGTAAATAAAATCTAACACTCAATTCCCCACAGCACATCCCTTTTGTTACAGTGGCATTTCTGGTAACAGGAATTACAGCCACATGGAGACTTTTTGTTCCCCACTAAAAGTGTGATATCTCTGAAAGCAGATGATGCTTTTATTACAAAAACTTTTGTAGTTTGAAAAGAGCAGTAGTAAAAGTTAGTTCAAGGTTTTTATGACTTCTTTTGTTCAGAGGAAACTAAAGGAGGAAAACCAGTGGTGATGTATGAAAAGATTGCTTGTTTACAATCAGTACAGAGATCCTTGCCTTTTTCATGAAAGGAAAGGAAACCAGCAGGAGAATTACAATACGGAGCACCTCCCAGGATCTCTTTCACCATTCTCCCCATTTGTGTATTAAGCAACAAGGCAGCTGTTGAACAAGTACTATCAACAAAGCAATCTTCTAGCCCTTTGATTTAGGCTATTCATATCTTCTGCCCTGAAATAAAATGACTTTCACAATTAAAACACCGAAATCAATGCTGTATCTATTGTCATGTCTGCAGGAGAAAAGCTTTAATTACGACTCTAGTTAGATAACACAATCATTACACCTCCTTAATCTCAAATATAAAACCAGTACCCTTTCAGTGCTATGCCACCCTTTCTTTGATTTTTTTTATGTGAATGGCTTTTTATCTGAGCACTTTAATTTGCATGCCTTTGCTGCGAGGCAGCTCCCCATGATATGTTAATTGCAGAGTGCTTTAAGTACTAAAAGATTAACATAAAACCCTTTGCAAACAAGCTAATAGTTTATGATAATTTTTGCATGGCCTTTGTCTGTCTATCACTGGATTGCCTCTAGCTGTAATTTTATAAAGAAGCTGTAAAATATCATTTAAACAAGTTCATTTACACATAATTATTACCAGAATCACATTATTCAATTTAGATACTCCAGCCTATTAACAATCCATGAACTAAAATGTAATTAAACTATTTTCCTTTTATGAACCTATTCATTACAATGTGTGGGAGATGGATCTCTCAGTTTCACTGAAAATTTCAGCACTTTGTTGTTGAAATTGACAAGTCTGGCACCCATTCTGTGCTTTTAATTACATTAAAAGTATTTCAAGGCAGGTAAGATAAAAAATATATTTAAAAAATAATGTGTACAAATGCCAAGATGGTGTCATCCCCTAACATATATTTATTTCACTCCACACAGTTTGCACTTCTTATCAGATAAAATAAAACCAGGATACATAATTTCAATTAAAAGTTCTCAAGTTTTCTCATTTTTGAAGAAACATTTGAAGAAACAAAAGTTTATCTGTAACAAGATTGGTTTAGCATTTCAATTGCAGCTCTACTCTACTACCTTTCAGTACAGGGACCTGCATTGTGCAGCTGTGGATATTCCCCTTTCATAAAGATCATCTTAGCTCAAAAAATTGATTATGTTTCAACAGAGACTAAAATTTGCTATGCATCGGTCCGTCATGAACTTTAAAGAGTTTTCTTAATGGGCCCAGAGGCTTACTGCCACTCACTAACTCACACTGTCAAAACACCAACATGATCCTCCACTCAGCATTTCACAAGGCTTGGGCATCAGGCCCTTTTATCCCAATTATCCTGACTTATCAAAGTAAAAATCTGATCTGGACAACAGAAGCTTCAGTCTTTGCTCAGTGATACAAACTGGAGACTCTCCTACACAAACCAGGCTTTAGGACAGCTGCTGAAATAAACTCAATAGAAACACAACACACTGGTAATTTGCCCTGATAACCAAAATAATTTTATCAGAAACATACAAATCAGAAGACACTAAGCATTTTCTTTAATCTTTGAGGATAACAGCTAACATGTCCCCTTGCCACTCATGAGGAAGACAAAAAGAATGGACCCATATTAACTACATATACTGATTATCCATGGGCTTCAATTCCCTTACACCTATGCTAGAATGGGAAACCTATTAAAAATTTAAGCTGTAAATTAGACAGTAACTGAGACAAAGGGAGGTTAGAGAGATGCTGCAGAAGAGAAAATTTAAAAAAAAGGCAAAAATCAAGTCATTCCTCTAACGGGCGTGAAGCACAAGTATCGCTCTTTTTTTGGTGACATCACCCAAAATCCATCCTCTATCAATTCACTCTACCTTGTGTCTGATGCCTACCTCTTCTGTTGATTTGAAAAACCACAACTTAATTCTCTTCTGCATAGATAAAAATACTGGCCTTGAAAATTTTGTTACTTTTCTAATGATTGATATTTCTTATCTGAAAAAATTAAGACAAGCTTTTGGCCAAAGCACACAATCATCACATAATAATACTAATAAGAAAAATGCCAATAGAAATTACTGTGGGAATAACATGCTCTACAGAGAAATTCTGTTGCAAAACAAGGGATTCATAAGAAAACTCTGATAGATATTTCAGTGTAAATGGCCAGGGATCTGTGAATCATTGAGGCTGATAAGCTTAATTATTTCTAACAGTCTTTGAACATTTATTTCAATCAAATGTCAGTCTGAATGTTACCATTTAGATCAGTTCTTAGAGAAGTTAATGACTATAAACTCAGCAGGTAGCTGTGACAGACAAATGACAATAAAACCTAAGACCTTTTATTCTCTCTAAACTCCTGGTCTGTACCATAGAGCTACTTCACAATCCTTTGTAGTGGACTTTGCAGAATAAATTCCATATATAAAGCATATACTTTATCTTTTTTTTAAATTATTATTTTTTATTTCAATCACTAAGGGTACAATAGGGAAATGGCAAATTTTAAATAAATTCAAGTTTGACTGTCATTCTAAAGTGCAGCCTAGCCCTACCAGAACTCTTCTAGATCCCAATACATTTACAGAATCACAGTGAATTGCAGTCCTCTGTGTTCTTGATATTACATACTTCACCACCATTAAGAGTTCTATCAATTAAAATTGCAATATGATTATTGTTGTTGTTTTGATGTTGTTATCTGGGGGGTTTAAGCATCAAGAGAATATAAATTATTTGTAATTTATTTTTCAATCAACAGCATTTGAAATTTATCTTCATTGTCAGAGTCTTGTAAGCACTTTAAAATAAAACTGACACCACTAATTTTATATACCTGTTCAGAAGTTAATTATTCATTACCAGAGTAAGATTAAAACAGTTTCACTGAGAAGAGAAGGTGTTAGGGTAGGTCGAGAATAGCTACATCTTGTCCTCAATGCTTACACTTATACAGAAGATCCTTTACTCAATGCCTAAAGAGCCCATATGGTTCTTTAGATAAAACTGACAACACTTGTACTGTTATTTAAAAGCATAACCAAAAAACTCTAACAAAACAGTTTAGCATCCCTTTTTACATTAGTAGCTTCAGACTGGTTTAGATAATGGTCTAAGAATAAAATAACTGCATTTCCTCTTCACAAAGTAGGCTTTATCCTCAAAAGTTATAAACAGTTGCTTAAATGTGTGGGGTTTTTCAGTTTCATGCTGTTTTAAATCAAACTGTTCCTTATGTAGCAATAAGTTTATGAAGGAACCACAATGTATGAAGAGAAGCATTTTTTCATTTTAGAATCTCCCTGTTCATTCCAAACTCCCATTATTTGGACTGTCACCCTGACACTGCCTGAGGTGCATTCCAGCTCTCTGCAAGAGAATCTGCTTTCCCACTAATGGGGCTGTTCTTGCAATAGCAAATGTAATTTTCCACTCCATTACAAACAGTGTGCAAAAGGACCCTATTTCTCGCTGCACACAGATCAGTTCCCAGTGAAATCCTATTCACCAAATATTACAATAGCAGAATCCCCTTCTTTATAAATATAGGTGCTTTTTCAGGGCTGGACAAACAGGTCTGATTCAACCACAGGCACACCTGAACATTAACTGCTCCAATATTTGTCAGTGTTAGGTAAAAATACACAGAGGTTCAGGAAGGATCAAGAAGTTAGGAAGAAACTGAGAAAGCAAATATTACAATGATACTTTCTCATAATGCCATTTTCATACTACATTTCTTTAAGAAACAGCCATAATGCAGATTTATATATGCAGAGTGACTTACTCTCAGCTGTAATTCATCTGGATTTACAAATTCATTAATACACCAAATACTGGTCTAACTGCATTTTGAATATCTTGCAAATTTCAAAATCAGATGCCTTTGCAGCAAAGAAAAATCCAAGTAAAAGAAACAGCATTCAATAATAAAATTTTATTCAGCTATATTTTATATTTATTACCCTTTATTTATCTGTATCATTACATCATAAAGACAATTTTACAAAAACAAATTAATATAATCACAGAAGAACTTATACAATTGATTTGTCTCATAATTCATTATAAATTGTTCTCATGCAATCCTCTTCTTAAAGGAAACAGTAACTCTGTATCCTTTGATTTAAAGAAATAAAGACTAAGACAGTGCAAAAGCAGTTTAAAAAGAACTGCATTTGGGAATTCTATGCCTAGAGTTCTAAACTGGGCATTAAGTTTATTAAAAATTAAACATTATGGCTTTTAATTACAACTAACAACCTCAAAATTCAAGTTACCCAGAGTTATCCCTTTTCTACTGTGTTACAAAACTAACAATATAAAGTAACTTAAATGAAATTTAAGAATATATCATGAAAGGACTTGAAGAGATACATCATACAGGGTCTGCAATATGTATTGTCTCACCATTCACCAGGCAGAACAATTAACAGATCACCTAATTTCCTCCACCCTCTCCCTCACTGGAGGTACTCAAGAACTGTCTGGATGCAATCCTGTGCCATGTGCTCTGGGGTGACCCTGCTTGAGCTGGCAGGTGGGGCCATGTGCCCTACTGTGGTCCCTTCCAACCTGACCCATTCTGTGATTCTGTAGTCCCCACTATACTCTTCTCAGGCCGAGCCTACCAAAGGCTAAGAGTTTCTATAATCAAACAAAACAATAAAAATTTTGTTTGTATTAATCAGAATTCAGTAGAAGAAGTATAAAGGTAATGCAGCAGAACTTGGGACCAAATTAACAATAATCCTTCCATTTTTTCAGTTGTGAAATAAATTTATACAAAGTACTTGAATTAAAATCCAGGAAAATGAGATCTAGAGTCTGGGGGCACAAATGAGCAAAGAGCATTTCTTTATTTCTTGCAGTCACCACTGAATTACTCCTAGACAAATAAGCATTCTATGTTACATGCCTTTGATTTCTTCCATCCCAAACATGCAACCTTGGATAGCATGTTTTAATAAATTACCAAAATACTTTCATTCTAATTTTGAAGGTATATAGAATCCCCATTGTGACAATATGGAGACATCTCTGTAGATATCTATCACTCCTGACAGCTTTTTAACTAGGCATTCAAAAGTTCAGAAGTGTTAAAGAATATAAAAATATCACATCTGGGGAATCTTCAAAGACTAAGCATCAAATCACTGATCTCAGTGATAAAGGCAGATGACAGGTGACTGGAGTAAAAGAAAGAATGGTAATAAAGTGACTACAATGGACACTTTCATAATTTATCATGGCAAGAGTAGGAAAAGCACCTTTCTGTACCTCATGTAGTGTATGCCATAGAGCTACTCAGCAACTTTAGCTGGGAAGTAGAACAACAGCCAAAACCCTTCAGGCAGGCACTGTGGTGATTGAGTTATGGCTGTCTCTGGGCAGACACAGACACACTCAGTGATGTGGCATCGAATGACAGAGCACCAAAATCCCTGACAAAATGCAAATGCAACTGACTCCTTAACTTTGAATGACTACTCAAGTTAGCCAAATCTGAATGCTTTAAGCACCTTTCAATTTTGTTGTATCTCTACATTTTAATATGTAACAATTAACAGGATCTCTGGAATTGTCCCTGTTAGCTCCAGAAAAGAGATAAAGTAAAATTTCCCCTGTCAATTCTGCTTGATTCTAAGTTTTAATAAGAGCAAATCTCATTCTGAAGACAACAGAAATAACTGCAATAATTTTACATCTTGAAATAATTTACAAATTTTCCAGGGATATTCTTATTGGAATATATATTCACAGTCATAAGAATAATTCAGTTTAAAAGAGTAGCTTGAAAGGGATAAACCTGACTTAAGAAATAAACTCCAATTTGATTAGAAAATATGCTTAACCAAATATCCAAACTATAACTTCACCACTAAAAAGCTTCCATACCTTTGATTTAAGCAGCTAACAACTCAGAAAAAAAAATACTTTTCCTACTTCAGATAAAAATATTCTAATTTTTATATACGAGGATTCCAATAGGTTCTGCAGTTAAATAAAAAAGAAAGCATTACCTTTAAAAGAGGCTAAGGGCCAGTAAACATTGATCCACCATATGGATTTAGCACTCTCTTTAGATCTGAGTTAAAATATAAAGGCTTCAGTACCTCAGTGCAAGACAGTTTTGCCACATGATGAAATGGAACGGAATAAGGAAAACTCAGTTTACTTTAGTGCTACAGATGGTTACTTAAGATTGTGTCAAAAAAACCCTCTAAACAACAGCAACAAACACAAAGGAGTAGAAATGTAATGGAACTACCATTATTCAGAGATCTCAGCCTGGATAGATTCAGAGATCTCATACCTCCTGGAACACTTGGATTGACCTCCAGAATTGTGTCTGCTGGAGTTGGCTAAAGAAAACAATTACAGGGTGGAACAAGAGGAATT
Source organism: Urocynchramus pylzowi (assembly GCA_013397555.1). Taxonomy (NCBI): domain Eukaryota; kingdom Metazoa; phylum Chordata; class Aves; order Passeriformes; family Fringillidae; genus Urocynchramus; species Urocynchramus pylzowi. Next base: position 800,890 of record VZRH01007741.1, on the reverse strand, counting down.
ATAAACTGTGAAGTATATATTTACAAATTACTGCTACTTTGCATATTGCTACGAGTCTAAATTCTAACAGAATTGCTATGCAACCCATTACTTAGGAGAGTCTATCATTTTTTCCCCTCGTGTGCTAGCAATGCTTTAAACCATAGTGTAATTAATGTAATTAAGTTATTAATAAAGATTGAAGGGGTTGAGCATCACATGAAATACTTAATTTTGTGTATCTTTAGCTGAATGACTGTTTAGATTTGTATTTCAACTGTCAGCCAAATTATGTGCAATTAAGCCAAGGCAGAGATCTCTTTTAACCAGTGATAATGTCACACAGCTTCATAGTTCTGGGTAGTGGGTGGTAAAACTGCCCGCTCTTTTTTATCTGTTGTATTTTCCTACTATGCCTTATTCATGTACTGCATGTATCAGTGCACTCACACTTTGCATTTCCCTATTAGCGTGTAATGCAGAATAGAAGGTTATGCTGCAGAAATAAAATGTTCTGAATTTACCTAATAATGAGATTAATGAACTCTTGTCCTTATGCAATTTATTCTGTTGCTGTGGTGATCAGAACACCAGTGTGAAACTGCTCACTATCTCATTGTTCTACTACTTCACTCAACATCTCTACAAAGCTTCTTCTAGAAAAAATGCAAACAGGTAACAAATTGAAGCCTATAGAACTTGGAAGACATTGGCATGGTTTGCTGTACAGAAAGTCCTGGAGCTGAAAGCTGATGCCAAATCTACCTGAGAATCCTGGATCAAGTTCTGGCCAGGGCACAAGAGCTAGGATAGTCTGTTGCAATGAAGACATTTTGTGCCTTTCCCAGTCATTCTAATCACCTCCTGTGAAGACTTGCCATTATGTTAAAGGCTTGAAGGCTGCTACTGAAAAGTGCACACATGCTTAACATTGTCTTAACCAGCACTGGCCCACACCCCCATCTCATCTGGAAGATGTGCTGTATTTTTTTACATCAATATTTGTAACTGGAAAAATATGGACCAAGTCAATAATACTTAACAAGTGTTAAAATCATTTCAGGTGCATCTTGTGCAATCAAGCCTTGAAGGTGCCTGTCATTCAGCCATGGCCCAGCTCCGAGACAGTCAGGGTCACAGAGCTCTCTTCATTTATCAGCTGCATCAGGATGTCACAGGGCACACAGACATCTCAGGGTACAAAAGCAAAGGGTTCATATTATGAATTAAATTGAAGATTTATATTTGTGATCTTTCTATTGAGCCCTGATTTATGACCATATTCTTCTAATTCATTGACTCAAGGGAACAAGCCTTCATCTAGTCTTAAGAGAAAGAAGCTCCTAAATATCAGATCAGTGTTTTGGGCACCTTGCAAATAGTACCAAAGATGAAACCTGTATTATTCCTAATCTTTGACACACAGAATTTTGGATTTTAATGGTATAACAATAACAGTAATTTTCCAGTTCACACATAACAACTTTCTATGCAGTTGTAAAATGCTGTTGAGAACAGCCATCAATATCCTGGCTGTTCTCTGCTGAATTATACTGAAAGTAAAACTGAGACTAGAGAGTAAACTAACTTAGCCACTTATAATGGACTTGTAATAAGCCATGATTTTAAATGCAGCAATACTGTCAATTACTGCAGAGCTCCCCAGACTGCTAAAAATTCTTCACAGCTTTTGTCTTTAACCCAGATGAGGAACATTTTTTTACCTAAATTTACAGACAGACACAAATGACAGACACAAGGTATAAACACACAAAAAAAGTCCTAGCCAGGCATCATTTTTATTTCAACCCCAAGAGAGATATTTTCTGTTTATCTTTTATTTCAAGTTATTAAAGACTAGGATATTTCAACTCAAAGTGACTTTATTATGAATATCACATGGATTTCATGAAGAACATCTTAAATAAAACTGTGTATCAATTTTTGAGAATATCCTTTTTATTCAGTGAGAAATGCAATGAACCTTTACCTTGTTTACTCTCTTGTAGTCATAAAAGGTTTATGAAACACAGTGTAGAAAGCTGACTTCACTTCTAAGGCCAACAATAAGAGCACTTTAAGCTAAAACACCCCAAACTTTCTGCCCACCCCCACTATTCCCATTAAAGGCTCATGAGGCATTCTGGACAATAAAATCAGTTGGAGATGTCCTTGATCTTTCTGTGGCTTTTATAGAATCCAGATGGCTTGGCTCTGGAACATCTCATAATTTAGTGAAATGAAGAATTAAAGGAAGAGTTCAGAATTAGCAAAATTAAACTGCATGAGTTACCAAATGTCAAAACCACTGGGGTTTTTTTCTTCTAGAATGTTACATATACTGCAGACTCTCAAATAAGCTCAGAGAAAAAATAATAATGGGCTGAAATTGTATATTTCAATAGTTCTGAACAATGGGTTTGACAGCCAGGAAAAAAATTTCCAAAACTATTTTATTCCAGTTAGACATACCAAGCACAATAGCTACATTTTGTATTATTTTGCTTCAGTCATCCCTTGTGCTGAAGACTGAAGTGCTGCTGACATTGCTGCAGAATCATAAATATCAGGATAATAAGACCATTTGCAGGACTTACTATGTCAATACAGAAATGAAATAATCTGTATAGGACTAGAGCAAGGAAAGGGTGTTAAGAAATCACAATTATCTAAATAAAGCAAATAATAAGTAAAAATAAACCTTTCAGACATATAAATCTTTTCACCAAGGAAACTGAGGTTTCTTATGCACTCTCCACACCCTGGGAGATATATATTTAAGCTGAAAAACTCTTCAGTCAGAAACTCAAATAGAATCCCTATTTCATCATGTGTCTGTGGAGATCACAAGGTTTTTATGTTCTATATTTTGTTTCATATTTGTTCAGCACCATATTAACAAACACATGCCTTTCTCATGCTATCAAAAATTATTTAATAATTATTCCCAAGACAGAGAGCTTATTATGACTCCTTTATTTACTCTATAGTTCTGTTACATGTCATATATTGGTGTCATGTTTGAATTTCATTCCTGCCCTCCAGCAATATCCCATGTGATTTTCTCTAAGATCTTGTGATGGTTATTGAAGACTGTTTTCAGAGAAAACACTAGCCCTCAGTTTTGAAGAATTGCTGGTGGAAAAAGAATTTGAATTATACCCTGCTAAAACTGTCATCAAAGTGAATTATTACTGTTTACAGTTGTGTTCTTTAATTTTACCTAGATAATACACATAAAGACAGAGTGCACATAAAGCAACATTCTATAAGAGGCTGCAAAATAAAATAAAATAAATTTTAAAAACTCTCAGCAATTACAAATGCCAGGATTAATCCTGCTTGTGCAAGTGCAATTGAAACCTTTTTACAATACTCTTCACATGACAGCAATATTAGCACATCTATTAGCAAAGCACAGTAGTAGAAAAGTTTGACACCTTTGGTCTCAGGTTAATACCTGAAATACAGGAAGTCACTCTCATTGGTTCTGCAGTAATTGTACTTTATGTACATTCCCTATCCTCAAATCCATCATGCCTAGACCTAACAAGACAAGAGGAATGAATGAGTGGGACATAAGATGAAATGCACACACAAAGGAAAAATTGGTGGAAGCTATTTCTAATGTTACACAAACATCAAATTCTTAATTTCATCACCTAAAAAAAATACTAGGATATGCAATTTCCGGATCTAAAGAAGTCAAGTTACAAGTTAATATGTTGCAAAAGTCAAAAACAACCCAGACAACCATCATCCTGATGTGTACAGCAGAAGTGCTCTGGTATCCCCAAATAACTTGTGTCACAATTCCATCAGGTGATAAAAATAAAAAGCCTCTAAGAATAAATTGAAGAATAAACTCTTTGTCAAGCTTTGCCACTCAGGAATCTAACAATGAACTTAAGACAGTGCTACGCTGTGACTGAAACATCAGTTTTTACCAATTTCAAGTGATTTATCCAACATATACAATTAAAACTAGCATCAAAGTAATTTAGAGGAAAATACAGTTAAAAAAATTTACCATTTTCCCCCTATGATCCCAGTACATAAGAAGCCCAGGGGTTAACAATCCCTACAAAGCATTATTCAGCAGATTTCTCTATACCCCAACCTGAGAAATACTTCTTCTATGTTATATGCAGCAAGCTAAATCTTTCCAAGACTTAAGAAGTATACTTACCTCTAAAAAGGACAGAAAAGGATATAATTTTGGTTATGTGCAAACCCAAATTCCCCCACTGAACAGTATCCATATGTCAGTGTGACCAGTGAGGGAATAGGATGCCCAATGCTCTATGTGACGTGGAACCTGCAAAACCAGAACTATAAAGGTGACTTGCTACAGTCTCTGAAACAACTTGTTCCCACAATGCTGGGACCAAGACTGGTCAATTTTATTCTGTCCACTGCTGTTGGTTTTCCATTGTACAATAATAAAGAGTTCCAAAGAGTAAGTGCTGCCTGCAATCCTTGCAGGAGGGCAGGACACAAGCTGCACTTGGGATGGACCAAGTCACATTTAAAAGCCTTTCTTCAACATTCACAGTGCTCAACTCTCAGTGCATATCACTGTGTCCATCCAGCATCCTATAGTAAGGATGCTCTGCTCCAAATCCAAAATCCAGTCACATACATCTCTTCAGCTGATGTAATACTTACACTTCTAAAAAGTAATAATTTAGAAAGGAGGAGAGATTTCATCTTCAGTCATTAAGAAGTTATATCCATGTTTGCAACTAATTTTGAGAAAATATGACAAGATATGCTTGTCCTAATTATCTGATGAAGTGAATTATTTCCTTTATGTATTAAAGGTTATATTTGTCATCTGTTAATATTGTAAAAAGTTTTCACATGCTTCTGAAGAACTTAAAGCAGTTTTTTTACCTGCTAATAAATAATCAAATTATAAACTGCTTATTGTACAAATTTCCCATCTAAGTAACATCAGAACTAACAGTTGTCTTATTTAAGCTTATATTCTCAGTATAGACTTCAGGTAAAGAATTAAAAGTCATTAGGTGGCTTAGCCAAAATTTTTTTTTGTGATTTCTGACCCACAAGCTAGCTAGTTTACTTTTTCTTCATAAAAACTCATCTTCTAAGAAATGTGTACATATCATTTCATTGTTTCCTCATATGACCAAGCATATTTCTAAGCAGGAGAACTGATTAAAAGTAAAGAAACCCACACTTCTTTGTCTAAAGCACTCGAGCTTGAATTCTCTTTTTAATAATTTTCATCAAGCTGACTCAAAAGAATATTTAAAGGATAGGAAAGGTGAAAATTACACTGAAGAGGAAATAATTGCAAGTCCTGAGAAAAGTAAAGACATTATTCCTCAGGCTCAGGCCTTCATTTCCGACAAATACAAAATCAGCTAAAAAGCCCCTGCATATTTACCATGTATATATTTACACTATAGACCAGTGCCTGTGGGAGCTATGAAAAACAAACCAATAAAAAAGAGATTGAATTATTTACTGTGGAAATATGATTTTCATAAAATATACTTGCTTCTGTTTTGTAAGTTTTTTTCCCACCTCTGAAATTTTATATGGAATTTAGCATATTCGCATTCACAGCATAAGATTAACATTATAAAATTTAACAATGCTGAAGCAGGCACTATAGTCTTGCAGGTTAATAATTCATCAAGTACACAGCATAATATCCAGGAAAATTTTGGGGTGGTTTTCCTTTCTTTAGAAAAACAAACATATGGTTTTATTTTCAAGCTTATTTTCTGTCTTACTTTAAAACATTTCCAAGCTCAGCTGCCAGTACGTTAACAGAAAAGTTTCCTCACAAGTACTAGGGAGAGCAAACTTTACTTAAACAGGGTATTCAAAAAAAACAACACACAAAATCACAAAAATCATCAAGAAGAACAAGAAAAAGGCTTAACATAAAATTCAAAAAGTTTGACAAAGAACTGAAATAGAAACACTTCAAGGAGTCACCACAAAGAAGTAGGGAGAGGCAAGAGCCTCCACAACAGCCTTGCTGTGGACTTCCCATGAGGTCCAGATTCATGAAAGGTGTTTGCTTTTGGTTTTGTACTCCTAATGGATAACTTACTGCACTTCATTCTGAAAATTGTGTTCTGAATTGATAATAAGCAAACAATATAGTGACAGGTATAAGAATAGAGCTGTTTGATAGCACTAATTCAAAGAACTCACTGAACAATTCTGGCACACAATGGTACAAACTAGGCTGATATATTATATCATCCATGAAATTCATAACAGAAAAGGGGCAGAAGGGATTTAATACTACATTCAACATAGGAAGATGTTATAGTCAAAGGTTATTAAATCAACACTTAGAATAATTCTTAAATACTCACAAAGGATGTGTCACACTGAAAAACAAACAAGTGAAAAATACACTCCATTACTTATGATCAGAATGTTTTCATTTAGTTTTCATTCTTAAAATGTTTTCCAGTTAGAATTCCCCCCAAAAAAACAGTGTTTGCTTTGGGTTTGTTTGTTTGTTTGTTTGTTTTTTAATTTGCAAGTACCATGCAATAATTTAATAAAATTGCCTGTTTAACACTGTGGGCTAAGCATCAATACAGCAGTCCATCACAGGCTGTGTTTCTTCAGCTGCACTAATGCATAAATGACTCTCCATGTCAATGCCCTGTGCATTAAAGGTTATTGTGACAGTAATCCACTTCAAAGTTGCATTTTATTTTCTTTTAAAAAGAGCTTCTGTTGTTATTGTGATATAAGAAAAGTTGCTTTCTTAACAAGATTTTGAAAAGTGAAGAATAAGACAGAACTCTGAAGCTGGAACTGAATGACAGAAAGACCAAACCTGTGACTAAAACCATTTCAACTAATTATTAAAAGAAAATTCTCCATTGCTGAATATCCTAACCTTTAAGCATGATCAAACTCAGTAATAACAATTTCTTACTGAATTTCCAGGCCAGTATCCATCTTTAAGGGAACCAAAACATTTTTCATATTGAAATTCACAACAGATATGTACGTACAAGTTTAGTATGTTTCATTATGCCTCCACCATAGGTAAAGGGCAGGTTCCTCCCAAAGTCCTTCTCAGTCTCTGTTTTCTTTAGTGTAAGAAAGAATAATTTCTTCATGCTGTTTTAGTTTTGCATATTGAACCTTACAAGCTTGAGAGGCACAGACCTGCCATGTTCTGCTAATTCAGTGCTGGAAAATCAGAGCACAAAACTCAGTTCTCCATGATAGCAATGAAAAAATGATCAGCACAACAATATGGTCATGGAAGACAAATTATTTGCAGGACATACAAAAGCTATGTAACAATCAAAGCAACAAGATAACCTTTCACTTTTCACAATGGTTCTTCCCTGTCAGACCACTTCCACAAGGAAGTTAAATTCCAACAACCGAGTCAAACTTTCAAACAAATTTTCAGCGATCTTCATAGGAACATGGCTAAGTTCCTAACATGGCTTAATAAAACTAACCACCACTTTAGTGATCCCAGTTCCCAAGATTCAAATCAAGCACAGCTCATATCCTTTCCTACTCAATCACATCTAATTGGTATCTCACTGCAGTGAATTCAGAGTTTTAGAAGTCTCACCTGTTTAATATTTTCATTCCATTTCTGAGATAGTTTATCATGCACCAAAAACTTAGGCTATTAAAATTATTATTTTGTTCAGATTCATTTTTACTTCTTCAATCTTATTGCAGAACATAAGCAATAAGATTGAAGAAGTAAATTTTGCAGGAAAATATTATTGCCTTCCACAGAAAGCTGACAAAAAGAAATCTGGGTTTCTTTGGTAATGACGGTATCATTCATGAGTATCATAACCCTAAACTGAGAGATCAGATGTGTTTCACATCCAGATTCAATTGATGTCTTTAGAGAAGCAGCCACTGAAAACTCACACCCTGGTTTGGTTTGTGTGACTTTTGGCTTTTTCTCTCTCAAGACAAAAACCAACCAAACAAACCAACTGATTAAAAAAAAAAAAGCAACCAAAAACTGAAAAACCCACCAACAAAAACCCCTCGGATGACAAAACCTGGATTGTTAAATTTTGAAAAAAATATCTTTTTACCACTAATCTAGGGTTATGGTCTTGAATTTATACCTCTTAGACTTCTCTCAGAGTAAAGAAATGTCTTTTGAAATGTCACAAGTGACAAAAGCAAGGTACTAAAAATTATAGCAGGGAGCTGCAAACCATGTGGAAATAACTTCTTTTGAAGAAATTATTTATGTAGGCTTTTCTTTTAGTAATTCAATAATGACATTGTTACCAATTCATGTTAACTCTTTCAATTGCACCTACATGAAAAACCTACTGTTCTAGTTGCACACATTACTCAAGCTCAGGAATGTATCTAGCCTAACTGTATGGTAATTTCATTAACCTGAAAAATAATATTTAGTTCAAAATGCAGAATTATTTTTTCTTGCAAGTATTTAATCTAAAATTAGATTATGAGGATGGGGCATGCAGGGGAAGGAGAAAGGAAGTTTGTAGAGGGGTGGGAGGAATGAGAGAGAGAGAGGGAAAAAAAAGACATTGTCTCTGGAACAGAAGTCATTAAAAAACAGAGCAGAGAAAGAGATTCCAAAATTGTTGAATTAATTCTGCTCTTCACTGTTGTAAAGCTAGTTAGCCTGTCAGTTCAAAGACCTATTCTCCCATTCCTTTAAGTCCCTGGGATGGGTAAACCAAAAGCTGGATAATTGCTACTGACAGAGACACGGTCATGGGATTAGACCCTGCGAGTACCAGAGAGGAAAAGCGCTCTTTGCACACTGCTCAAGTGTCTCTTGAGAAACAGATGTTGAGTACGTTTAATTCAGTGTTCTCATTTCCCCATTAAAGGTACATCCTTCACCAAGGTCTGAAAGTAATGGGCAGAGAACTGGTATCACTTTCCTTAAGTTTATTTCTCAGTCATCACCTACTCATTTTTCCTCAAGACAAGCACATTTTAAGTTATTTGCTCCTGAGAGGGTTGTGTGAGGAAAACAGCAATATCTGAAAATATTCTGCAGAAGAGTGACCATCAATTAGTAATGCCAGGTAAAATGCACAAAAGATTGAAACTCCTGACAGCACAGTTGCTGTTATCATCTGAGAAGGAAAACTTCTTCCTACTCAGAACCAGCTCAGAACTAGGAAGCTGAACATAAGGAGAATGCAGCTGTCAAAACATGTCTACGACTGACTTACTGCATAAGTGTATGTGCAAAACTAGATATAACCAACATATAAGTCTGGAATCCAAAAAATATAAAGAGAGTATTTCCATTCCTGAGTCCAAGTGTATTTTGTTTATACAGGAACATGTTAATGAATAACCATCTTTAAACCAAAATTGTTATATATGCACACTTTATACTCCATAATCTTTAGTGCACATCCATATGGAGGCACTTGTAAAAATTTTGCTTTTACAATTACACTAGAAAACACTGGTGGAGACTACATCACCTTTGTGTAGTAAATAACAATTTAAAGCAGGGTAGTGTCTACCCACCTTTGTCTAAATGTTGAAAGACAGGTGTAACACTTGCAAAATAATAGTTTTTTGAAACACGTTTTCTGCAATCTCGTACACCAGTGCAGAATATTCTGGGGGCTCAGTGAGATCAGTCCTTTAGATCCTCCCTTGAAACACTTTGGACCACTGTCTTAGACTGGTGACCACAGTTCACTCAGTTAGAGCTGCAGTCCAGAAGTACAATTTTAAACATTACAGCAAATTACATCCCAGTTTGTACATGCATCTGAAGCTGTGATACTCACAGCTGTGAGCATCCTATGAATGCAGACAAAACTACAGCAAAGCATGCTTATCCCATGCAAAGTCTCCATAAATATAAGATAAACAGTCAGTGCATGTTTTAAGATGCACAATTATCACTTTGCCACTCCTTCATTCCCATATTTCTACATTTCCTAACCGAGACATCCCTCTAGTCAGTAGGACTCAAAGAACAGACCATGACCACTTGTGTGGATAAAATGCCTCAGTAACAGTGATTCTCATCCAGCACACCTTCTCTTTAGTTGCTTGGAACTACTTCTGAATGTGACAACTACTGCTTTTGCAGGGTTTATTATCTAAATCTATTGTCTTTCTTTTCATACTGCCATCTCAATAGCTTTCTATTGTGTTTGCGGGTGCCCTCAGGTCAGGGAGGAATGATGAGTCTGACTCCACCTTCTCAGAAGGCTAATTTATTATTTGATAATACTATATTATACTAAAGAATACTATACTAAACTATACTAAACTAAAGAACACAGAAAAGATACTTATTGAATGTTAAAGAGATACTACTGAAAAACTAGTGACTCCTTCCAGAGTCCCGACACAGATTGGCACCAATTGGCCAATGAGTCAAAACAACTCACACCAGAATCCAATCAGGCAATCACCTTGGGTAAACAATCTTCCATGATACATTCCACTTGTGCACAAACATTGGAGAAGTAATGAGATAAGAATAGTTTTCCTTTTTTCTCTGGTGCCGCTTGCTGTCTTTTCAACTTCCCAGGAGAAAACTTCTGGGGAAAGAATCATGCCCAGAGAACGTGGATGCCGCAGCTTTCCATAATTGAACATATAAACACCACCAGCCTTTCCATGAGTCATTATAACCTGTCTTAAAAATGTAATACATGGCATTCAAAAGTATCATCTTAATTCAATGTTAAAGTTCCCCCACCTGCAGCCCAATGGATCTTGATTCCTTTATCCTGGAATCACATTATCTCTGGAGTGAGGTCTCTCTAACTTCTTAAGCTCAAGATAGCAGCATCAGTAGTTCTGTTGGCCAAACAATTTCCTCTCTCAGAATAAGCCTTTTTCTTTGAATCAGTTATGAAGACTGGCTTTTTGTCTCTTCCCTTTTCCTTCTAGCAGCCTCTGCCATGCTTATTCCTGATGCAAACTCCTTGTTTGCTGTTTCTTTCATTCCTTGCCTTCCTCAGCTTCTGCTTAGATAGGTTTCACAAACCCTGCCTTTTTATAATCACAAATCACATGAAAACATAAATCTCATCTGTTGGCTAACACTCACATGAAGCCTTTTATTTTCTCTTTATTACTAATGCTCAGAAGATATCCAGATCCTGGTATGAAATGTTTATACACAAAATGTGCAAATAGCACAAGAATAAATACAGTACTTTAACTTTGTGGACTGAAGCTTAAGAAAATTGGAAATGCAGTAATAATGGATGTGAGTGTGTATACTCACCAAACACCTCAGCAAAATGATATATTTAAAATGACAGAAAATCCAAGAAAAAGGTTTTGGGAAGGAAATAGACACAGATCCAAATCTGGATGGATAAGGATCACCATCCTTTCACCCTTCTGTGTCACTCTTTTATGTACTTTACCATCCACTGGATTGACCTCATGGCTCTTCTTTATAAGTGAGTGTCCAACACTTTGCTGTAATTTTCAATTCAAAGGGTAATTTTATGTAAGAGTATTACTTTTAGTGGATGATCCTAACATCAATTCCTTTCTATCAAAATACTGTTAAGCTCTGGTCTTTCTCACACATTCAAATGCTGAGTACATCATTCATTTCCAGCTATCCCAAAAGGTTTGAATACATGCACAGTTATATCAGACTCCAAGGGAACATGAGCTTTCTAACAGATGAGGTTGAGTAGAAATTTCACCCAGGGGCAGGGGATTGCAGGAACTTCCTCTGAGGGGTTTCTGTGAGTCTCCAGCCTGGCTGGGGGCTGGTAAGGGCAGAGAGAGTGCGAGGCAAACGTCTTAAGCACTTCTGGGTTACAGCTGCACCAACCACTCATCCCTCTCCCCCAGATGACACAGCAGCAAGTTCTCCAGCACCCCTTTTCTGAAGATGTTCAAATTAAACCCATTTTATACAAGATACTAGGTATAACAGAACCTATAATATAACAAGAGTTAAGTATAACAACTACAACAAGAAGAAAAAACAGTCTACTTAATGAAGTGCAAATAAAACAGCATATATGAAATAGCTGCTGGAACTACAAATGAGGCCAAGACTGACACCTCTCTTCAAAAACATAATTAATGTATTTAAAAATTAAAATGTTCTTTCCATATATAAATTTTCAAGTTATCTATCACTTCTCCCAGTTGATATTAAAAAAAAAGCTAATGTAAAATATTGCTGTAACCCAGACACACATTGGATTTCAAAAAAGTCTTACCTGCAGCTTAATGTTTATGCAGCATATATAAGATTGACAATGAAAAGCCTACAATGCTTTTTATAAGACATGCTGAGAGCAATAAATGTTAAAGAATATACCTCAGTTTTAAATATTTCTCACAGTATTTAATTTGCTTTTAAATATAAGTTTCAGTATTGACACTGTCAAATAATAGGGCATTTACACTCATTTTTCGTGGTTGTTTTTCAAAATAAGCAGCCCTTTTTCATTAACCCACACTCAAAACTTAGTTATGTATGGGTTACTTAATTTTACTTTAGGTCAAAGATACACTGGACTAATTTATTGTTTCATTTATTATTCTGTCAATAACTGCAATTTGCTGAAACAAATCTTGGATGTTTCCTGCTCATAATTAACTACCTCACAAATATTAAGTACTGTTAAAACACAAGACTACAGTAGATTTATACAATAAAGATTGACTTTTTTTTTTTCTCAGTGTGCCAAAGAACGTCAACTTTTTTTTTTAATTTTTAAGCAAAATATTACTTTAAACAATAGACAACAAAGTCAGCATTATAGAAATATGGCCAAAAGTTACTTAACAGTTCAAGGAAAGAGTTATATCACAATTTACTAATCCCACATGAAAAACATTTATTACATTTTAAAGTGTGGTATTCTGTGCAGACCTGATTCAAGATCTCCTGGAACTGATCTGTTCAATGCATCAGATTTTGTTCTCCTGAATGCCATTTGAACTATTACTTCATCAACATCAAAAAGGTTAAATAAAGATTAATTGAATAGACAAAAAAAAAAATTAAAAATTACATGATGCAAAAGCCTCTGTGTCTTCAGGATATGAAGATATGAATCAACTCTTTTCACCTACTGCTGGAGTATGAACTGAAGAAAAGTCTGGCATCTTCTACACACAAGCATGAGAAGGATTACTACTGTGTTCAGTGAACCCTTGCCCACACATATATTAAGACTCTCAAGAGAAAAGTGGGTCACATTCTAATCATAAAAACACACTGACTTGTACAAGAAAACATTTTATTACCCTTTAAACCTTTGTTTTTGCAGCTGCAAAACAGCTTTATTAAAAGAGATAACACATATGTGATCATCTGCCAGCGTGGTAGTGCCTGTGCAGTATTACACTGTTAACACAGCTTCTTTTCCAAGATATATTACTAAAATGGATATGCACTTCTGAGGCCTCCTATCTCACACTGATTCAAAGGAGAAGAGTCAGTAATCAATAAAATAGGTACATCTGATGAACTCACTGATTCCCTAACAGTTTACTCCTTCCAGTTGACTATATAGCATGTTAAAGGTTAAAGGATTTTGTTACATTTAGTTGTCACTGCAAGCTAGGAAAAAACCCTATATGTAAATGAAAGGTTTAATTCAGAACATTCTTTCTGGCAGAACCCAGAACATTCTTTCTGCCATACACTCTAACACCATCTCCTTTAACAGCCTACAGAGTTACATTCACCTTGCTGCACACTTAAAAGAGGTCCATTGACCAGGCACGTTTAGGCCAAGGATAAGGAGGTGAAAGGTCTCTCCTTGTCTTTCTCCCTTCTCCCCTCCTTTAATGAAGGTCAACCTAGCAAACATAACTCATAAAGGTTTCTACCTTTCTAGTATCAATTCAAGTGTTAAATCAACTTTTAAATTTTCTTGTGCTCTCTGCACTTTGTTCACTTAACCCATAACTTTAATGGAAATTACTCTGCAACTGAGAGCAGAAGAGTTTATCTGAGAAAAAAACAAACAACAGAGAAAGAGAATTTGAGTTCAGGTGTTTAGTATATATCAGAAAACGTATTTAGCTCTTAAGTACTATTCCTTTGTAAGCAGGCTGAATTTTCTTTTCAAGCTAGAGATCACCGAAGAAAAAACATTCTGGCTATTCAGGAAAAATACAAGGATCAAAACCACCATACAGGACATATGTATTCTGCCTGATTTATTTAAATTGAAAAAGACATAAGTGCATTTATAAGAATTGCTTTTTCTTTTGTATTTATCAGTCTCCTCAATCTTACCTCCATTACTGCCATGACAGAATAATTAATTTCAGTCAATCAATCATTTAAATAAACCTCACAGGTGACCTCAAAATAACACATAATCCACCAAGAACCAGTCACAACAACAATCTTTAAATTCCCTTGGAAAGGAAAATTAAGTCAGCTATGTGTGGCTTGGGGCAACCTAAGCTGTAAATCTCTCTTTTCTGATCTCTTCATAGGGATGAAAGAGCAGCACCTCTCTGGATTACATAGAACAATTATGTGTTCTAAAAGCTCAGGGAATCGGGTTTCAAACAGCTTTAATCATGACCAATTAACTGCATCTTTTGCCACTCTGTAATAATTCCACTGATGTCTAAAGAACCACTTTAGGAAGCCAATCCCTTAACATTTAAGTATATAGATATTAAAAGGCTTGTTTGTATTTGTCAACAAATCCAAATAGAGGCTCCTTGCCTGACTGAAAAAGTACCCACCTTCTCCCTTTGCTGCATACCTGAAAAAAGGTGGAGTAGGCTTTGAACACTTGAGGAGGCTGCTATTAATGTGAAGACAGGGAAGGAACTGTGGATGTGGGTTTCACAGTTGCTCTGGCAATCACTCAGAGAACACAGGCATTTAAATAACCACTTCCTTCTTTGTGGATATAAATGTGTTGTACTGTCCTAAAAGCAGAAGTTACTCTCTTCAGCAGTACTGTCTTTGATATTTTGAAGATTGGCAGTATGCTTTCTCTAGCTTTCTTACAGCAGCCTTCCCTCTGAAATTTCCCACCAGCTCACTGCTCCCAACAGGAACAACAGTGTCGATATAACAAAAAGACATGATACCATCAGCTGCCAGAACATTGCCACTAAGGGGTCAGTCTGAGAATCAGCAGGTGACACAGCAGTAAAAGTGCTGATGCCTTTTTTATACCACAACTCTCATCACTGCTACCCGTGGCAGTGCTTCACCAAGGAGAAATTTTATGAAAACCTTGGTGTAGATAGCCACTCAGGGTTGCAACAAGATATATATAAAGTCATAACAGAGCAGGAAATGTGAAGCTCCTGAAATACAAAAGGCTCAGCAGTGTAAATCCAGAAGATAAACTGACTATAGTTTGTAATTCAACCAAACGATGAAGTTGTTAGGCAGACAAAAAATCTCAGTAAAATTTACTTTTGTTTTTAATTAGTCAAACAAAGCACCTTGTGCCCAAGGGCACCACACTTTGATTTAGGAACACTAAATTCCTGTCCTCATATTCACTAGCAGACGAAAACTACTAGGTAGCAAAGCTTTCAGAGCAAACCTAAAAACAAGCAAACTGTTCTCAAATAGACAGCAGCAGAGAAAATCAATCCAACATAAAAGATTAGATACAAACTACACCTCTTCAGGAGTGCTATTATCATGTGGAAACTAACTGAGTGGTTGTGAATTCAAGGATATACAGCAGGCAAGAATACACTGTAAGCAATTAATGGCAGAGGTAATAACTTCTTAGACCAAGGGTTATAATTAGGGAAACTAGACAGGCCTTTTGACATGCATAGCATTCTTCACATCTGAAGCAGAATCAGCAACATTTGATTTAAACCCTAGTCAAGAAAAACTGGTAGGAATTTAGCCAGATTATGCTAATCAGCTGGTAATCTGAGGGAAAAAACAGTTAATATCTGTGGTGCAGAGAGGAATGTTAACAAGGAGGGAGTGCCTGGCTTACACATGCCTAAAGCCATAATTTCACCTTCCCTATTTGTCTACTGCTCTAGGCAAATAACTACTTTGCCTACAGCTTAAGCAAGCCTGGTGAGACAGCTGAACTGAAAACTGAGAAAAGATTCTTTATACCTTCATTATAAATGTACTGAAATTTCAGCAGAATGAGCATGTTTTGAGTTGGCAGCAAGCATTTCAGGATTCAATACTGTACTGCCAGAGAGGCTGTGCCATGGTAAATAAACACTGTAGCTTTGACTGTACAACTTGGCTTTAAAGTGGCTTCTACCTGACACTGTTCCTACAAACACTAAGAAAAGTCTTGCAAAAAGTTAATTCCTTGAGGCTATTTGTCCTGAAACAAATGGGAACTCCAAGGAAAGTTTAAGAGTGTATATAGGGTAGAGAACCATATCCATATGCTACCTGTAAAGCAAGGATTTCCTTTGTAAAAGCACCCTAGAAGCCCCTTCTCCCAGCAAATGCACATCTGTGCAGAAGGATGTTATTTTCTGGAAGAAGTCTCCACGGACTTGTGTCTTGGAGCACAAGAAAGCATTATGCAGAGCTCCATTATCACCAGCAGTTTTCAACCAACAATGTAAAATTAAAACAAAACCCTAAATTTAGTATGTTTTATCATCAATACCTACACAAACCTAATTAAGCATCCACCCCAGTTAACAGGCTGCATGCCCAAGCATGTTTCACAAACCACATGTGGAGGCTGTCCAGAAAGGTCCTTTTGAAGAATCAGGCCTTTTTTATCTCCTGTACAATGAAGAATCAACCAAGTCGTAGACGGAAAATCTCAGTGACTTTCACCTCCTTCTCTGGTGGAGAAGAAAAAGACAGTTTTGTCTGTCTGAGCACAGAGCAGCCTTGGATGTAAGGCAAGTGTGATTTCTTAAGAAAAAATACTTTTGCAAAGTACATATGATATCACTGAAACATATCACACACACACTGATCCCATGAAGATTTGTTACAAAACTGTATTGCTAACAGTTGTGAGTCCTTTGCACCGTACCCAAAGCTCCTACCACCATCTGTGATGCTGTTTGTTCAGCCCAGTCCCTCAGAAGCTGTGAAAAGATGCAGTCCAAATCTTAACAGAGTTATGCCAAAACTCAGCTCTATACTCTACACAGACCTTTCATTTTTATTTCTAGTTCTGTGTTTGCTTTTTCTTTTTTTGAATGAATGAGATCAGCACAGCCCTTTACCAGGATGCTTTTCAAATGGGCTATAATTTTTTACTACAGCAATTCAACCTCAAAAGGATGCAGCAGACAAGTGTATGTGGAAGTTGAGAAATCTTTTGTACACTCTTGGTGCAGAAAAGCAACTTTCATACAGACCAAGAGGTCCCTACTTGCGTAAAATAAAACACTTGGTGTTTACTTGACAGAAACAGGTGATTCTATTTAAACTAGGCAGGTTGCAATAAAACATTTGAGTCCCAATTGCTGACTGCTTACTTCTGCATTCCAACTACAAAATGTTGGTACCTTGATAGTCATTAACCACTTCTATTGCCTCAATGAATCAGCCATGCTGCGACAAAACGTGGAAACTACTACTTTGTTTCCCTATAAATGCAGATTGCAATACCCAAGACAGAAATAAACTAAACTGTGCTGCTGGGCTGCACTTCTGAAAATTAAGTACTTCTGAGATGACTGAAATTCCTGCAACCTGTACTTTAGCTAGGCTATCACACTTCTCTTTCCACATTACAAGACTTGAAGGTTTCCACAGTTCTGATATTTGTCAGTGGGGTTCTCCAATGTCACTAGATCATTTTCAAAGAAAAAATCTTGTTTTGAATTAGTCCAGGAAGTGAGAAACATTTTGGAGTGATATTGCAACCAAAGGACATGAAGGCCCTCTCTAAAAGCAGCACAAGGGATACCATGTTCTCAGGACCAAGTACAAAAAACCATAATAAATACAGGGACTGAGCTGTCTGGGCACTTCAAGAAGCATCCCTACTGCAGATCTGGCTGAGCTACATGAGAGTGAAGATCTAGCAGCACCTTTTCAAGTGGCTCAAGACTACTGCTGCTGGAAGCCTTTCCTGCCCATCTGACTCACAATAAAAACAGCCCCGGTGTAGTAAACACCTTCACACAGATTATTTTTTCTTTATAAACTTTCTCCTGGATATAGAAACTGAGACTACACCAGTACCTCATACTAATATAAAAGAGATCTCTCTTAAAAAATCACCTCATTGGAAGGTATTTTTAAGACGATGGTCATTGTATTTGTAAAAGCCATACAAAGTGTGAGATTATACAATGTATTTTGTGAAGCTGACAATAAATTCCATTTTAATGCAATACAGCATAGGAGTCATTGGTATTGCTGGACTGCACATATTTTAGTATTTCTGACTGTGAGGAAGCAGTAAACTTTTTTTTTTTCTTTAAGGGCAAAGGAGAAGACTAAGCACATTAATAACTAAATTATTAAATGCTTAGAACTTCAATTAGAAACAAAATTAACTTTTGTAAGACTTGGTAATTCAGATGTTCATGGAAGTAGGTATATCTGAGCTCTGTATAGGAATAATCCTTACAAAGGTAGAGAGACAACAGAAGTAACTTGGGGTGTTTATAGACTTGTATTCCCTTTCTCTGTGTCTGAATTTTCATTATGAAAATATTTATTTATTATACTAAATGCAAAATTCATACAACATGAAAAAAAAGTATGTCATACCTTGTCTATGGTGCACAGCTAGGAACTAACTTGCCCTCAAGTTATTAGGCACAGACATACAGTATATAAACATATGTAAATATAGTGTATGGTGATTCTATGGTACAATAATACAGACCCAGACAAGTCTGGCCTTATTATGATTGATTATTCTTTAAAAAAAAATCCCAAATCAAACTAAAAAAAAAAAAAAAGAAACAAAAAAACCAAACCAAAACAAAACAAAAAAACCAAAAACAACAAAAAAACCCACCAAAACCACAAACAAACAAAAAAAGGCACTGCCTCAAAACATAACTGTGATTGCAAAGACAAGCAGTGACTTTCCCCAAAGTTAAATTGTTCTGTAGGCTGCAACCATAAAAACCTCTCTATGAAAACATAAGTCTTCATAGAAGCTGTACTAGGGCCTTTACCCACTTAAAAACAAATAAAAATTTAAAAAAGGAACTGCAAAAGCTTTGTCTATTTGTATAATTATTCAATCATTCTTTTATACATACCCTTGAATTTAACATTTTGTCTACTCATTTATGGATATTAACTTAGTCTTGTGGTGTAAGTAATATATTACCCCAGAGAAGAGAGAGAGCAAATATTAACAAGTCCACAGGTTTAGAGCACTTCAATTCCTAACCTAATGTGAAGTAAGATATTAATGGTTTTGTAAAGGAACTGAGTATCCATAATTCCATGCAGTTCACAAATGATGCAGATGCACAAAGACAGAAAAACTAACTTTACATATCTCAAAATCAGGCACCCAAAAAATAACTCTTCAGAATTAGCAGACACTTTAAAATATAGGCCTCTGTGATTTGACTCTAATAAAATGGAAGCTGAAGTCAGAGCCAGGAGTAGAAGCCACAGGGGATCCTTTGATCTCAGTTTCTCAGACTCTGCTGCTTTTTGCCCTACCGCACTTTCCCTTCACTTCAGCAACTCCTATGCTGCTGCTTTAGCACAAAAGTCAAATCAACTACAGGCATGTGGCTGGGAAGGAATTTTTGGCATCTCTACAAACATTCACAAATGGCATTATCTTCAGCAGATGAAGACTGATCTTTTCAAAGTCTAGTCCTCCTAAAGTTTTGGTCCACTGGACCTGAACAGTCTATGTTTCTCTCTGAGTATTTTATACTGGTCAAGGGTACTTTAAATTGTTTACAATTACACAGTGGCACATCCAAAATATATGCAATATGGAATTACAGAAGACAATAAATAAAACCTTAAAAAGCTGACAACATAGGTTATTACAAAGCTAACACTATAAATACAAATATACTTGGAAGGCATTCATACTCTGCCTTTGTAAATAACCATTTCTTCTTCCGCCACAAAGTCCTTTTCCAATATTAGTATAGACATTAGGCTCCTGAAAAACAAAAGGAATGTTTAGCTTGTGAACTTCAGACATGCATTTTAATAACTTTGAAGGGATGGCTGTAAAAGCTGTCTTAACAATCTCACAGCAAGAAGGATTCATATTTTTGTCTTCCTATGACAAAAAATAAACATACAAAGAGGCGAACATTTTAACTAAAAAGAATTAATCAAACAAGTATAAATGGGTTGTTAAGGAACTGTAACTTAGTAATATGTATAAAATTTAACAGAAAGTTTACATTTCTTACAAGAGGCCCCAGTTCCAGTGGTAGGCACATTTTGTGTTGATTCCATTAGAAGAAATTGAAAATGAAGCTTTACTGAGCAGGTAAGGCTACATGAGTGTGCTATGGCAGCATAGAGTTGGTGCAGATGTCCCCAGATAACCTAATTTCCAATCAAAAGGTGCAACTGTAAAAGAAGGCTGAAGAGAAAGCTTTCAAGTACCTTTGCTCTCTCCAGACCCAAAAATAGATATAATTTAAAATCTAATTTAGCAGCTCTGCACTATACAGGAGCATCTTAATGTGTTACAATAGGCACAGAGTTATTCACTGTATCTCTCTATTATCATTCAAGAAAATCAACCATTATTCTCAATCTACTAATATAAGTGAAACTTAGTACATAATAAACACCTAATTAAATTACTTTCTGAGCACATTTTCCACACAAAGTTGTTTTTGAAGCTACAGACAGTGTATACAAGGATTAAACAATGTGTATTAAATTGTAAGCTATTAATTTTGGAATGGATCTGTATAGGCTCTTTAGAAATATTAACAAATGACTCACTGATTTTAAAACTTCTACATTATGTGGACAATTCAAGGAAATTATTTTTTCTCAGTAGACAGAGATCTAACAATTAATAAATCATCTTTTCTTTCTTTATAAAGGAATTCTCATTATAGTGCATTGGTATATAACTTTCTAGGAACATACAACAGTGAGTAATAGCACAATTATTTTACAAGATTTTTCTACTCTTTATTGTAATGTTTCTATATATTCAATTATGAAAATCATCAATAGATTTCCCTATCAAGAAGTACATTAGACAGTGAGTATTCCTCTTTCATAAACTAAAGAAGGTATCTTTTAAGGATATATGAAAGAGAAAACCCTTTGAACTAAAAATTTTGGTAGCACTGCCTATTCTGCTGTGCTAAGCCACAGAAGTTTAAGAAATATGAATTAGCTTCTTTTGTGAACACAAAAGAAGAACAGAATTGATTCTCCAGCATCCAAAAATTGTTTTGTACATACAGGTGAAAAAAAGAAATTTTTTCAGATCAACAAGAGATTTGACAATATCAGGGAATTTTAGGTAGTTAAAACAAGAGGAATGCACACTCACCCCTGATATTAATGAGTACTTCCCTAGATGTGCTTTACACTGTTTGCTTACTGTATACAATACTTGGGAATCTGTTCCAACTCATTTTATCCCTTAAGCTTGGTAACATCTGCATTTGCAGATTTATGCTATGCCAATAAAATTTCTTTTGAAAGTGTTTTTCAGATGTATGATAAGTAGACTTCTGCTTTAAAAAATTAAGAAATGTCTATCAGGAGGTTTGAGAATGTCAATTTGTTTAAACCTGTACCAGCTCTGCTTTCTGTCAATCTGTACTGTAAATCTCTCATTAAACACGTAGTATTCAATTTGGAATACTAGTATCATGGTTGTGAAAAGGGCAACAAAAATTAAGATAATGCTAGCCTACTGTATCTTTGCTCTGCAAGATAAGCTGTTGCCATGGTTTTGGTGATTTTGAATAACTGTCCTTAAAAGAGTGATCATTGCAGCAAATAAAATGCCTCAACACTTCTCCCAGGCAGCCAGGTCCATTTGCTACTATTTTCCTTATTTGAAGTTAAGAACATGTGTCTGAATGGTTGAAAACTCTGCCAAAAACATACAATAGTACAACTCAAAAAGCCTGATGCAACAGACACAAACATTCTCCACAGCCAAAGGAGAACATGGGCTTATGACACACGATGACTGCAGGCACCATTAGTCAGGGAAACATTCAAGCAACCAACACAAAAAGAAGGATTCTCCTTACAATCATTCTGTTTGGAATAACTTGAGAGCAAAAAGGACAAATTATAAAGTCTTGTGGCTTGTGGGGGGGGGCTTGTTATTGCCATCACTTTTTAAATAGGACACTTATACTATCAAGGGTCACCTCTCTGGAAATTGACCTTTCTAGAGTGAGGTTTTCTTGGTTTTGACAGTGATACAAAGAAAGGAACAGTGCCTGAGAGAGAAGGAGAGAAACCACAATAAGCAGAATTTAAATCTGATATTCTAACAGTTGTATTTCACAGCAGGACATAAACTATGGGAAAGAAAAAGAAAGAATGCTCTGATATGGCCAGCATTCATTAGAACACACTAACAGGTGTTTAATGCAGCAGAAATACTGTCAGGTCATTTAGCACTTTACAGAAGAACATTTCTAAATACATTTTAAATGTTCATTCTGGGATGCACCATAGCCCTTACAAAGCTCTTTTGAATGACATAAGAGGAAGCAGTTTTGCTTATTATGTGAGACAGTATTTTTAAATACTAACTTGTGGGCAAAATATAAGTGGTAGTATGTCTTATGTTCACAGAGACAGAACAGAATTTTGAGATGAAAAGCCAGTCCTTGGAAAGATATTAGAACTGGTAAGCTGCTTTTCTGGATTTAGTTGAAATTTCATCAGCGCTGTGGGTAACATTTCTAGTTTTGTAGCTGAGTTTTCAAACAATGAAATGTTCTTGTTTCACACAAGTCGAAGAGCTAAATCACTTTTAAAACTCTTAGCAAAAATACGTGGTTTGAGTCATTGTTGCTCCAGGTAACACTCTCTGCTTTGGGACTAAAAATAAAATCGTTCATTCAGAATATAAGTGGAAAAAAAAGCAAGCACTGCAGAGTTTTCAAAAATACTTCTTCCTTCTGGGTTTGAAGCTAAACTCACTATTTATGAGGAATCTTGGCAGAACATAAAAATTCGAAACAACACAGCTGCAAAGACTGTCAATTCTTTACCTTGTGTAAAATGATAGGTCTTTCACTACAAAGACATTGGCAAGTTATTAAAGAGTACAAGTATTAAAAACAAGTAAATAAATAATTCTGGTTTGCACTCAATCACACAAGGCTTTTTGAAACATGTGAAAGGTACTTAGCATAATGGTCCCTAAATTTGTAAGGAAACAAAATTGCTTGGCACTTAACTGAAACTGGCCAATGAATGGTTTCAAAACTCAGCTCAGGAATTTGAGAAAGACATAGTGAAGTCAATGTAAAGTCATTTGAATAGGCTTTAAATCAGAACAGGAGCCAAAAGGATAGATGAGTAAACTTGATTAATATCTTCATTTCTATGCAACTAACAGTACTAAACAGTGTCCTTGCTAATATTTAAACCTGAATGAGTGACTTATTCTGTGTGTGATCCCCAGGAGATTAATCAAGAAAACAATAGAGAATTGAAAACAGTCATCTATTCTGCAATCTTATCAGAAGTTATAAATTTACAAAACTTTGGTACTACAGTAAAGAAAGTTTTACCAAAGGACCTGATCAGACTCTCCCATGTGAGAATGGTCACATTACACCACTTCAGTGTCTTAATGTGCCTTGTGATATCCAAGCAATCAGCTATATAGTTTTCCTCATTTATTCCTATGAATTAGTGTCTGTGGTTTTATCTACATCTTCTCCTCTGTGCATGCAAGTGTGTGTGTGTTGTCATGCCCCAAGCAGTTCTGTGAAGTTCTCAGGGTTGAAGCAGCTCTTTTATTGTAATCAGTTTTCATTACAGTCCTTTGATCTCTCTCCATTCTTTGTACACAACACTTCATCACCTTTATTTTCTGTCATAATTGCATGTGAAAGATTTCTCCTTTGATAGACCCTGAATGCCAAATCAGTATCGAAAAGAGTGTTGAAAAGTGTCATGTGCTCTGTCTGCTTTAAAAGGCATCCCATACACCTGTGGAAGACAAACAATTTTTCAGTGATATGACATATCTATCATCCGTCCACAGGATATGAGCTGTTCTGTCTGCTTAATAGCAAGGGGCTATGCATAGCAAAATAGTAACTGCTGAAAGAAATGTGTAGCACATTGCAAACTGTCTGGCAGCCCTCCCTAAGCCTCATCTCATGCTGGCCTGCTGATAATTCACAGACTGTGTTCCTGAGTGCTCATCACTCCGGCAGTAAGAGTGGCTAGATGGGGCCCCCTGTCTCTGCTCCCTGTCACACTGTCATTCAGGTGTGTCTGTCTGCCATCACCTGCTGACACAGACACATGCGTCTCAATTACAGAATAGGCCTCCATTCACACTGCTGATGAAGATGTTCAATCTGTACTGGCTAACAGCATTCTCCCTTAAAAATGTGTCTTTTGGGGTTTGTGAAAACAGACACCAGGTGAAATCTGGTGGCTGCTACAGAATTATATTTCTCACCATACTTTTGGTAACAACTTATTAGTGGCCAGTCTTTTTCTCTACAATTGCAAGTCTCTGCCATCCCCTGCAATGATAAAATACAGTGATGGGGTATAAAAATTATTTTTATTTTCCCCATCTCTACTTCAGCATGAGGCCAAGAAATTAAGCAGCAAAACTGGAAAGCCAGATATGATACAATGTCAAAGTAATTCATTTCTCTATTTTACAAATGCCATGCATTTTTACAATCAAGGATGTTTTTAACACTGCTAACACAGCACTGAAGACATCCATATTCACCTCATAGGAAAAGAAAAAAGATAGAAATGGTTAGAAGATGTCAATGGGAGATATACAATTGTTACATATGTACTTCTATAGCCATGGAAAGTAATAGTAACAGTGATACCTGACCAGCAATGACACACGATACACACAAGGCCCCTGAGGCATGGCTGAGGGAGCTGGGGGTATTTAGCTTGGAGAAAAGGAGGCTCAGGAGGAACCCTATCACTATCCACAGCTCCCTAAAGGGAGGTTGTAGCAAGGTTGAGGGTCAGTCTCTTCTCCCACGTAACAGGGGACAGGACAAGAGGAAATGGCCTCAAGTTGTACCGGGAAAATTTTAGATTGAATATTTGGAAAATACTCTTACTGAAAGAGTTGTCAAGTGTTTGAACAGGCTGCCCAGGGAAGAGCTGGAGTCACCATGCCTGGAGGCATTCAAAAGGT
The DNA here is from genome assembly GCA_013397555.1 of Urocynchramus pylzowi. Lineage (NCBI taxonomy): Eukaryota > Metazoa > Chordata > Aves > Passeriformes > Fringillidae > Urocynchramus > Urocynchramus pylzowi. Next base: position 775,646 of record VZRH01007741.1, on the reverse strand, counting down.
GTACAGATGAGGCAGGTAAGAGACAGCCCTACCAGAGGGGATGCAATACTGCACCTGTTGGTAACCAATGCAAGTGGCCTAATCAGGAAAATCAAGATCTGCAGTGGACTTGCTGGAGTTGGTGGAGTTTTCTGTCCTGAGGCATATGGGCCAAGCAAGGAGTAAAGTTAGGCCTCTGAACTTTAGAAGAGAAAACTTCTAGCTCTTCAAGGAGATTGTCAGTAGGACTTGCCCTCAGGAAAAAGCAAGTGAAACAGGGCTGGCAGATTATGGAAGAATTCCAGAGAGTGCAAGAATCCCCAGGTGCAAGAAGCCAGGCAAGGAAGGCAAGAGCAGCATGGCTGAGTAAGGACATGCTGGTCAAACTAAAGGAAAAGAAGCAAATGCACAGAGAGTGGGAACAAAGACAGGTACTCTGGGAAGGGTGAAGGGACGATGTTCAGTTGTGTAGGGATGGGGTGAGGAAAGCTGAGGAGAAGCTGGAACTGAACTGGGCAAGGAACACAAAGAATAATAAGCTTCTACAGATATGTTAAACAGAAAAGGCAGGTCAAAGAAGATAAACAATGTTGGCAAACTGGTAACAATGGATAAGGAGAAGGCTGAATTACTCAACAACAGAATGAGAGCAGCCCTGCCAAGGATTTTGGAGTGCTGCTGCAAGAGAGGCTGGACACGAGCAGGCCATGAGTGCTGCCAGCCCAGAAAGCCAAATGTGTCATGGGCTGCAGTCCTCACTTCGTCCCAGCTTCATATCTATGCATTTTCCCTTTTCTTTGGTAACTGACAGAAATTAAGCAAGTTAAACCAGTAATTTGTTCTGAAAAATACCAAATTTATAGATGTAATCTTAACTCACTTAAAACCTTTTTAAAATTGGATTCTTGGGCTGTGCAGCTCAACACACTTACTACATTTTCCATTTTTCTTTTTACAATGAAAAAATACTAAATTCAGTTATTTTCAGACCTACCACATTCTCCTGACCAATAGCACTTTTCTTCTCCTCTCCTGGCCATAAGCTTCTCTTAAATAGGAAACTGTCTTTCACTCTAGAAAGTCCCTTTCATTCAATAAGCTTTAAAATCAATAATGTTTCATTATTAAATCCAGATCCACATATTGGAACTTTAAAAATTCTAATATCCATCCCATCAACAAGCAACCCAACACACATAACACATAGTGAATATAAAGCTACAGTTACCTTTCTCTGACAGTATTACAAGGAGACACAGATCTACCTGCCATGCATGCACAAATAACAGAGTCCTTGATATCTACATCAGAGGACCAGTTAGCAAGTTTTCAGTTTTACTCCTCTATCAACAATGTCATTTATGCACTTGTCCTAAACATGAACAAAATGATAGAATGAAAGAATAATTACCATAAACTAGAGAATGCTAATGCCTAGTGACTTGTCAGATGAGTGACTTGCAGAGACTCCTTCTACATGATGACCCTTAAAAAACTGGAAAGATTACTATTCAACAACAAAGAATATCAGCAAGACTAAACATAGAAAATGAAACTCAAGGACAGTTATGTAATTACTTTCTAGACTTATCCTTTTCAAGACTCAAGAATTCAAATTAAATTCAAGAGCATCCACAACTACCAGGAATGAATAACTGAAATTGTGTATGACAAGTGAAAAAATCTAGTCCGCTCACCTTTTCTTAATTTTTAAAATGGCATGCATTACCATCTCAAGTCAACAAATAAGAAATCTTAAAGCTGAAATTACTTTCTAGTTATATTTCTTGCTTCTTTATTTCTTCCTTGTGCAAATGTGGACATAAATGGTGACCATTAACAAGCTAATTTGTTATGTACTCAATCCCATTCCTACTGTCTTTAAAGAGAACTGGGATAAACAGCCTGACAAATAAAAATAACTTCCATACTGTAAAGGCAATGGTAACAGGCTGTGTGGCTCTGAATTGTGAAGGAATATAAAGAAGAGAAGACTTACTTTTCTATAAAAGACATTAAGTCCCAGTTGGCAACCTTCGTGCAAAGATATAATTCACTCTGTGCACTTCTGCAAATTTTAAAAGGCTTAAAATAAATAAATAAATAAATAAATAAATAAAAATTATATTAAACAGAGAAGGAAAACAATCCTGCACGTACTCAGTGCTTAGGATCTGCCTACCTCGTAAAGTAGAGTTATACTCAGTAAGAACCAGAAGAGGAAAACACTTTCCAAAAAAAAGGAAACATAATTTCTCCAGTCTTCTAATTGTTTATTCATTTAAGTGGAAATACATAACACTTGGACACAATCTTTCTCTCTTTTATAGTCCTCCTGTTAATCATCTCATACACACTCTCTTTTTGGAATCAAACATTTGAGAAGTGTCTTTATTTTCCTTGTTTTTTTCCCCCTTATCTTACACATGTGTGTTTCTATCTTAACAGTTTCTCAAGACTGAAATATGAAACTCCATTTCCTTGATAATCCAGTCCAGTCTAGTGTCTTTAAGAGACAAAAACTTTTAACTATACCTTTTAAGTTACAAAGCCTCAAAGAAAATTTAACAGTTTCTAGTTTTGATCTCAGTAATTATTACAAAATATAGTTACAGAAAATAATGGTTTTACAACTATTTAAATGTATCAACCCTCAACAATATTTATAATATTACAACTGGGAAGATATAATATTTTATATAAATTTACTCTTTACTCATATTAAGGATTAGAAAACAGTTTTGAAAGTTATGAGCTGAGCAAAGAAAAAAAAAAAAGAAGAAAGGACACAGAGATAGACAGTGATTAAATTATTTGCCCAAGGCTACATAACAGGTCAAAGGTGGAAATGTGAATTGGAAACAATTCCCCTAGCTTTCCAACACAGTTCCTGAACACCACACTCTCTGGAGTTTTTGAGTCAGACATAAAAAAACACCACTCCAATGAAAAATGTATTAGTATCAACCTCTGACAAAAATCTGTGGAACTCCTAATCATGGCACTTTGCAATTATTTTAAATATTCTGTGTGCACATGTGTGTGCATGTAGCTGTAATCTGGTGGCTCTTGGGTAATCATAAGTGTTGCCTCACACTTCCATAGGATGAAAGAACTGTAAAGCAAAACTGATCAAAACTGTCACCCTTGGGTCACAAGAGTCAACACTTGATTATGCCAGGGAATGTCCAGGGTGTATCTGCTGACATTGTGCAAATCATTGTTATTTATTTTTTATAAACATATCATAAATAATTTTAACATGAAGAATGTTCTCTGTGAGAGAAACACTTCGGGGAAAAGGTGAAATATTAGAAAGATTGCATTTTTTAAAAAATTTATTCACCGCAGCACTGAGTATTCAGTGTGATGTAACTTGAGTTGTGGACTCATCTCTCTCTTAAGACAGCTTTCTTAGTGTACAGAAATGCCAATATTGTGTAGTGATATTGATGCAATAAACACAACTAAGAAAATGAAGTATATAAGAAATTGAGGGATCCATAGCTGCATTGCACGTTTAAATGAATAAACATAATAAATCTGTGAATACAGACTTCACCTTCCTTGACTAAAAAGCAAACTTGCAGAGATGTCAGGAGAATAGAGCAATGATACAAAAAAAAAACCACCTCTGTATCACCTACTGCTCCTTCAACACCATGATTATGGTCATTTTCATCTATTATATCATTACAGCTTTCCTCCATCTGAGATGATCAGATCTGCATTTGATCACCTCCACATTCCCAAAACCAAATCCCAGCATCTCCTGATGCCAGAAGTCCAGCAGCATCTCACAGTGTCTTCTAGTTGTTACAATTCTGTATACTTCCAGAAGATTACTATCAACAAACGTCTTCCAGAAAAAAAAAAAAAAAAAAAAAAAAAAAAATTGCAGTATTATTTCAAACTGTTACCTTGCTAAAAGTAAGGGGTCTCTGTTAATGAACCAAATGATTTCATCTAAGAGATTGCCTGTGCATGCCATAGGCTGAGGTACTGCAGACTTTTTTGTTCAGAATAGATGAATTAATTGTACTTAGATCTCTTTCTGCAGATACTTTATCTCTTACTTTTAGCATATTAAAATATCAAAGTTACCAACCTCACTTTAGTTATTGGGCTGATGACAGCCTACCTGAAAAAAAGGCCCAGTCTTGTATAAACTACACATTCAAAACCTTAATGAAAAGTCAATAAACTTTGCTTTCTTGTAGCAGGAGAGAGACTTATCTACCTGAAGACCAATTTATTCATCATGCCAGGAAAGCATTTGTATTTAAGAAGAATTCGTATTTTCAGGGCCTTGCTGCAAAAAATAGTTATGAAATACGTGAATATTCAGTCTGGCAAAATACTAAGAATTAAAGTACTGGAAGTTTACTGTGAAAAAGTAAATATTCTTCTATAAAGCCATAGCAAAACTCATTCACACTGACTTATAATGCAGAATATGAGAGAGTTGAACCTAGTGCGTGGGAAAGCAAGAAAATAGAGAGCGCTACAGAAGTTATCTTTGTTCTTAAAAACAAACAAAAAAAAAAAACCCAAACATTACAAAGTGGTTCATTTTTAAATGCTAAAAAACATATTCAGTTACACAGCACAGAAAACAAATACAAAGGTATTTATGAAACACAGTCTACTGTATCACCACACTTTTTTTAAACAAGATTTTCCCACCACTCTCAATTTCATCTCAAGTAAGGATTCTCTGTAATCAACATCCCAATTTCCTAACTGAAACATCCAGAAAGCAATCTGTAACTATCGATCCACTGTTTTAGCTGGAGCTGCAATCTGCCTAAGCTAGTTAAAAGCAGACTGCCCTGTGATACCCTCACAACATTATCACTTGTTTTGAAACTTTTTGAAAGACATTCCATTTGGCAATAACAACAGAGTGAAGTAGCAGGCTTATTCACTTATACACAGGCTTGAATAAGAGAGCATAACCTCTTCCTAGCTCTGTTATCAAAGACCAGTCTCAGTGGATATTATGTTTTATGTTCAACTCAGTAGGATTTTTGGTCATGCTGAGAGCCAGAAAAATGTCATCTATGACACAAGCCAGAAATGCTCAAACTGTGTTCAGTGGATCACTGCTGGACCAAACTGTTTCACCCATTGAAAGGATTAGCTGCAACTCCAGCTTCAGGCCTCATCTATGTGTTAGGTTCGTGATTATGGATTATGAGCACATGTCTCTGGTTGCAACATCAGTCAAAGGAAAAATCACTTATACTTACAAGTTAGCAGCTGATTGCAACATTCCTTAAATCCTGCAGTAATCTCTCTGACCCACCTCACAGAGCAGCACTCTATTTTCAAGGCACACACAAAGCCAAAAAAATCTGGTTTCAAACCTATGGCAAGGGGCAGAATGAGGCAGACACTACAGTAAAAAAACCCAAAATATCCTGTGACATCTAGATTTCCTCCAAAGAGCTAGAACACATGCCTTTTTTAAATACTATCTTTTGAAAGAAGTCTTTCCAGAATAATTGTTGTGCTGATATCATGAAATCATGAGTGAGAAGGAAGAGGGTCAGAAAGACTTTGAGTTAGCAAGAAAGGCGTGATCACTGTCAGTGCTTCAAAAAACCCCAAAGATATAATTTCAAGATAACCTCATAAGTAGAAGGAAGCCAGAAGGAAAATGCTAAAATCTTTCCCATCATAAGAAGTCAAAACAAAAAACACATTCCAAGACTTGTGTATACAGAATACTAATAAACACAGGAATGGGACCTTTAAAGAGAAGAGGAACTGCCTCCAACTAAATAGCAGCAATTTGAATCCCTGCTTCTGCCTGATAAGGTACAAACTACCCAACTAAGCTGTCCAGAGATGAAACTAAAAAACCTGACACTGGCAGACTCTCTGGGTTTAACAGAGCTTCTTCATTAATTATCTAGACATTGGCACTGCTACTGTGAACTCCCAGCTATACAGAGCAAGAAAAACTCATTTGGCCACAAGCACTTGAATGTTAAAAAAANAAAAAAAAACAACAAAAAACCAAAAAAACACCCAACCAACAAAAAAACCCCTGCATTTCAGTGGATGCAGCATTTGTATGCTTATCTACGGGTTTTTAATGTCACTTTACAGTTAATAATTAGCCCTCCTCTGGCCTGCACAAAGAGTGCCACTGAGACAAAAGAAAACGTTAAGTGTGTTAGCTATACTTGCCACTGGTATAAATAGTCAAAGGGATGATTAATGAATGAGGGGGAGAATTAAACAGAGCAGTGAACAAAGACAAAGCCCGTTTGCTTGGCTGCCCACAAACCAAGACAAGCTGCATCCATAAAGAAACTACAGAAAGTGACAAACAAAAAATCAGCTTAATAGACAGCTCATGAAGACTTTATTTAACCCCACATTATGACAGCCTCAGTGCTTTATTAACACTCTGACATGTTAAGATGCCAGGGTCATTTGAGGCTAAAACACACATTTGTTGGGGGGAAAGGCATAGGAAAAAAAATGCACATTTTTGTGCCACAGAAAGAAAAACAGAGAAGGCCCAAATAACTTAAACAACACCCTTCAGTCCTCCTTTGTGGAGCATGCCAAAATCGACATTTTTAAAGAGTTGTTTAGAGATGTCAAACAAAGCAGATGAAGCACTAACACAGGAGAAGTAGCTTGACAGGCCTTAGCCTTCCCTTCAAATGGCTACATTTTAGACAGACATGTTTCAGATTAAAAAAAAAAATTGTGATAGCTTTTAAATTTAAAGCAAATTATACTTGCTCTTTTTCCTTTTAAATGAGCTAATGAGCATTCCCAGTTATTCTCCACAAATTACTCCAGACACCTGATATCCTCTATAAATGACTATGATTTCTGAACCAAAAGCTCTGCAATAAAGTTGATAAACACAATATAGTCCAGCACCATTATTGCTTAGGCCATTTTCAAGTCAAGTTTAATATGCATGATTTAAATATATACTTTAATATCTTTCCTTTTCTTTTGTTAAGTAGAGATTTGTAGAGATTTTAAATTTTTTTCAAACAAAAGTAGTTTTGCCAGTCTATTTCCTTCCATCACCTGTCCAATGTATTCAACAATTCAAATAAACCCCTAATAAACAAGATATATAGTAAAGTAGAGAAATTGTTAAAAACAAACCATAAAAATAAAAACTGCAACACATGAACAAGCACCATAGTAAGATAAAGAACTTTTTCTCCAGCTTGTAATGTCAGAAGTGCACAACTCCATAAGTAATGTCCCACATGTAGCCAAATCTTCTAACAAGACAACACAGTATGTAAATACTTTGTTGTTACTGACAAATGAGCATAAAAACTTCCTCTTCTTTGTTGCTATGGATTCAATATTGCATATTCCTGTAATGTATATAGAAATTTTTTACTCTTTCCATACTGATATACAACGCATTTATTAGAGAAACACAACTATTCTACAGAGGTTTTTCTAACTGAATTTTACATTTTAAGTAAAGGTATTCTTATCCTCTCAAATTAGCACTAATACAAAAAAAAAACTTCTTGTCCATGCTTTTTTCTTCATACCATGCTATCCTCTAATCCATCCTCTGCTACAAAGCTTCTTTTTGTATGCTTCACTGCAATGCCTAAGAAAATAAGGTGGAGGAGACATTCTATATTACTTAATTTTTTTCTCCCTAATGTACTGCAACACACAAAAAAATGATACCTTTCTGTCAGCAAAGAAAACCCCTTTTAATAAACTGCTTAATGACCTGAAAATTAAACATGCTCAAAACTTAAGGTGAGATCATGCACAGAAGGCATTCCATGTTTTCTGCTAAAACCCCTCAGCCTCCTCTGTGAGAACAAACTTGTTCAGGCTTCTACTTTCACTTCCATCAAATATTTGCCATCTCAACAATATCTAAACTTTATCCATTAACTGCATATCTCCCAAGGCACAAAGGAAAACTTTGCTTCAAACTCCATTCTCAAAGAACTGAAACTGTTTTTTAAGAAGTATAAGTACCACACATTTTCAACAAATAAGGCAATCCAGAGTTACAGGGCAATTTGTATGCTGCTGTTGTCTGGACCAGTTTATACACTGCAAGAAGTTTTAGAATTTACCAATGGCATTCAAAAAAGACCAAAGAGAGCTCTCCCTTGGTGTGCCCAAATTCTCCTGAGTTTCAACATGTTTTTTTTTTTAAGTTATTTCCAATAAAATAATGTAATAACATCTTGGAGAGTTAAAATAATAATTTTATTTTCTATGGCATATTTTTAGAAATAATCACAATTGCAAGCCAGATTTTCAATCAAACATGAGTAATTCTAACTGCTCTAGATTCCTTTGAAAGCTGTGGATGGATCGTATCTATTAGCTAAAACCTCTTGGTATGTAATTTGAAATACAGAGCATGCTATGTAGCAGCAACTGTAGAATTTTACCCTGAATCTAACCAGTCTCAAATTCTTAGCCCAGTTCTGACTGAATATCAAAGCTGGGCAGATCTTATTTTAATGCACAATGCCTATAAAATTTGAAATGTGGGGGCTGGGGGAGGGAGAGATTAGGGTTCTTCTCCAAATGTCCTAAGAGGTGAGAGACCACATAAGAAAGTGTTCTGTCTCAGTTCTCACACATGTCAACACATTGTTTTTGCTTTAGGAATGCAATGAAAACTGATCATCTGAGTGACTAAAAGGTATCAGCTTCAATAGTCAAAGCCATATTTTCCTGGGGAACTAGCAGAAGGAGGGAAATAAGTCATCTCACAGTGTTCAAGTGTGATCTCCACAGGGAAGTGCCACATGCACCTGAACATCCCCATCTAGGATGTGCAGGTATGTTCAGTGCCTTGTCTTTCTGCAGATGTCAATAACCTCATGCTGATCTCCTGTAGTGCCCTATCACTCACAGAATCATGGAAGGCAGAGGCCAAGGAGACACATGAGGCCATCCAGTCTCCATCTCTGCCAGTGGGTGAGATGTACTTAAATGAGTAATGACTGGGAAAACCTCTCTGGATTTTTCATGCTGTGACATCATTCTCACACCAGCATCACTCTCCCACAGCTGAAGCTTTAAAAATGATAACCAAGTGTGACACACAGCCTAAGAGCAAATAAAATATAGTGAAAACCAAGACATTTAGGCCACATCTACACTGTCAAGCACACAGATCTCTGGAACAACTGAAACTGTTTTTTTGTCACGTACATTTATTCTTGTTAACTCAGGCATGCATCTCACAAACAGCAAGTCACAAGGGTTAAAAGATCTTGTGAGAGAGTCACTGTGTCTAGTGAAGGGAGTTGAGTTGCTCTAAATGCCCAAAGAATGTTGCTACTAATTTACTCTATCACAACACTGTCATATATATGTGTGTGTACACACATGGGTAAACTAAATAATGCCCTTCTTAAAGCAGCTAGGCAATATTAGTATCAAAGAATGAATCCAAGCATCAATTCTCAACTTCAAAATGTTTATATTTCATGAGAAAGTAGTTGAAAATAACACAAGTGAAAAGAAATTTGTTTATTTACTAGTAATCCCTTGACAGTCTCTATTGACCTATAACCTCCATTTTGAGTTTGCTAACACAAAAAAAAAGCAATTTGTGCTAACTTGAGTCACCACAATGAGAAAATAACGAGACAAAGGCAAAGTAATAAGGTAATACAAGGCAAAATCCATGAACAAAAATAAAACCACTGAAGTTGCCTTTCCTTTTTTTCTGATGCATTACCTGCAAAGCAAACATTACTTTAAAAAAGATTTAATTTGAACTAACACCACATGCTGAAACAGAGTGCACAAGCCAGGAGGAATTTACAGATTAATAGGATTAAATGATACTACAGATTTAATTTAAAAGTGTAGTTCCACCTATGTCCCTTCCAATGCCCTTCCTACTCCCAGACTGTTTTTCTGGCTAAGAGAGAAAGGTGCTGTGCAAGCACTGTTGAGCCACAGCCAAATTGTTGGTGTACTATCAACACTGCTTCAGTCACAAATCAAAAAATCCCCAACACTAAACCCTAACTCCACTCCAGCCAGACCAAGTACAAGTTTATATACATAAAGAAATTAGTCTGTCAGTTCATGCAGCATAGCTGGCTCCTGAAAGGAAGTTATATAAAATGGCTGGGGGATAGGAGTGAGAAATCAGTCACTTGAAACAGCAGGCAAAGAGCAACAGTATAGACCCTAACAGTGTCCAGATTAAATTTAAATCTGCCAAAGTCCAGTTAAAATTTAAGATCTAAACAAGAAACTCTATCCATAGCAACTTATTTATTGGAAAAGACACTAAGAATAAAGCAGCTCTCCAAGTACTTTAGCAAGGCTGAGCAGTCATTTCTGAATTTATTTGAAGTTCAGTTATGTACACTGAGCAATTTAAACATGCAAAGGAAACCATACTTTACATTATTATTTATCATTCCATAAAATAGAACAGCAGCCTATAAAATGATCTACTTCTCTATGCATCATTTTCATTCTACTTCAAATGTGCAATCCAATTTTTTTATACTTTAGATTGGAAAGTTAAAACTGCTCTATTTGCATGCATCACAATAAAGAGACAATGGATTCAGGATGTTGGGTTCTGCAACTCTCTAAAGGAGAAGCTAGAGAGACTTAAAGAATCAAATGAAAGAACTACTATGCTGACAAAAACACAGAGTTTGCTTCGATGAAAGTGATCATGCTAAGAGAACCTATGCTCAACAAAATTTTCTTGAAAAAGTAAAATATGTCTCTTGACCAGTTAACAGGAAATGGTAATTTGAATACATATTTATTCATAGTTGCATTAAAAGAAAACAGAAAATGCTGTTTATATGCTCATTTTTCTCATGTATCATTCTTTCAGACTTCATTTTTCTTTTTCTTTAGCTTTTCTTCATACCTATGTAAAAGTAATTAGCCATTTGCCTCTACAGCCATATCTTCAGTTTTTTAGGAATATTCTATAGCCACAGGGCAACTAATTGAGGTTCTTGACCAGGAAGTCAAAACTAAATTTCAAATTCTGTTATATATTGGAAAACAAGTGGAGCTTAGTTTCCAAGTACTGTGTCCACTATTTTCTAGGGGATTAAGAAGAAAAGTGGAAAGATGATTCCTCCCTTTCTCTGCACAACAAGCCTATGGGTTTTGTTTTATTCTCAGCCTATAGCTATTTCTTATGGAAAAGATTTAAAAATAAGAAAAATTTTTAAAAAAACAAAAGAACAAACAAACAAAAAATTGAAAATGAACTTTTAAAAATGCAAAGCCAAAAAGAATCAGCAACATTTCTGTATTTCTGTAAGATTGGATATAACACTTAGCACACAACCACAGACGCCCAGGGAGAGGGAAGGCACACATGAAAACTTCCTTGTGAAGGATCAATGCCTAAAAAGCTGTATCAGGGTTAACTAAACAGGAATCCATTGATTCACACCCATGCAAAGGTCTGACTTCAGCAGTCCCATCTTTCATTAGAAGATCTGTTATAATTTCCTTGTGTCTGTTTTGATGGTTTTGGGAGAAAACATGCACAAAACCAATGGTGAAGAAGCATTACACACCTGCTGCTTCCTCACATCTTGACCAGTAAAGACACTGGGCCAAAAGTGGGGTTTTTATCTTTCCTTACTTCCAAAAAACACTGTAAATAGGCTGATATTACCTGCAGGTTTCTTCAGACAGAAATAACACCTTATCAGCAATATTAAGGAAGATATTTAAGGTAGAAGAGCCATGGAAAGTTTAGTTCTTAAAGACAAAGGTTAAAAGGAAAAAAGTGGTGAAACTGTACTTCACTTGTAAGGTTGGAGTGAAACTACTTCACTTGTTTTCAAATGTTAACTAAAATATAGATTTCAAGATTTTCAAGATCATAGATTTCAATAGGTTATTTAACTTCAAAACTGAGATGCTGCTGATGTCACTTCAGCAAACTTTAACAATGCTATGTGACAACTACATCCACTTTTATTTCCCCCAAGAAATAAATTTCTGAAATTCAGTAATTAGTTCTCACTAAGAAAAGACTGCCCTAGACAGCAGGAGAGCTCACTGCTCAATCACAACATTTTGATTACCAGATTAGTTCAACACAGCTACAAATTTGGCTTTTTTAGCATCCTTAATTTGTTTTCATGCGGTTTTTTTCTTCATTTGATCATTACTGTTATTTTTCCATGGATATATTTACTTCATGTTCATCTGTAGAAAGCTACAACATGAAAGAATGCAAGCATGTCCTCTAGGTGTCAATTCAGAGGGGTTTATTAACCTCGTGTCCTTAACAACGATGAGCATGGTTTCACAACCTACCATTTGTCACTACTTCTGGGCATCAGCTGAATACTCAACCAGAGCCACACATTTCTATTGTACTGTCAGCTTTATCAATATTACATTTACATTTCATTCAATCACTCGCATAAAACAAATTAAGATCACTAACAACTCCATTTGACACTATCTTAATACATATGGCTGTTGGGACTGGGAAAGGGTGAGAAATGCTGTGGAATCACAACACTTTTCATAAAAGCTGTCTAATCAGCAGTTTTTTCACCTATCAACACAGTGAACTCAAATACATTTCCAGTGTAACTGGCAATCTTTCATCCCCTGCAACCATAAGAGGAAAAAAAACAAACTATCAAGACTCTAGTTCACCCAGTATGATGACTAAAGCATTTAAGATATTGCTGTAAATGAAATATGCTGTTTCATTTTGATGTCTATTGAGTGTATTAGGTTCTGGGTCAATAATATGTAAATAACTTTCTGCCCTTTGAGATCTGATTTAGGCTCACTATTAAAATGGCAGAAAAATCTGTATTCTCTTAGGAACATCTGATTTAGTTTGTCATAACTATAGTTTGGGAAATATTTTCAATACAAAATAGCTTTGTTCTAGTTGAGGTGGAAAGAGCAGTTTAGAAGCATTTCTGCTCTTTTACAAATGCTGGAATGACTTTAATTGCATATATTTCTAATAAGTTTTTTTCTTAGAGGCATTTAAAATTTGAAGACATTGAAATTTTATACAATTTTGTGACAAAGGGATATTACACCTTTATCTCTTCTTGATGTTTGTAGGTTGAGATGAACACACCAAGCTAAAGGGCATTGTGAAGATAAGTTTCCATGACATTTACTATAACTCTTTTATATTACCATCTGGCTATTTTATATGTAGCATTCAGAGGGAAATATAAAAAAAAATGATGTAAAGCTGAAATTATTTCCTTGATAACACTTGTTTTAAACACCATGCCACTAAATAGCTAAAAAGTCTCAAAAGTGAATGCATAAAGCATATAAAAGCTACAAGCATACTTACATAAATTCTTAAGATTAAAGTAATAACTTCTAGAAAAAGGTGGGAGAAAACATACTACAATAAATCTATTTGTAATGGTATTTGGGTTCCAGCAACTGCTTTCATTGTTCTCAAGTGGCTTACATATAAAACAATAGATTTGATGTATGATTTCAATCCCTTATGGAAAACTGTTCTATCTACAAGCAGCCTGTCAAACAAAATAACAAAAACAAAAAAGCAGCTCAGCACTAAGAAGAAATAACATACTTAAAAACAAAGTAGGGACACCTTTTTGGTTTTTTTTAAATCCATTTCAGACAGCTTTAAGGACCAGCTTGCCACAGAGAATAGGATGCAGGCTTGGGAAACAGGGAGGAGGGGAAGGCATACAGGAAAGTAGAAAGGTAACTATGGGAAGCTGTACCCTAAAACACCATCCACAAAGCTGGATAAAAGCAAGTGCTTTCATAAAAATTCATAAGCTTGATGCTACCTAGCAAGGAATACTGGCTTCCCTAGGAGTTAGACTAGCAGAATGAAGGACAGCTGCACAGAAGGACAAAAGAGCACAGAAATCAAACAAAGATGATATTTTTATAGCTTAGCAACTATAAGCCTAGCAATTAGGCATGACTTTCCCATAGCTGGTGCTCCTTTTTAATTTTTTTTTAAATGATTGCTACTGATCTCATACATAACAGCAACTGTGCAGTGCCTGTTACTTGGAGACACCTTGCTCTTCATTCATATCAGAGCAACACCCACACACTTTGATTCAAGGTCAGATAATGCCAGCACTGGGCTTCCCAGAATCACAGCACAGCACGCAGGCCCTGCCTTGGAGAGAACACAATCTAACTTGACAAGAGAGACAAAAAAACAGCATAAAGAACAGATTTAAGTATCCTATTCAAGGTCATATAGCAGGTTGATGGCAAAGGAAGAAACAAGTATTTCTCTCACACGAAATCTCTTGCCCCCACTGACTGGGAATTGCTGTCTCTTTAAACTGCCTTTGTAATATATATTCTTTTCACTCAAAGCAATATTGTATGAAATTCTATTTCATATTGATCAGTGTATGTTAGTTTTATGATTTTCAGCAGTTTCCCTCTCTAAACAAAACTCTAATGCACTTACACAATGTATTACAGACAGAAAGGAACTTACCCTGTCCACCCCAAAACAAAAAGTGTCATATACCTGTATTACTCCTGCTATACTGGAGCTAATAAATCCTGCTGAGAAGTTGGATTCACAGGCTGAGGCTCACACTGACTACATTTATTTGCTTTTTCTCAGCTGGAAATACAAGCAAAGCAAGATTACAACTGCTCGGAAGTTGAGCAAAAGTAAGTTTCTGTCACTTATTAGTCTCATGGGTTTAACAAGCATAATAAGCAATTTCTATTTTATTTTTACTACAAGTGCTACAACAATGTTACAATGCTGCTTTTAATCATCAAAACTGCCTTCCTGATCAAAACTTTTAATTTGCTTTTAATCCAGTTTCTCATATTCTGTAGCTAAACCTGTTTAGCTGTCACTCTATGCAAGCTCATAACACCAATTGCAGAATTCAGACACTCTCTTGTTTGCTTCTGTATTTACCAATTCTGAATTTTAGGTCTGTTTTGGTAACCAGGAATTACTAAAACATGTATGTATTTGCACAAATACACTGCTGTCAGGAACGAGACGTCTTCTATTTAGTAAGAGTACAAATAGTTTGATTCTCCCAGAAGTTCTACTGAGTCAAATATAATTTTGAACAACTTTCAATTAAATAGCCAGCAGCTATTGTACTTAATTGTTACGGAAGTCCATGCATGACTGCAGGTTTGGGCTTGTGGTAATTACTTTAATTCTTTGTGGCTTAGCAATCTCTCCAGTGTTGGATGTGTAACGTGATAGAAGGAACAAATCTATGTTGGAACATAGTTTAAACGTAAAAAGCACAGATTAAAGTAAAAAACACAGACAAAATAGGTCTAGTCAGTTGAAAGCTTTGCTCACACTGTCACTATGCAAAACAAAACAATGAGTGAGAAAATGATGCATGTATGCAGAAGCATTCCTAGTGACACCATCAAGTACTTGCAATGCTGAGCACCACAGACCAGAGCTCCTAGAGTAAGCTGCTCTCAGCTGCCTCATAGCCCCGTTCAATACAGACATGATGAAAATGGGGTCAGAAAAAAACATACACATGAACTGAATATTTCTTAGAAATCTCCAAAACATCCTGGTATGTCTGGGTAATAAAATTAGCAAGATGACACCAGAGGACAAGAGAATACCTGAAAATATGACTACCAAACTAAATTTACCAGTATACTAGCACTCAACATTTACTAAAACTTCCAATATTCTAAAACATTATATCATGACATTTTTCATTCAGATTGGCTTTGTATTAAACTTTTTTTTTTTAATCCTTCACTAGTAACACATGGGTTCAAAACACAGAAGCTTAGAGATGAACATGGCTTGTAGACCATTTCATTACAACCTTCCAAGCAAACAGAGTAATACCTCAAAAATGCTCATTTTGTTCCCAATGTAGTAGATGCTGAAGAGTTATTATACCATGTTATTCAAGTGGAGAAATGATCACATTAAGTTTCATTATTGTATTAAACTGGAAAAAAAAATTCAAAACTAGTAAGATTTTTGCTTTTCAGTTTAAGAAATTGAACAACACTAAACACCAGGTATTTTAGAAACTAGCCTTGTTTACACTGTCTCAGGTTCGCTTTTAAATAATCTTCCATCCTGCCTCTAGATTAATAGCTATTACTCAAAAATTAAGAGTAGAATATGAGGCTTATCTGCAAGTTCCTAGCAAGCACCGAATAAACATTGTGATTGAAAGTGCTCCAAGAGTCTCAAACAAATACAAATAATATTTTATTCCCCCCAAAATATTAAAAAATATAATTTTTGGTTTGATTACTGTTGGAGGTCGAAGTGGAGATTTGGTTTCTATGTTACTCTAAGATTCACCTATCTGAAGTACATGCTAAAATGATGTCTGAATGTAAAAGTATCTGATTTCTGTAATAGTTCTAAATGAAAGCTTCTTAAGAAGACCACACTATATAAATTATCAATCTCTGTCAGTGGTGGTTAACAGCATGCTCTGAGAGTGCTGATTAAAACAAAAGGTCAGAACAAACATCAGTGCTCCAGAGACTCTTGTAGATAATAGTGTAATTAAAATGTAACTCTAGACTGCTCCATGCTTACTATGTCAGCATCTTTCCAGCAGGGAATGGCCAGAGAGCCTGGCAGACTCAAGCAGTCACAGTAGAAAGTGGCAGGAGATGTCTGCTGAAGGAGCAAATAGATAGGCATCAATGTTATCAACTTGTGCTACATACTGGAAACTCAAACAGCCTTTTTCTTTTTTTTCTTTCTTCTTTTCCTCCTCTCTCTCTCTTTTTTTTTTCCTCCTCCTTTCAGAGTGCATGCTGTCCTGTCTTTTGTTCTGGCAGAGATAAGATGTATAAATTATGAGTGGTTGACAAAGTATACTTCAGTGCCTGAGGCAGCTCATCAATCATTTTCCACATGTCGACAGGTAATTGATGTGAGCCCTGCAGGCGCATCTCCATCAGGTAAAAGGAGGAAGGAATTAAATCTGCTGTCATGGTTTGAGCAGATGATCTGTATTTAACATTCTTTTTAATTTAGAAGTTGTTTATTTTAAACTGTATTTGGCCGTTCTTGCTCCCTCCAAATCTCTCTCCACCTTGCTCACTCTCCCCAGAGCAAGCAGTGTGTAACTAACTGTACGCAGAGTGTCACACAGAAAAAACCCTTCAGCAGGGTGAGAGGGTGCTCCAGCATCGGACAGCAAGAGACCACCCAAAGACTGTTGGGGAGCAGCTGAGGAACTTACTTTCTACTTCAGTGAAGCTTAACATCAAAGATACTGCTTGTCAGGCAATTATCCGTCAAGTGAGTTAGGTTCTGATCAATCTGGGATACTAAATACAAAGACTTTTTCCTCTGGTTATTATCTTTATTCCATTTAGCTCCACCTCTCAATCTGTTTACATTTTTTGTCTTTGAACTACGCATTTTAAAGTTAAAAACTCAGGGCAGAGACAGAGAGGAGAGAAGTAAGAAATGGTATTGTGTCCAACTGGAATGGAGTTAATTTTCTTCATAGCAGCTTACATAATGCTATGGATGAGATTTATAATCAAAACAGTGCTGACAACACACAAATGTTTTAGCTATTGTTAAACAGTGTTTGCCCAGTCAAGTCACTCCCTGTTCCTCAATCTGCTCCCACAGTGAATACACTGGGTGTGTCCAAGGGCTTGGGAGGAGACACAAGCGGGAAGAGGGACCAAAGTGAGAAGATATTCCATGTCATGTACTGTCAACTCAGCAATTAACCAGCGAGGAGTGGGTTTAGGTGTGTGAGCCTGGGAACCGCCTGGGCATCGGCCCACCCAAGGGAGGTGGTGAGTGACTGCATCACTTGCTTTGGTTTGGGGTTTTTTTTCCCTCTTACAGTTAGGTGCACTACATCAGTTCTTTGTAATCTATGTTAGCTACAATTTACTCTGAAAATCCACTGGAAGATGTAAACCTGTTAAATCCTGCATAATGTGGAATCTCACAACATTAGATACTATCCTTAATGTAATTAGGCATTCTGCAAGGACTGGAGCTGAGCCTTCCCACCACAACTGAGCAGCATTTATTTGACAAGATGCTGAACACCAGAATTGAGATTGTGCTGCTGAAGGATAGTATAATATCCATTGTTCTACTGTGGGTGGAGGTGAAAGACAACTGTTACAGGAAGTTTTGTGTTGATAACGTTCTATATCTTATATACATTTCCAGTTTGGGCTGGAAATGGTGCAAGTCCAAGAAAATAGTGCTCAAAAGGTTCATCAACACTGCCACAGAAGAGTTTCCTCCATGAATTACTCAATATTGCCAACACAAAGGCCCTCTAAATCCATGGCTTAGTAGCACAATGCTCCCAAACACAACACAGATGGAGTGCAGAGGGAGAAAAGCTTTCACGTAATTCACAAGTGAAAACAGAAAGACAAAAGACCTAGTACAAATTCCAATGGTCCCCATCAGTTTCAAACAGAATCTTTCTGGGGTACACAGACAATTGATTATATATAACCTCTCAAAAAACAATGTTCATGCTGATTTTCAGAATGAACCATAATTCAATTTCCTCTGGTATAGTTTGAAGTGAACCTGAGCAACAAGAAGGAAGTGGAAGACAGAGCTCTGTAAGTTACTGTCACTGCCATTCTAAAATGCTTCAAGAAAAAAAAGCTTAGATCATGGAGAAGAAAAAAATTAAAAATCAAAAAAGCAACTACAGAAATGTAACACCAAGCATAAAAAAACCCAGACCAAAGGTAGGAAATCTTACACTAGAAGAGGGTAGAGGAAAGATCCTGAAAAGGACAGCTGTCTCCCTGAAGAACAACACAATTCATTAAGAAATGTGACTACACCTAAGAATATCTAAAGACATTACCTTGAAGAGAAAAATTTGGAAAAAAAAAAGTAAAGAGGGATAATCCAAAACATGCTTCCTATATTAAAGAAAAAAGTACTAAATATTAAGTATTAGCCTTAACAACATGTATAGATGACACATACTGACATAAAATCTGAAAAATAAACTGAGTCATTTCAAGGAAAACAGGAACTTTTGTTTATAGCCTAAAATAAGAATTAATGAATAATTTCACTCAAGGTCAAAATAATCAGACTTTGATCAAAGTATAAAAATATTGTTTCTAAAACATTCCTGATCAAATTCTTATGCATTGCATAAATAATATATTTCATTTTACACTATATCATTGGTTAGTTTATATATTTCCAATTAATTTTTCAACTCACAAGAGCATGATTTTGCACCAAATTATCTTTTCTAAAATTCTTTCGACACTGAAACTAATAGATTATAATAACACTACTGATCCATCCAGAAAACTTGCCAAGATCAGTTCACTTCATAAAGATATTAAAATTTAGTAAAAATTATAAATTATTTTGCTGTGAGGGAAAGATCAAACATGAAAGAAATTATTGCTTGAAGGCTGTTTTTTAACAAAACACAACACCTTCACCATGCAAAGAAACAAGAGGTCAATAATAATGGGTTTGAGCTACTGCTCTAATAGCACCCATATAATCCACTGCACACAAGGCCAAAGTTTCTACTCAGATAACAATATAGCACTTTATTACATGGCACACATACACAAATTCTTGTCAAAGTTAATATTTGTCGATACAACAGAAGCCAATCAGAGAGTTATCAAGGATGAGGACTAAGAACTTCTGTTTAGCCTGGAGAGAAGTCTAATTAAAGTTCTCTAGCCTTAAGTATTTCACGTTGCTTGCCAGATTCAGACTGGCTGCTGACAAGTTGAATCTCCTCTTAGTCCTGCAAAGAGCTTTTTCAGCATTCATTTTGATGTGGAGGCTTTAATCTGGCTGCCATTTCCAACACATTTTACCAGCCCTGAAAAAAGGCTTTTTGTTTATTCCAGATGGCAACTCTTTTTTTGACAGCAAGGCTATAGGTTAGCAAATGTCAAAAGTTCCATTACAACTCTTCCTTTCTTCATTGCTATCTTGACTGGTATAAGACTGATCAGTTAAGCACATATCACAGTCAAATTTTTACTATCAATTTGACCACTTTCTTCCTCTGTTGATCTCCAGATCAGCAATCCCTCACAATTAAGGTTACCCTTGATCTCCATCTAAAACCATGAAAGACACACATAGCCTTAAGAATAAATTAAAAAAAAAAAAATCAATAAATATATTGACAAATGAGATAATGACAAATAATGCAAACTTTAAAAATTATGCTCACAAAGTCAAATACACAGGTATTATAATATAGCCATTTGGTACTGAATGCCAAACATTTCATAAATATGAGAAGAGAGACACCCTCTGCCAAAGAGCCTCTCAAGATCCATCCATTGAATCAAATAAAACCAATGAACTCATATATTTCTACATATTCACCAGATTCTTGTGCTTCCAAACTCTGAACAAAACTTTTCTGCAAAATGATGGCAAATAGGAATAGAGCATGCCTGCATAATCTACTCCAATATTTTTGTTTTATTGCACAGTATTTAATTATTAATTTCTGAGAGATTGCCATTCATATCTGGTACTCTGATTTCTTTGTGGCTGACCTCTTACTGCCTGGAAGTTTAACTCAATAAGTTTGACTAACCTGGGCAAACTACTCTTGGTCCTTAGCAATGTAAATTACTCAACAGTTCTAAAGAGCACGAGGTCCTTCTCACCAACTACTGCACTCAGGATTGTGTAGGAAGGCATTTTTCCCTCATGGTGAGCCACCATTGGAGGCAGTTCCACCTCCAATCTGGTTCCTGAGCTAGTCAGATCCTTGACCTTCTTACAAGGCAGCACTGTATTTATTGAGCTAAAGAAACAGACTTTTCTCTGGTATCAATCATCATAGTTCATAAAATAAGATTCCACATCATTAATTAATTTTCAATTTTATTGAGCATTTGACTAGTTAGCATGCTTTCCAGACAACTGTTTTGAGCACCATCACCCTTGCTGGCAATTCTCAAACTGCATAAGCTTTCTAATTAAATTAAGCTTTGCTGTGTGTGAAGAAAGAAGGGAATATCTTATTCTAACTTTATGTAGATGAATAAACACAGTAGTCAGTTGCTCAAACAAGCTGATGAAAAGGTATTGCCTTTGACTTAAAGCCTGTATTCTAAGCATGAAGACATTGCACAGGATAAATTCATCACCATATAATGTAATTGATCAAATAATATACAAACCCCTAAAAACAGACCATTAAATACCTTGTGCAGGACACAAGTATCATATAACTATTACAAATTAAATGTTATCATCTAATGATTATCACTGATTTAGTCATGCAAATGACTTAATACCATACTGGTGAAAATGTGCAGGCTGGTGTCACCAGCAATTATGTTTTTATGAACTGGCACAGTTCATGGGACCTAGACTTAAGCTGATGCCAATTACTTTTAAAAAGTGCCCCTAAACCAATTTCCAGATTGGGAAGGCAGGAAAGCAAGAAAAAGAACAATTCAGATTCCATTACTATTCAAGCTTGCATTTTTATGATGAAATGTAACATCCTGATACTTGGATAGATGATTATTAGAAACTGAATTAGAGTTACTAGCATTTGTACATGAATACAGAGGATAGAAACTGGTGGGAGCTGGCCAGAACATAAGTGCAGCTGCAAATGTTTTTCTCTCAGTCTGAGGAAGGGAAAAAGCAAGCACTATAATTTAAGAAAAATTCAGCACAAATATGGGGAAAAAAACATATATATTTCCTACCCCTGCAAGCCTAAAAAAAATTCCACAAAGATAAGATTTCCACAAAGATTGCCTTTCCTGTAAACTTGTCTCATGTCTACTCAAGAGCAGAGAGCTAGACAATGGAGAAAATGCATTAATGAAGAAAATGCATTTTTCTTACCAACACTCTTCTCCACATATCTGAACTTCAGACCTTGTTCACAAAATATTTCTTTCTGGTTGAGAACCAGAATGTTTGCCATGCTGTCTTTAGTGTCATTGCAGGGCACTAAACCACTATTCTATGCAAAGGCAGAAATCCATACTTCTCCACAGATGTTTTGTTCAGATGATATAGGTTGTCTCTGTGTCAACAATCCTTAAAGGACATTTGTGGCATAAGCTTTTTGTAGTCACCCCAAAGAGAAAGCCAGCTTGACTCCAATTTTATTTTATAGTATGTAAAAATTTTTATGAATAATTGCCACCATTGCTTTTGTGCTGCTCCTGGGCCTACTCAAGTTCTAAGTTTACAGAAAAATATTTCACAAGTATGATGAAAAGCACTGCTTAAAATTATTCCACAGATGGGCAGTGACTGAAGAAGATATCCATCTCCTAAATGATTATTTGTTCATGGCAAAATTAAAATAAAAATAAATAGGAACAGATCAGGAACAAAAAATACCCTCAGAAAATTTTTCTCTGTTTTTAAAGATAACCTTGTTTGATTTTTACAAAAGTACATTTTACTTGATCTATAATGTGAATTTTTCTAAGATACTACAGTAGCATGACCTTAGATCAACGCACACAAGGTATTTGAGTTTAATGAATATAAGTGAAAACTGCAGTCTTTAGGTGTGGACACACATACCTACACATACCACACATACACACTTACTTGAACTCTTTTCAATAAAATTTGTAAAGTGCCCACAAGTCAAAAAGTTTGAGAAGTTTTGCTTATAATTTTTAAGTGTCATATTCCAAAACAAAGAGAAGAAAAAAAAAAAAAAACAAAACACAAAAGTTAAGGTCAACTGTAAACCATTTATTCAGCAGTTTGGAGGTGGGGAAAAAAGTAAAAAGAAATAACACAGTAGCTTGAAGGTTGCATTTCAATCTATTACCTAATTACCAGAAATACAAACTAAGAAATCAATACTATTCATATACTTTCATGAAAGATGGCTTCCATCTGGCAGCTCCTAAGAGCAAATATCTGTTCTACTTTACTTGCTCCCACTTCCAATGAACAAGCAATGAAAACTTTGGACATGTTTATATAATACTATGGATGTAACAATCCAACAGAATACTCAGAAATTCAACACCAAAGCTGACTAAAGCAATTTTTCCTTTGCCACACACAGGCTGTTGCACAGGATTAGGGTCATTTATATGGAAAGAGTTAATCTAAAAAGAAAGAAAAAAAAATAGTAGCCTTCAAGGAAGAAAAAACCTCAAACCATAACATACTACTGAACCTGCATTATTTACCCAAGAGAAAATCTCTCAGATTTGCTGTGCTTACTTGTATAAATGCAACTTTCTCTAGCCTAGAGAAGGATCAGTGCATCTAAAAGCTCTCCTGTTTCTTCTGTCAGCTGGGACAACAAAAGATCCTATTTTTTTTTTATGAATTTGGACTGCATACACCTTTAGATCAACAGTGTTACAACACCACTACTGTTAAAGCATCTTCTAACAAGTTAATGAGACAAAGAAAAAGAATGAAAACACAGAATTTTAAAGCATCTTAACTATTATGAAAAACAGGAAAGAAACATGGCCCAGCAACTATCCCCACAGGGGGATATATGTCTGTCTGCCTCGAGAAATGCCCTCTTTTGCCTAATGCTCAAAATTGAGCACAACCTTCTTCAAGTTCCATCACATCAAATTCCACCACACTATTCCATAATAGAATGTAATTATTTCAAGCTCTTTCCAAATCCTTATAATTTTCTGGTATTAGACTGATGTGATCCTAGATTATTTGAGCAACTTCTGGGCATCTGGCCTCTTTGAGCATTCTGCTAGGACTGAAGATCAAGCTTAACATACCAAAATCCCCTTACTGCTTCAAACCAGACATCTTTAAAATTCGTCTCTTACTCCTGTAATAACCAGGACAGAAGGACACGGTGGAAAAGGACTAAAAAATCCCACTGAACACTTTTCCAGCTTTGAAAGATCAGGAATCAATGTTCTTGAAAAGGTATCTTGTACCTCTGTTACAGGACAGAGAGTACTGAGCACCACACGTGGCCAAATTCCCATGCATAACATTACATCAATTCTGTCTTGTATTTTTAAGATTAGGGGTTATCCTGGGAACAGTGCACTTCCCTGCTAGAGGCAGGTAAGCAGAACTAAGGAACCAGATAGCTAAGCTGTTGGTGAGAATTCACTAAGATCTAAAAAATATTTGATCTTTCCAGCAGAACACAACCAAGCTAAAATGTCTGTGTGTATACTTATATAACATTATCCTTCATGGATTCATAAATATAATACATAGGTTCCATATTCCATATGCTCATTTAACCTATCCTTATTATCTTTTTTTTTTTCCTGTGTGGTTAAATTAAATTGATATTTCAATTAATAATAATTAAAAACGCAAGAACAGAAAGTGCAATTGTTCCCTGGTAGCCAAGCTTTTCCACAGGAAGGCCAAGTCCTGAATGTTTAGACAGAAACTTCAAATGTTTACGTGACCAAGTCAGGTTTATGCAGTTCCTGTCAATGAAGAAGATTCATCTGAGTTTACAAGATTTATCCCACTGTGAAACTGGCACTTAGACAATAGACTCATTCAGCTGTGTTTAGTCCTGTGAGTCACTGAGCCCAAAAAGGGAGCTGGGGATGCCACACAGCTTTCATTCACATGCTAGTTTAAAAAAATAAAAAAAGGCCAGGTGTAACACCTCCAATGTTTAGGAGAAAATGGTGAGTAGAGAAACACATGGTAATGGTGGAGAGCTCACTGGGACAGCAGTGGTGAGGGCAGGGGAGCATAAACACCACCTGTGGGTGATGGGCGTAGGGGACCTGGCACGGGGATGCCGTGGGAGAGTTCTGTTGTTGAAGTCGGATTGGGCTGTCACAGGATAGACCCAGTGGTTCTGGTAGTGTCCCATAATACACCACCACTGAAACACCCCTTCTAGAATCTTCTCCGTTCCTCCGTTTCCCATTGGCTGCCTCCCCTGGAACCACGCCCCTCTCTTTTCCCATTGGGCGGTTCCCCATCACTCCGTCTTTACCCCTCCCCCTGCCATTTCCCATTGGACCTTTTGTATCGTAACCCCGCCCACCCTGCTCACATTTATATCTTGGAGCATCCCTCAATTGTCAGGCTTTTTTCCGTGATGCCCTCGTGTTGCGATCTGTCCCTATCCCCCCTCCGACCCACCACTTTCCCTTGGTTTCGTCTTCTTCAATAAACTGGCTGGAATTATCCGGGATTGAGTCACCTCCTTCAACCCTGGTGAGTGAAGATCCTCTCTCCGGGCCTGGGCGGGAGGTGGGCTGAGGGGTAGCGCTGTCGGGCAGGGACACACTCTTCGCCCCTCTGGCGTCCCGCCAGCACCGGACGGGGTTTTCGCTTCCCCGCCGCAACCGACTATTTGGTGGTACTCAGGATTGCACATCCCTCGCTTCCAAAATACTGAGGTTCATTCCTTTGCACTAAATTTATGTTATTATTGAGGTTGCTACCAGCAAAACCTATGTGTTTCAGAACGCTCACAAAATTAATGTTTGCTTACGTATGCATCATGTGCAAGGCACACAGCCTTAGTCCTTTGGCCATTCTTCCCAGAGAGGCTGAGAGTGTCCCTCACTGGTGATAGCCAAGAACTGTCAGGACACAATCCTGTGCCATGTGCTCTAAGTGACCCTGCTTGAGCAGGAAGGTTGGACCTGGTGACCCCACTGTGGTCCCTTCCCAACCTTACCCATTCTAAGATTCTGTGATTACTCCTGAATGTTGTCTTGGGCCAAAGAGATGCTTAATGAATAGGACATTTAAGGAACAGTAGAATGGATTTTACAAATGAAATATCATATCTTTAGTCTACTGAAAATCATGTTCATCTCATGTATCTTAGGTTATTTACTCTCTTACAGTCTTGATGTATTTCATGGGGCAGAACCACGTAGACCTGAAAATCAACCCAAGATGTGCATTAAATGGTATATTCTTTACTAAATACAGCAGTTTCCATGTTCACAACCCTGTAATTCTTTCTGTGTTATGCTGCCATTAATTATTGTTTAAAAATACAGATATTCAGTATAACAATCACATAGTAAGATAGAATCTAACTCAGACCCTTAGGAGACTTTTTCATTTAAGTGAGAACTCCTGAAAGGAAAAATTATTTACTATCACTTGGCAGAGTATCACAATTTATTAGGCATTTTAAAGGTTATCATAAAGTGCCACACCTCTCAATCAATGCTTACCACTCAAGACAACTAATTCCTGAGAACTAATTCAGGAAAATAACTGGTCCCTAGATCAGGGTGCTCGTTTTAATTCTTTCAAAGGACTCTGCTAACAAGAAAACTAAACTTTACTTGAAAATAACAGTTACAGTTACAAGACAATTGTCTGAAACAAATGAGACATTTCCCAGTAACTAGAAAAGGCTGATAACTTAATAGACCCAGACCTTGCTGAATGTGACACACAGGCTGGATCCATATCAGCAATTCATTTAGCAATACAAGCAGATTGGTTACTTGAAGCAGTTGTTGCTTAAGGCTCTTCACACTGCCTTCCAATTCTTTCAACTAGATTTAAAGCCTTACAAACACCCAACTTATATTTCCAGTGACTTCAGCTGAGAGGACCTGACACTTGTATTACTTGCAAGTAGATCATAATCAATAAATAGTATGCAAAGATTTGTGCCAGATAAATCTCCTTTTAACTAACACTGCACCATGTTTTCTTATCCAAATAAAGACAAGTTGTGAGAAATCTACATAGCTACTTTTGGGGAAAATACAGCTTTCTAAAAATTCTTACAAATTCAACTAAAAAACAACAACTTCCTAACAAAATAAAGTAGGAAGAAGCAAATGTAAAACTCTATCTTATTGACATTTATTATGCCTGAATCTCTGATATGTTTTCAGAATTCTCTTGGCAGTAATATGAGAGTTCTGTAGCTCCTGAAACCATCACATTGTCATATTTTATATGTACCCATGAGTTAAGGACTATACAATCAAGAAAACTGCTGCTCCTATTCCTTTGTTCTCTTTCCACCCTCCCCCCTGCTCTAGACAAACATCTAGAACGTCCCAAATTCCTCCTATATCACTCAGAGAAAGAGACTTTGAGAGACAATTGTATCAAGGAGAATCTTCATTCCTTTTAATTACTGCCTCTGAAGTAAGAAGTGATGAATGCAGTTCCTCAGTCCACAGCCCAGCCGCTCCCACCACAGAAATGGGGTTTTTTTGTTTCTTTTGAACAAAGGTATTCAAATCTCCCTTACTATCTCGATTTCTCTACCCATCCCTGCTTCCAAAGTAGAGCAGATTGACTTTCATAAATGGATTTGGAATAATCTTCAAGATGATGCCAGAACAACATGATTAAAGTATTTTAATGGTGCAAGAAAATGCAGTAATACTGAAACATTTTCTTTGCAGTCCTACCAGTTTAGGTTTGTTTTCCTTCTGCTGTGCTTTTCCCTCTGCCACACTCTCTAGAAAAAATGTAGGCTGTATTAGAAGGGCTTGTATTTTCAGGAATAACTTTTTCTCTGTTTATTGTGCTTGTTGCAGCCCTATAAATATAAATGCTGTAGACTGTTTCAATGACATGCATTTGACTTTTTTTAAAAAAAAAAAGATCTGGAACAACTAACTACAAGTTGACTCCTCTTTTAATTCCCTTTGAGTTGTCTTCTGTAACTGTGCTTTTTTTTCCTCTATTTTTCATTAAAGTTTCTCTAATTAAGGTCATTACAGGCAATAAGACTCAAAGTAGAAAGTGTAGGATTTTAACTTTAAATTTATTTTACTTAATTTCATTTTTCTGAACACCTTTAAAGTTGGTTCAGTACAGTCATAACTTCAAGTTCTTCCAAATGAAAAAAGAAAAGTAATTTTTATTTCTCTAATTCTCTTTCTTTTTGAGTGACTAAAATATGGTAATTTGGTTTGTAAAGAGGACATCTGCTGGGGTTTTTGTCACCTTAGATCTGCACTTTGGTTGCTAATGAGTAACAAGCAGCACTTGCCCTTGAGAAGTGAAAACAGGCTGTAAGTGTGGAGAGAAGGTGGCTGGGAAAATCCGAATAGCAAGATCACTATCCCTTTTTCTTTAAAACAGCATGCCTGTAAGTTGCTTTGAGCAGCAATAATAGAGAAAAAGTTGTAAAAAACCAAGAAAAACATAGAAAATAAGTGGTTGAGTGTTAACTGAATTAGAGGAACCTAGAAGTGTAAACCAGTTTGGATTTATTTCTCTTATTACATCAGAGAAGTTGCAAAAATTGAAGATAAGGCCAATGTTTTCATTACTGAGCAGCTGCAAAGAATGAAAGTCCTCACTAAACCTTCTGAGCACAATCCAGTTAAAGCAGCCTCATGCTTCCCGATCATTTTAACAATTAAAACCCACCTATTAACACACATTTATGAAAGTCAGAGACTTTTGTTTGTTGTAAATCAATAAATACCACTTTAGTTAACAAATTCTGTCTCTTGAAGAACTGTGTCCCTGGGTGATTATAACTGCCTGTGCCTGTTTTAAAGTACTTTTGGGTGAATTTAGTCCTGTCTAGTAGTTCCACTTAAATATAGCATTTCTGTGTAAGTCTTATTAAAAGTGAACACATTTTAATAGAAACTCTGTGAGTGTTGTGTTTTCTCACTGTATTTGTCTGACTAATATTAAGAAAGATGAAAATTATACATCCCATCCCAAAGATAACAAGAGGTCACAGGCAAGCCCCACATGTACAGATTAGTTGCCTCTGAAGATCTGAGTCGTGTTTTACATATAAATCATGTGGAATGGCCCATTATGAACACCTTGTAAAACTCAAAAGGCTTTATGATTGTTAATAGCTTCTGTGGTAGTGATTTACAGGCTAATTTGAGACAAAATATGTTGCAGTGTGGACTAAGAGAATCTGCATAAATAATAGTATGTTATTGGTTGTGCACTTCAGAAGCAAGTGGAATGTGTATTACCTTATATCTTCCAACTAGATTTAACATTTCAACTTTTACTTATGACTTAAATCAACCTGGTTAAGGACAAAATGTAAAGTTGAATCATGCATTAATTTTTTTCCCCTTCATGTTATCCATCACTGTACTAACCTATGAACTAAATGTAAGTTGTAACACTTGTAATCAGTCTGTAACTGCAATTTATTCAATTGAAGACCATCTTATTAGTGTAAAAATAGTTTCAAGAGACATTTTTATAATGACTGTGATAAAACTTTGATGTATCCTAAAATGTGTGCAATGTAAGACATTTATAATAGCCCCAAGTGTAATATTAACACAGCCTTTTAATGCATGCAAAAAGAGATCAGTTAGTTTTGATTATATTACCCAATATAGGTTTGATTTTCTCTTAGAGTTAAAGCATTGCTTGGTGGTTCTAAATGTCAAAATTATTGAAATTTGAAGACAGGTAAATGAAGTCCCTGTTTTTGAGACTGCTCTGTACTGGGCAGGTACAAAGAGGCAAAGAGGAGTTATTCAGTTCCTGCATGGCCAGTGTCACTTCATGCATGGCTGTTGGTTTCTGAAGAGTGTTGTAATAAGATCTTGCCCACTAGAGATCTGGTGATAAATTCCAAATGATAAATCAAGAGGTAAATGGATAGATATCCCATCACCCAGTGTGGATTCTTGAATATAATGGAAGTTTCAGCCTTATTTCTTTTTTTAATTTGTTCTTTAAATATATTAAAATTATGCCATTGTAAAGACAGGAGTTTAAATTCTCAAAACAGTTGCATGGAACATTTATGACTGGCTTTTGTAGAAAGATTCTCCAAATGATGTGCAAGGACGGGAAAGAATATTATCACTTTCCCTTCAAAATTTGTCTCATAGTCGCATGTTTCTCTATCTGTTGAAAATTTTAAAAAACTTTACAGATTCGAAGTTTCTTTATAATCTTCAAATTTTAAGAACTAAAGCTTCTCCTGCCCTTCATTAACCATAAAGGCCTTAATGTACATTTACATTACTGAGACATGGTTTTCAACTTGGCATGACATTATTACATGGGTGTTTCTTTTTAATCCTTTGAGTGTGTCACTTTTCCTAAACGTTTCTTCAATGACCTTAACTCCCACAAATTCATCTTTTTTCAGAGAATTTCCTGACTTTTTTTTTCTACCTTTTTCTATGGTTATATTTCATTAAAGTAAACAACAAATGAACAAATTTCCTTGTGTTTCCAGGAATCTATCTGTGTTTGATAAACCAGTAATTGCAGGTTATTATTACTTCTGTAAGGTGATGAAATAATAAATCATAATAACAGTGTAAAGTATTGTTAGATTTTGGATTCTGTATCCTTCAGTAAAATAATATTGCATTTAGAGTGGTTACATAGCAATTTCACTGGATAAGAATGAATCTGTGGTGTTTTGTAAGAAAGTATGTTGAAGGGGAAAAAGGGGGAAGAAAGATAAAAACAATTCTTTTGAAATGTATAGTGCGGCAAGGTATGCCCAGAAGCTTTTTGCTGTAAATACAGAACTAAATGTCAGCTAGCTTTCTTGAGTATTTCTCAGTGGCTTTTATAGCGAAAAATTCATAATAGGATACCTGCACTAGTTGTTCAGACAGTTGTGTGACTGATTCCTTTCAGAGTTGATAGTGATTATGGATGAGTTTTGCTAAACAAACTAGCATTTCAGCATTATACAAGATCTTTTTATTTGGATTGACATTTTGGGCTCAAAATTCTTCAATTTAGCTGCATTTTATGAAATATATTTTAAATAATAATTTCATTTAACAGTATTAAAATATTAAGATTGTTACACCCTGTGGAAGAGTAGTTTAAGTATCTCTATGCTATGTTTGCTGTACAAACCTCACAGTCCCTTTGTGAAGTAGGTGAGAAATCTGGATATAATTCTGCTGAGTTGAAGCTCAGTTGTTCATCAGAAGACTCATTCTAGGATGATTATGGTAGAAAATCCTTTCCCATAAATCTTGCTGTAAATCACTTGAGTAAAACCCATTATATGTATTATAGGCAGTCTGTCTTATCTGGTGTTGGTCATACTAAGCTATGATGTGTAGCTGGCAAGATGTGAAGGTTTGATGAGAGACAACTTCCAGAGTTAATATTCTGCTTTCATACTGTAGGATATGTGAGTAGTCAGAATCCCATACCAGCAGAGAAATCATTAAATTTCCCAATTAAGATCAGACTGCAGAGTAGCAATTGGCTTCAGAAAAAAAGTCTAGTATTATTTAAGCTAGAAATTAAACCTGACCAGTGGCCAGGTCTTGGCAGATAGTTGGGCATCACTGTTTTTTGGAGGGATGTGCTTCTCTCATCTAGTACAGAATAGAATAGACTCAGTTAAGCTTGTCAGAATTTCTTTTATGTCCCTAGTTCAAAAGCTTTATATGTGCCAGTAAGAAATAACTTTGGGCTGAAACATCTCCTCCACCACTCCCCACCTCAAATCTTTACCCAAGACATTACTGAAAAATAAATGCAAAACCTGAATGATTTATTTGTGCCAGAGAAAACTCCTGTGATTTTAGGATTGCTGGAAGAATCAGCTGTTATAAACCACAAAAGCATGTACATATGGTGGAGAAAGTAGCTCAGAAGAAATGTAAAATCTGATGTGTGTTTACAGGTGTATATTACATACAAATATGTACTATGGAATATTATAAAAAAAAGATGCAAGTGCTGAGACAGAAAACCATTAACATTATGCTATTTCTCAAAGTGTATAGAAAGGAAATGGTAAATTTTGCAAAGATAGAAAAGTTTGTTAAAATGTGTATTATCAGAAGATTTGTACTAACTTCTCACCTCCTCACCATAAAAACATAATCATTAGAAAAAAACCTATGTTTTGTTTTAAGCCTGTGTGTTGCTCTGGGAGTGTCCAAGGCCAGGTTGGATGGAGATTTGAGCAACCTGGTCTAGTGGAAGGTGTCCTGCAGGCAGCCAGCTGGAACAAGATGATCTTCAAGTTCCCTTCCAACACAAACCCTTCTATGATACTGTGGTTCCACTATAAGATAATTTTTAGAAAGGCATAGCACTGTAAATGAACTATCTGTAGAATAATTACTTAACTCAAACTTAACTCAGAGTAATGATAGGTAGATACTGATAAAAAGATCAGTTGTATCTGACCAGGTCATATCTTTACAGAAAAATATTTAGGACTGTGAAGTGGATCTAATAAAGAGACCAAAATTATAAAATTAAGGCAGCAAAAATGGTTGCTCTTGCCTTTTTTTTAACCTTCCTCATTCCAGATTCTTGGCATAGATTTAGGTGTTATTTGAAAAGCAATTAGATTACTTGTCTTAATTAATTCATCTTTGGTATTTTTTATGTGAGCTTTATGCCACATTTCTAGTGCATTCCATTCATTTTTTAGGAAGGTGTGTTTAGTATAATCTGTATTTATTTTACATGTTTCCTCTGTTGGATTTCAGCCATGTAAAATAAATGCTATGTTTATTATCCTCTTTGACTGCAGTATTTCAAGGACTTTCCCTCTTGGCGGCTTCTTTCCAAGGGTTCTTTATGTCCAGACCTGTCAGACTTTACAAACTGGGATGGGAAGATATGTGTTTGACTTGCCTCCCTTGCATACACATTTGGTTGTTTTCTGATCTAACAATGTGGAATTTGGAACTGTTTTGAAAAAAATTTAAAAATTCATGGACAATCTGGAGCAAAAGGGGTAGAGGAATAAAACTTTCTGAAAAGCAAATTTGCCACAAAAAAATATACACATGCATATAAAATATTTCTGTATTTCTGAAATCAGTGTGTATTTTCAGGCACCTGTATGACAGATGAGTTCTGAAACTAAAAAATTTAATTCTGATATAGCAAGGACTGCCTTTCATTACAATGGTTAGGCCTGGATTTACAGCAGTGTTGAGGCAGATTTTAAGAGGTATCTTGGTAGACTTAGAAATCCAGCTCTGTTTTCTCAATGCCCATTCTAAGCCAGAGGGAGTTATATTTCTAGCTGCTTGAGAAGTTACTAGAAGACTTGTCCTGCTTGTGTGCCCATATTTGTATGACTGTAGAACTTAATAAATCCAAACAACTTCAACTGGTGTTTGAATTACAATTATAATTAATTAATTATAATTAATATTGTCCTCTACCAAGGTTATAAGTAGGACAAATGTTTAGAGAAAAGCTATATGATGACAGAAGAGGACTAGTTTTAGTAGGAGTGGCTTCCTGGCAATAGTTAGGAGGAATTTTGGCAAGTACTTATAGAAAAAAAGTTGTTCTTCAATCTTACAATGTTCTTCCAGGTGCTCTAAAGGTTCATTTCTTTCAGCATTTATCCCCAAAAGTGTAGACTCAGCAGACCTTTGATAATCCATGATTTTAGAGGCCTTATCAAAGTCTACTTGATATCTTGTGCCTAAAGTTGTCCAAGCACTAGGTATTGTTGGTTCCCAGGAAAATCAGTGAAACCTGAGAATGCTCAACAGGTAATGTGCTGAAATCCCATGAAAGTCTGGCATATTTTTGTTTCATATTTATTAGACAGGTGTTTTTAAAATAAAAACCCCAACCCTCAAACCAGTCTATTTGACAGTATGGATACGATTGCAGTGTGCCATAATAAGTATA
The DNA here is from genome assembly GCA_013397555.1 of Urocynchramus pylzowi. Taxonomy (NCBI): domain Eukaryota; kingdom Metazoa; phylum Chordata; class Aves; order Passeriformes; family Fringillidae; genus Urocynchramus; species Urocynchramus pylzowi. Next base: position 742,114 of record VZRH01007741.1, on the reverse strand, counting down.
TCAGTTTATAGGAGACAGTATAGATTTATTTAGGGTTATTTTACAATCAATCTCTGATGCTTTAGGATGATGAAATCCAAATTTAAGTTCCATTTATCAAAACTACTAAAAGAAACTTACAGGGAAATAGCAGCATTAAGGAATTGCTTTCCTAACCTTAATTTGGAGATTGCTATTTCCTTGACAAAGTGCTGCACCTGGCAAGAAAGTCAAATCAGTATTTGATAGATGTAGCCTGTTTGAAGGTATTAACGAACAATTTGAAATTATGGTCATTATTTACGTAATGGAAAACCTTTTTAGATGACATGATTTACACCAGCAACAAGCTTTTTGGTGCAGGACAAGAATCTAGAACTAGAGGCTAGAAACCAGAGAGTTTAGACTTGAGAAAGTTCATCTAAGAGTCATGTTTCCCATATAAATTATATGCAGTTGTGCAAACATGTCAAAGTTTGGTAAATTAAATTTGTTTAATGTAAACAATCTTTGACCAAAATAATAGCACAGCTTCAGAAAAAAAGACCTTATGTTCCCACTTTCATTAAATTGGTATAACTCAATGCAAAGAAGAACTCAACTGTAACTCTATGGAGAGTTATGATTTATTAAATCCAAGTTCATAAAGCAAGCTCATGAATGTGTTTCAGTTCCTTTAATTGGTCTGTATTCTAGAGACATTGTTAAGACACAAAAACATAGATACCTTCTTTTTCACTGGTTGAAATTGCTTCAATGCCAGAGCCCTAATAGGTGCTATTGGAATTAACTCCTTCAGTAAGGAAATAATTAGTGCAGGTGATGGCTAGAAGAGTGGAAAGAAATTTACTAGTAGCCATGTTTTTCAGGTATAGCAGTGTAATTTTACTTTGAAAAATGAGTATCTTCAGTGTGAGGAGGCACCTACAGTTGAAGCATCAATAAAGATCATTTTTGCATAAATCAATATGCTGTATAGGAGCTGTTTAGAAACTGAAGTGGTCATTCCTTTCCAAACAAATTTAACGTTTAATGGGTCAACCATATGAGAAGCTGAAATTTGCATGTAGGCCTAGCACTAATCCAAGGACACTACCATGGCATATTGTAAATAATTCTGTTCATGTTTTCAAAAGTTAACCTTGTCCTGATTTCCTGGTTGTCTGAATGACGGCTTTTCAAGAAACTGAGGTGGATTAGTGAAACTTTGATATTGTTGTGGAATTGAGGAAAAATTCTTCATATCAATCTGGTTCAAAAGAGTATAGTCCAAAAACATGGGGTATTGAACAGTGGGCTCTTTCCAAAGAAGTCTGTGCAGTGTCACAGTTCACCAAGGGGCTGCCAAGGGGATTAAAGGTCAGTACATACCAAAGTAATGAGTCTAATCTAACCTCTGCAAGAAATAGGATTTCCAGCTAAAACTGGAACATTTAATTACGTTTTGAATTATGCAGATTCAGGAGATGTATTTTCCCATGAACTAGGGAGGTTGGGAAGGGGCTGCAAAGTGAAAACCTGATGGAGTTTGTTGCTACTGGTATGAGGAGGAAGGAGAGCTCAACCACTAGATTGTCTGAGGCATCACTACTCTCTTAGACTAATATGATCTAAAATATTCGCACTGAATCTGTCAGGATTTTTCAAAGCAGGAAAGGGAATATAAATTCACCCTCCCTCAAAGCAATGTTAAGACTCACCATTACAGTTCCATTATTAGTTAATGAGTCATTTATCTGCAAACCTCTGCATAACTGGGACATGGGGCCCCCAGTTTATCAGCAGTTGAAATGGCTAACTAGTATGTGTTGAAGCATGCAGAACTCTGTGGGCTCAAAGTCAGTTTTTGTGTCCTCATTTATAGGTCAAATCACATGCGGCTGTACTTGTTTTGCAGTTCCAACTACCACTTGTGTGTAGATTCTCTGGAGAGAGCTTTGGTTTAAATGGAAGAGAGAATGTAGCTCTGTTGTTGACACTGGGGTAGCTGTCAGGGACATTTTGCCTTCCACAGAGGTCATAACTTGTCACTGAATCCCATTGTTGGCAAAAAAGGGTCTGGTTTTCACAGCATTGCTATTTGTTTTTGATTTGGTCTCCTCCTGAGTGCACAGATTATAGGCCAGTAAACCTCTCTTTCACTGACTAGTATGGGAAGTTCCAGTCTCTCATAAACCCTAAATAAGTCTTAACTCCAGAATGCTGCCTTTTGGAGATTAAATTTCTCAATGTTTTGCTGTGTTTTTAGCCCAAGGGTGCTGTTGACAGAAAGCAGTGTTTTTATTTCCTGATTGCTGTCTCTCTTTATTTTTTTTTTTGTATGTTGCATTTTTCTGCATTAGTGGAGGTATCTGTGTTTGAAAAAGGATTACATTAGTCACAACTTAAGACAGATACTTTGCCCTCTTTCCTTACTGACTGACAGGAGCCTAAGCTGCACATAATCTTTTGAAAAAATATGTCCCTTTTGCAGCCTATTGGAAATTTCAGAACCAGAAGATTTAGCCTCTTAATACATCTAATTGAAAAGCTGTTGATTTTTGACGGTGGCAGCCAGTAGTGGTATGAGCTGCCTGAGATTTGCTGGCATTGATTTTTTAAATTTTTTTTTTTTTACTAAACAAATAATTTCCCCCTATATTTCCCTTATTTGTGATAATTTGTAGTCTTTACAGCAGTGAAGGCAAAAATGAGACTTCCTTAAACAGTTGCCTTGAAGGCAAAAGAGAAATCATTGCTTTAAACCTGAATTTTGAACACTATAATTTTGCAGAAGCTAACTTAAGCAGATCACCAATGTTCTATTGAAAATTTTCTGCAACATAGCTATATCAAAAGCATAGTATATCTGTGTGGCTTTCTAGTACTCAAAGAGAATCTTCCAAATATTTCTCAAATACCTGAGGGAAGAGTTATCAAATTTGAGCATATTTCAGTCAGATGTAAAATGATTTTGAGTGCAAAGTACTAGAGCTGTCTCTCAGTGCAGATGCTTGTGTCACACGTCATTTTTCTCCAGAAGAGCTTCCAGAATTTTCACAATTCTCTGTGGTGTGTTCCTCTGTGCCAATGTGAATCTGTAATGCAAACCTGGTTTGGACACTCTGGAGAGCTACTCCCTAACACTTTAATTGGTAAAGCATTGAAGCACGGGTGCATTCTGCACTCCGATCGGGAGAATTTTTGTCCTGCAGTAGTTCACAAGTTTGCAGGTAAAGTTAAAAGTGACTTGCTGCTTCTCTCATGGAGAAAGCTTTCTGTCTCCCATGGAAACCTTTCCTGAGATTTCCTAGTTGTCAAGGATGGGTTCAGAGTTCATAGAGCTTTTTATTGTGCCCTTTTTGAGGGATAGAGGCTGATTTGCAGCACTATTTAAAGCAAAGATGCCAAATGAAAGTTCTTCATTTTAAGTTTGTGCTTACACAAAGCTTCTTTGTGGTTTTTTAGGCCTGTCAGACTTGTCAGGCGTGGTAAGAAAAAGTATATTGTTTCCAGCACTTGGATTCCTTTCCTTCTGACATCTGCCACTCTGTAAAGATGATAAATTCCTGCCTCATTAGCCAGGGGTGTGGGATTACAGGCTGACAACACATTAATCACCAGCTTCTGTGGCAGGCTGACTAGCAATAGGCATTGTTAACAAAACTTTTCTAATATGTCACTCTTCTCTATGACAGCCTGTAATCAATCATCTTGATTGACAGTGCTGATAGATTACACTATTTATACTTTGTGTAATGAAAGATAGCGTTTCCACCTACTGTCATTTCTAGGCTGGCATTGGAGGATCACTGAATAGAAACAAACACAACAAAAACCCCAGGCCTCAGCTCGGCATTGTGGAGTTCAGTCAGACAGCGCTGTAGGTCCTTTGTGGTAGCTTTCAGATGACGTGTATTGTTGGGGAACCTGGTAAGCACTTGCCTTTAAGTAACCCTTGAACTGAGTGTTTCTTTGCTGACTTTGTTGCAATAAACTGCCAGGTCAAGTTCAGGCAGGTAGGAGACCGTGTTAATCATGTGGTGGCTGTTGCTCCTTTTCCCATCCTGTCTGTCTTGTCCTGCTGACAGCCCTCCACCCCCAACCAAGATGAGAGGTGATTTAGATGTTGATGAAGTATGCGTGTTTCATGATTTAGAAGGCAAAATTATACGTGTTTCCCGTAATTGTATGGTGCAGGGAAAGTAAACATAGGGAGGAAGTGCAAAGCCAACTTGCCAAGAGAGCAGAATCGGTGCTGGAGCTTGTTTGGCTTTTGAAACTTAGGAAATTAGAAACAATATCAGGATTAAAGTGCATAAGCAAATTAATGTCTTGTTTTGGTTTTGATATAGCTGTTTCTGGTTCTAGAATCCCTTGATTATTACCTTTATATCTTCTTTGCTTCCTGAAGTTATTTCATTTGGCTGTAGTGGAAGATAGAGAACATTGACTATAACAGGACAGAAGTTCCTCGTAGCAAATATCTGTTAGAATGGATTATTATTTTGCAGTTGACTCCTATAGATACATGTTGATTAATTGCATATAAAGTCTGCCTTTATAGTGGCTCAGATATCATTATATGTCTTCATTTCTGTATGCATTCTGAAAATTTTCTTAGTGTACAAGATATATTTCTCTCTCTCTCTCTTTCTAAGTATTTGTGCTTTTTTTTCTCATTGGAAATGTTCATGTGCTAAGTCACAATAAGAAACTTAAAATTCAACCTTTGGAGAGTAGGAAATATGAGTTGGAGCCTAAGTTATTGTCCTTGGGAGCTGAGCTAAATTTAGGCATTTGGACAGGAACAAGGGTGGAGAAGATCATCTAAACTTTAATCTCCCTGAGAAGGGTTTCATTGTGAGGCCACGATGATTAATGAGAAACCTGACCATCTGATTAAACCCCTCTGTGTCACAGGACATGATTAGTAGGTGACAGAGACTGTAACAGTATCCAGGCAAGCCTTGTTTCTTTCACAGCTCAGACTGTTGTATGATTAATGTCCCCAAGGGCTATCTCCAGGTCAGGCAGGGATAACCTGTCAGAACAGGTGGAAGTGACAAATTCTGCAGAAACTCCTTTTGCAAAAGAGGCAGCACACAAGAATGGATGAATGGGGAGGATTCCAGATGGGCTGGTTGACCTTTCTGTACTCTGAACAGACACCGAGAGCATCATGGGAATGAAACATAGTAAGTATCAAAAAACTGCAGATGTTCCATAGTTATTGAAGAATTATAGCATTGCCAAGTTGGGTTGGTAAAATGCACAACACGTCATATTATCACCACTGGTTTACGCTTTCTGATATGCTGGAGGATACTGTAGATCTAATGTGTGTGTGTATGGACTAGATAAAATACCACACACTGTGCTTTATGGCAAGAGGGGAAGATTCTTTGCATCAGTACAGATAAGGCTTGATAGAGTTGATGCTTTAGTATAGTGTTTGCCTGTGCCAGTATATATAATCTATCTCATTCTCATCAATACTGCTCCATTTAGGGCAAGACAATCTTGGAAGTTAAAATGGTTTATAAAAATCCTCATTCCTTTTTATTAGGTGGCAGTTATCTAGTAAGCTATTTTATATCTTCCAGAGTACTTTCACCTCTTAGGTCATAGGTTCAAATCCCCAGCTTAAGCATCCTGACACGCTCCACCTTCAATATCACACAGCACAGAATTAGCAAGAGGATTGCTAAAGTATCATCTTTCAGACAAATAGACCTTTTCATTTAATCATAGGAATGGTATAAAATATCTTATAGCACAAAGGCAGAGAAGAAAATGTTAGCACTGGGATCCTTATGGAATACCCCCTCCATGAGGTTAATTTTTAAAACAAAATTAAAAGCGAAACCAGAGAATAGGACTTCCCCCTTTGCCAAATGAAGGAGCTACTTCTGTGTAAGTCTTACTGCTATTATAACATTGCTATTGGTGTTGGTACCATTTTTAGCCATTTATAATGTTGCTTTCTTCAGCTTCTCTTTTGACAGAGTATCTTCCTCATTTTAGTTATAAAAAGTCAATTTTCTTTTGTGTATGAATTTTTTTTCTTTATGTATCTTTGAGAAGAATGACTTTTTTCCCCTTTACAGAAGGAAAAGAACCAGCCCTACTTAAGTTATTGTGCTCCAACATTAGACTTAACATTTAATTGAACTTCAGTTTGCTTTTTCACCATTTTAAAGGGAGCCATTCTGAATGCAGGCTCTCATTTCTGTGGTTCTAAGACTAATTTTTTGTTCTTTGCCACTGTTTAAACTGTCAGATCCAGCTTTGGGTATGGTAAATGCCATGCTCCCTTGAGCAAATCAGCTCCCATATGCTATAATTTACACTCTCTGAATCTTTATTGGCTAGGCAAAAGGTCATTTTTCAGAGTGGTTTTCCCAATATAGAGTGAATAGAAGAAATGGACACACTTCAGTGGCCCAGTGACTGGGGATGGGAAAGCTCCTCTGTGTGCATGGTCAGAGTGGCAAATAGAAAGAATATGGGTAATAAGCCCTAGAAGCTACAGAGGGAGTGAACCAAAATCTCCCACCTGAACAGTCCGGAGTTTGAAGTCCAATTCAGCTCTCTCTTCTGTGTTTGTTAAAAATATCCACAAATGCACAAATCCGTTGTAGCATAAAGATTTTAATAGCAATTTCAAGCACTATCTTTTACTTGGTTCCAACAGAAGCTATAGAGTTTGATAAATTGTGACAACTTCTCTTGTAAACAGTTTGCCTAGCTATTTGTTTCAAACTTTGCTATCAGTTTTTCAAACTCTTGTCATTGTAGATGCTTTCCTGTAGTTTGATCAGTAAATCAGAAAGGAAGGCTGGATATGAATTGTTTGTCTGATACCAGGGGAGACAAGACTGACTTTTTAACCCTCCGTGCAACCCTTGGGGGAAAGCAAAGCAAGAAAAATGCATAGAATTTTGCTATGGAAGAGTAGTTAATGAAGGGCATGTTAATTTTAGGGGTGATCTGCTAATCCAGAAGTAGAAAAGCAGTATCATGGTGGAATATTTCAGTGTGATCACATTAGCAACTTATGTCGCTTGTCTCTGTGCCTGAGGCACTCTACCTGAATTTAGAATTACCCTAATGAATCTTAGTAGTAGGGAGGTACAGGTGTGCATCTGTTGTATTTTGTAATACACTCAAGTGTGTTTCTGTTATTATCAGTAACACTAATGAAATCTTAATATCTGTTTCCATAGAGAGTTGCAAGGATGGCTCTGTTTCTTTAATTTGTAGGATGCATGTTTATAGTGTAAGAGGAGCTTGTGAATTAATTGTAATTAAGGCATATGACTCCAAGACTGGTTAACCAATCCTGTGGAAGAGCACCTGCAATGAAATGGATATCACCATCATCATCATCCAGACAAAATGCAAGAGGCTGCTGTAATAAAGTTAAAATAAATTTATGTCTCTATAAAATATTCATTAAATTTTTGAATATAGCATTGGACATGAAAGGCTGTCCATGTTGTGTATACAACTTGTACAGGGATATTTGTCTCCAGACCTGTATTGAGCCTTGTAGAGAGCTGCTGCTGCTGCCTAATGAATAAATTGTGTCAAGGGTTTTCTGGTTTTCTTTTGAGACACTTACTGTCAATGCCAGGAATTGGAGGAGGGAGAAGTATCCCACTTCTCAGTGGTATAGCTAACCCTGCAATGAATTTAAAGTGCACCTCTGCTCCTTCAGAAAGCTGATTTCATTGATGACTACCTGAAACTGTGGAAGCAGAATACTGGTTTGAGTTGACATAGCTGGACAGTGAGGATTTGTGTGTGCAGGGTGGAGCTTTTCTGGTTTATCTCTGTCTGTAAATTTGTTTGAACACATGGAGGCAGTTTTTGAAAATCTGTGTACGTGGTCAAGCAGCCTCTAAGATATGAGTAGGTCCATCTTGTCACTGCTGCATGGCCATGGCAGAGCTCAGCTGTTCTTCACAGCCATATCCTTCTTTCCCAAGATGGAATACAAACTGAAAATGAGTTGATGTTTTCATCATATTGTAGCTTGCAGGGACAGCATAGCGTTCCATCATGGGGCTGAAATGCTTGGGTTCTCTGTAATCACAGAACTGAGTTCTGGCTGAGCTCCTGCTGTGAAAGATGACATGAGGATACTTTTGATCTCCTCTCACCCATCATCTCTAAAATATAGGATAAAGATCTGGACAGTTGGTCTTGTCATGACAATGGGTTTGTCCCTCTGTTCCTTGCCAAATTAGGAGTGGTGCTAATTGTCAGCCTATAAACATGGGAACAAAAACGGCCATTGAATTTTGCACTCTGGTGTTTAATCTGTGGTAGAGGGGAACATATTTTTGTTACAGGTAAATCTAAAAATGTCACTTTGGGCATTCCTGAACTCCCAAGTACTGTACCATGTCTGAATTTCCTTATATTTGGAGTTCTTTTTAATGTATGGATTTATAGTGTAAATGCTGCTGTGCTTAATTTTTGCTTAAAACAGTACTTTGCTAATAATTATATATAATTTTTCTTGTCATGACCTGTTATGTAATTCAGATGAGGGCTGAGAATTACATAGAGAATCTTTCTAATACTGTGCCAGCTACCCAACCACTTTTTTACCAGTTTTTCAAAGAGCATGGGGCAACATGCCAATAATGAGCTTAGAAAGTATGTATGAAGCTCCTGATAATGTGACATGATTTTTTTTCTTACTTTTGTTCCCTGTTTCATCTTAATTAGTCCCAGTAGGAAAGATTGATTTTTATTTTTTTTTTTTTTTTTCCCTTTTAAAGCATTGTAGCTAACATCTGTTGGTATTCCTGGGGTCATTCTTGCTCTGTCCTATGTTTGACATTTCTTGTAAAAGAAGAGGAATTTGTTCATATTGACATTAGCTGCCTTGGTATCTCTCAGTGGTGCAGATGGCCTGTGAATAAAGACATCAAGCTAATAGGCAAGATGACAAGCCTTGATAGCACTGGTGCTCCTTGTGCTTAAGTGGCAGGGCAGCATAGATTGCTTTTGCTGGAGAGATGCTTGGTCTGCTGGCACCAAAGCATATGGAATTAGTTAAAAATGCAGTGGGATCCTGGGAAAAGGACAGTACCTCGAAAATCCCTGGCTGGCTGTAACAGTTTCTTCTTTTCAATGTAGCATTTCCTTGAGGGGCAAAAATGATAGAAAAATGTGTGCGTGTGGGAGAAAGATCCCTAATTTACTCTAGATATTTAGAGATTGTTGCTGTTTAATGCTTTTTATTGAAAGAGTTCTTTGTTACATTGTTTGCTTGTGTCATCTTCTTAGAAGTAAACAACAAGCTTCTTGTGAGAGAAGGTAAAATAAAAAATCTGAATCTAAATTAATATGTGCAGGGTGCATTGTAAGTGCATATTAAAATATTATTATGTGTTTGGGAAAATGTCCTTGAGCCCCAAATATGGAAAAATCTGCTTCTTCCATGGTGAACATTTATATTATCCTCTGGAGAAGGCATGCTGGAAAACTTGGCATTTTCAAGTCAGCTGATTACTTCATGTGGTAGAATAGAAAGAAAAGCCAGATATTCAAAGTCTAACAAACAAAGCATGAAAGAAAAAAGATAATTAAGCTCTCAAGAAGCAGAGAATGAAAAAGTTGCTATAATTTTAACACAGTTAGTTGGTAGAGCTACTGGCATGGGGATCCTGTGTCTTATATGGTGTGTAGGGCCTTTTCTCAGGGCTTATTTGGGATTAAATACAGCTTAGGATAATTCAGAGAAATCAAAGGGATTTTAATTAATTGGTATAGGTGCCAAATTCAGGCTCCTAAAGCTGGGTAAGGTTGACCTTAAATAGTATCATAAAACTGAAAAATGGAAAGGGGAAAGGAAGGAACAGAACTTCTCCCTTCTTGTATTTAAAATAAAGTTATTCCCATTAGAAAGACAGTATTTTCTCTTCTCCAGCCAGATGTGACACACCAACACTGAGGAGTTAGCAAGTTCTTCTTTAATAAAGGAAAATCAATCTTGGTTGAAATATTTCCACTTCATGAAAGGCAGAAAGCAAATATATAAATAAAATTAGATTTTATTTTGAAATTGATTTCCTACAGTTATTATAAATAATTATAAAACTGTAATTACAAATGGATGAAATATTTTTTGTAAAAAAAAAAAAAGCAAAATAAGACAGTTACTTCTAAGTATTTTGGGATATACTTCAACCACATTAAAAAGCCAGTATTTTCTTCAATTTGTAGCTCTTGACAAATCACATTTGAATTTACTGAAAACTCAGGGAGCAATCCAATCAAGAATTTTCATGTATATTGTTGTGGTATGTTTGAATCTACTGTAGCTAGAAACAGCAAATTGTTTTCTTGTATTTCAGGACTGGACTCACCTCTTCTCACTTGCTTTGGACAATGTTTCTGAACTCAAGATGAGAAGTGATTTCAGCTACTCTATTAAGATATTTTCACAGGTGTATTTGCTACTTAATGAGGCTTGAAGACACACACATAAATGCTTGTATGAGTGAGGATTTAGGAGTGTTTTTATCTGTAATGCATAATGCTTAATCTCAGCAGTATTGTATTTCTCCTCTGCCTGATCCCTCATCTCAACTTCAAGAATTGATTATGGGGCAGCCACATAATAACTTTTGTTAGAGGATCCCAGGATTTTTCACGATGAGTTAATTAGGCTTCTTTGAAAGTGGGGGGAACTTTACAGATCACATTTGCACCGTTCATAGAGATTATATGACACACATTAGATACATGAAGTGAAAAATGAGCAAAAGGTTCAGTTTTGAAGTTGCAGAAGTACTTTTTTCAAAGAACTACCTGGTAATCAAAATAGGTTTGTAAAAGCAGAAAGTCACAAAAGTGAGCTTGGCAGTTGGCATAGCTTCTGGTAGAGGTGTGTGAAGATTTGCATGCAAAGATTTCAATGCACATAGTTGATTCAGGATGGTGCAAATCCAGGGATATTAGCAGAAGTGGTGTCTTATTCTATATGTGTCAGATGTTAAGCCATCTATTACACTTGAACGACAGCCAAGACTAAGGGTTGTGAGTGTTCAGCTTACTGAATTCAAGGGTGGGTTTTGGATAAATGATTTTTTGCATCCAGACCTTTTTAGCAGCTCAATTACTCTATTGTATCGACAGCTAGAGTTGCTCTTTAGTTTCTTTTTCAGACCTGTTGCCCTTTAAAACCTGCTGAGATCATTTTTCCTTCTTGTCATCTTCTGGTGTCCCTTCCAAGCACTTCATATTATGCACAACGCAGTCACCAAGATAGGGGCCATCATTGGAGAGGCCTGCTTTACTCCTGAAACTGAAGGACTTGTTCACAGATTTCACTCTTTGTGTTCCTTCCTCTATTAGCAGCAGCTGTGGAGGTAGATCTAACTGAACTATGAGTTACAGTTACTATCATCTTCTGTTCTTTCACTGGGGTTTTGTTTGTGGGTGGCTGATTTCACTATTAGCAATTAATTTGTACCTGTTTTATTTGATATACTGTGAAGCCACATGATTTTAATAGGTGGTGTCTTGTTCACACCTGTATCTTAGAAGTCACGCTAATTGTACAGTCATTCAAAAAACCATTGACAGCTGCTATGACAGTGCTTGAGGACCATGTGGCAAATTACTTCTGAAAGTGAAGTCTTCAATTTAATAGTCACATAGTAGGCTGTATTCCACTACAAATATGATCTGTTTTACACTAAGGAAACTTTAAATCCCTGTGTTGTAGATGATTCCTTAGTTCTAAAATGGTCCTCAAGGACTCCACTTTTCATTATTTGCAGTGCTCAAAATACATTTATATTGTGTCAGAAGACATCCTGGAAACCTGAAAATGGACTGACTTTTGTACAAATAAGACATAAATTTATGCCTTCAAGTTTCCCTTATATACAGGCTCAACATTTCTGAAAAATAGCTGAATTTTATTTATGCTAAAGAACCTGAAAAACTGAGAGAAAGTGTAAGAAGAAACCACATTTGCTAATACTTGATTCCAGTCAGTAGAACTTACATATGTATTGATGTACTTGAGGAAATGTGTACGTATGTCTTAAAATCAGCCCATATCCATACTAAATATGAAATCATGCCAAATTTCATTCTAACAAAGCTGGATGAAAAAACACTGATTAAGGCTGATTTTAGAATATTATTTCACTTGTAAGTCCAGCCTTCACTTGTGAAAGAACTGTTGTCAGAGAGAGAATGGAGAGATCTCTTCCCTTAGAAAAGAGTTGTACAGTCCAAGTGTAAAGCTTTTTGCTATCTCTCAGAGACCTCTGAGAAAACACAGGAAAAGTCTGCCATAAATTAAAGGAAATGGTTGTTTCAGAGATATGAGGTTGGATGATTGCTATAAATAGACATCCACACATGCAATTGACTGATGTCTCTTATGTGACACATTTGAATAAACTAAAAATATACTTACCCTTTATATAGGTCTGCGAAAATAACCATAAAGTTATGCTTCTGCCTGGGAGATTTGTTTCCAGTGTTACCAAAAATATCCAAAAATACTCTTTTTTTCCCCTAAAAGTTAACAGTAAGACAGGAAATCTTCAGCCTGTGTTGGACCACTAGCAGCCCAACGTCTACCTTGATGCTGTTTCACTTCATTTCTACATGTGCAAATTGCCTGTGGCCAGTATTGATACATTTATGGATATCTGGTGAGTCAAGTATGAATCACAAGATGATTCTGCATGAACACCACCAAATATTTGAGAAGGAAAAAGGAAAAGAAAAAAAGTCAGCATCAGCTGCCATACAATCTCAGACCAGCACTGCTCCATTGGGTGTGAATTAAGGAAGCAAGGCTGGCTGCTGACCTCATCAAGGGCCTCGCACACACTGGAAACAGCTTCAACATTAACAAGCATGTTAATCTGCCTGAAATCAAATAGGCATTTACTATGCTACTTCCATTAATTTCGAGGCAAGTATAATTTGATAGTTAGACATTAATAAACCTGTTTCATGGATCTTACCATTATCTGATAAAGAAGCTTTCTTTTACTATCTCTTTAATGTTATTAAATAAAGTAAACTCGTATCTGGTTAAATAGGCTTCAGAAGTGCTAATCTTAGCCTAAAGCAGTCTAATGGATTGACTCTTCCTCAGTAGGGCTATATAAATATTTATAAAGACTTCACACGAAGAGCAGATCTGACATAGGGCTTTAAAAGACTTCTCAGGATATACAGAACCCAGAGAAAGAGAAGATTTTGTAAAGACAACGAAGCTCTTAGCCTTCAAAAAGCCTTCTCAAATCCTGGAGGGCTGGAAATAGCACACAAACATATGTCTGAATCTGCACACAAGATTCACATCAGGGCCATGCTACCAATCCTCCCATAGCTGCCTTATGAGTACAAGATTTTCTTTTTACCTGGCCCATCTGCTTTCCTTGATAGACAGGCTTTACTATGGCCCTAACACAGCAAGAAATGATTATGCTATTTTTCTAACTTGTTTCTGGATGGAGGAGAACCAGCACTGAAAGCCTACACATAAGCCAAACACACAGTCCACAGTCCCTTTAAATAATTTCTTCTCCAATACAAATTACATCAGAAAAGTAAGTATTTCTTTGAGTAGTGTGGAAAAGAAAGTATGAAATCCTGGCTCTACCCATAATGTAAATTGCTTCTAGCCACTGCATCACAGGCAGGATTTTACTGCAGATACAAAGTGGTGGCCCTTCAGCCTAGGCCAAGAAGAGCAGTCATGGGAATAAGTTAATTATTTATTTTATTCTCATTACAGAAAGCTTCTACCCACTAAAAGAATTCCATCATGATAATATTACAGATTAAAAAATGATACACCATCAATTTAAGTTCTTCTCCATCTTGAGATTAAGTAGCTACAAGTTTCAATTTACATGGCATATTAGTATTTGATTAATCTATTTCTTTAGGAAAGCATATGAAAGTATAATATTTTCTGCCACACAGAATAGATGTATCATGCATCCACCTAAACAGTAGCCCTGATAATGCAGTGTTTTCACTGTTGTTATTGATACATGGGTTGGAAGGAACTACTCTCACTTTCAGGTAACTGTAGTATAGGCAAAATCTTCAGCCAAACCATTTCCCCAGAAAGGGAAGCCAAAAAAAAGAAATCTGACTTTTCAAAGTTGTAATAGCTGGTCTATATGCACACAACATTTCAACATTCCCTGACTGAAAGTAAACAATAAATTAACATTTATGAACTATCTTTGGAATCACTGGACAGCCTAGGTTGCAACATAACTGCTTCCCAGCTGTAAAACTGCAGAGAATATCAGGCATCTGCCTTGTTCTCCCAGACCACATCAGCCCTCATGTTAACTGTACCAGTATTACACAAGATTTATAGGGCTTGAATTAGTGCATTTGAGGTTTAATTAGAGCTCCATAAATTTTCAGCAGTTCTCATATGACACTGCCTCAGCCAGTGATGGTTGGTTTCCCCTGAATTCTGGGCAGGAGGTGGAAGACCAGGCTATAAAGGACAAGACAACCATTGGCTCTGTGCACAGCAGTTTTACAAGCCAAACCATATTCCACTAGGGGTTTATCAAATCAAAAAATAGACTTCCTGCTTGCCAAAATATGACCTCAAGAGGACAAAGCAAGTAAGTTCTCTACCAACAACATATCTATTCATTTCTGCTTGCAGGGAGGTGGAGGAAAGAGCACAGCAAAAGAGCACTTCACATAAACAACAAGTCTTCAGAAGTTCTCTCCAGAGAAACTGGTAAACATATGGGGCACAAATGGACCCAAAAAGCTATGTTGCTGTTGCCTTTAAATCAAAAAGTTGTTATGAAAAAATAACATACCTAGTTTCATGTTCAAAAATAAATCAGGAAAATAAAATTCATTCTATTTTTTTCTTTCCTTACTTTGCAACTGCCAATGGTCTTGCAGCAATGCTTCCCAGAAAGTTAGGTGTGCTCTTTTCTGAGAAACCATACTGGCCTAGCACATGAGCTCAATTTAAAGACAGTTTTCTACTAACAATCTGAATTATTTTCTCAGCCCATACAAGTTCTCTACCGTCAGAGATAAACAATAAACCTGATGTATTCCTCTCAGGTTATTACCTGTATAGCTGCTGCTGAAAATCTTGCCAATGCAGCACTTGTTTATATTTAGAGAATGGCTGCGTGTTTTGAAACTAAAACAACACATGCAGACATTTCGATGTGTCCTGCTTTGGAATGACCATTTGAATGGCACAGATCTACATTTGTTTCTACACAGCAGACTACTCCTTCAGAGCCTCCTCAACAGACATAAAAGTGGATTCAGAGGTTTTCTCCATGTGAAAGAAGAATTTGGTGTAACACACAGGGCTTTTGCCTAGCCTATGAGAGCATTCTGTCTTTCAAAATTGCACACAATATCTTAGACTTGTTATTTAGAAGAAATAGCCCAGTAGAGTCTTACTCAGACCATAAAGATATGAAAAATTATCACATAAGTGGAAGGGAAAAAGCTGGGAGGTTTTATACAAAAGTAAGATAGTTAAAAATTTGAGCAGTCCTGGGACATTGGATTGCTATTGTGACCTGTTAGACTTCCCTTGAACAATATGAAAGAAAGCACAAAACTCCTGCCAAAATGCATGCAAAGTGAGGAAGTTCTCCAAGAACAGCTCTAAGACTCAACAGCAAATACATTTTATGCTTTATGTTCAACAATCCGAAGGACTAGACCTGTAGCTAACTGCAAAACATGCAGGTGACACCCTATTTCAAACTCAGAAATTTTATTTTTTTCTACTGAATTATGTACAGTTTCTTCCAGTTCATGCTTGATGGCTTGATGAAAACAGGTAGAATAGGAACATTCACTGCCTCTCCTACTCCATTCTTCTTCCTAGCCAGATTTCTCTTGTGTTAGTGCCTTCACCTTTGAGTTTAAAGCCAACATTTTTGTTATTTATTATCTGTATGCAGTTAATAATAAAATAGGCTGACTGCTTACTCATATCTAAACATTTTACATAAATTTCCAATCATTGGTGATTAGGTAGTAGATGTATAACATAATGGCACATGCTTAGTGGAAAAGACGCGACAAAAAAAAGCAACACAAAAGAGCAAAAGAACTATTACCATATAGATGCAAAACTTTACAGTGAGAGTCACAAGCCAGAGTCAGGTGGCAAAATAATGCAAGGAGTAATACAGCAGAACATAACAATAAAAAACCAAAAATTTGCACACATATGCCAGAGTGGACCCACCTTCCTGCTTACAAGAATTGCGAGTTAAACTTTGTCATATTTGCATAATTCCATTGGAGCAGGATCCTGACTCCACAGCATGACTGGAGATAGCTGTGAATTATTTCACTAAAATGGGTTTCTTCCTTGTTCATACGCATTCTGTATGTATTCACACAAATAGTCCTTTTGAGAAAACCCTCCAGAAAATAATTAACTTTAATAGCTATTCTACAGGTAAAGCTGCACAACTGGGTAGCAAATATAACTGAGCTCTCCACAGCAAAACTGGAGTCTTCAAAAGAATTATAAGAAAAAAGATTACAGGTTCAGCACTGCTTCTGGGGAAAAATGTATATTTGTGATAAATGTATCAAATCCCCTAAAAACTACACCCATTGAAACTTCATATTTAGACTGATTTGCTTTCCAAATCATATAGACAGCACAGTTGTGTACAATCTTTAAACAAGTACAACCACAGAGAAATGCTGAGAGATTTAAGAGAAATAAAAGCATGATCAGCTAGCTTGTAATCTTCTTTTCTCTTATTCTCCTCCCTATAGCTGCATTAAATTGCCTGTTGAGAACAATAACATATTTGTGCTTTTATAGGTAGAATGATTTGTATTATGTAAAGATTTGGCTAACAGAGTAAAGATGCTTTCAGACTGGATTACATGCTGTTAATAATTTTCTGGATGCTCTAGGGGACCCATAATTCTGGAGGAATAGAGATTAGCATTTGAATATATACTTTGCAATACATCTCAAAGCAGACTTTTTTTTTAATTTAGTTTGTTATTTTTCTAGAGCCACACTAACCAGAAATCAAATCACTGAAAGCATTTTGAAGGAAAAAGTATACCACAAGCAAGATTTTATGCCCCACCTCCCCACACACTTCAGACTACACAGAAAATCTGTCTTTTCACAACTCCCACACCACTTCAATAGCCTTCTTTAGAAAGTCAGACTACCTAGAAAATGTTATCAGGCTTGGAGTATTGTTCTATGCATGTTGAATAAATAGAGGAACTCAACAAGCAAACCTGAATTTGCTGTTCTGAGTAAAAGCTCTTGCTACCTAGAAAGCTGGTTTTGCTGCGGGCTAGCTTCTGTTTCAGAAAGTAATGTCAAAACACATGATTTTAACAATATTAGTAGAAAACCTCAAATTGCACCAAAATACCACTTAAAATGTTACAGCATTCTTTTGTTATTATTAACTTCAGCATAGGTGGGACTCCGATTTTGCTGTTTTCATGAAACACTGAACTCTTCTGGCCGCCATTTGCTGAACATTGAAATCCTTTGTAAATTGTGTATGTTTTTTTAATGTCTGTATTTTCATGATTTTTGAATCACTAAGTACTTCAGAACAGTCTTAAAGTATATGACTCTAATAAACATTATATTCTCTGACAAACTCAACTGGGAATCATGCTGCAGTGCTTCTTTTTAATACATTACTTATCGTAGCATTATAAGGTTTGCCTAGCTAGCACAGATTCACTGGACAAAATATTCTTTTCATGACCTTTGCTCTTCAGTTATAATTAGTTGTCTGGTCCCAGTTGCTTACAGTGTAAACAAAGACTGATAAACCCACATTGGCTGCATGTATTTATTACATTACAACTCAGCTGCCAAATGTCTAACTGTTCTAATAAAAAACTATTTTCTAAGGTCTATGTTTTACTGCATGTGTGACTCCCTTATTGGTTAGCATTTTGGAGTTGTGGAAAAGGTTATGAATTTAGAAACTAACTGCATTCATATCATATTTAAAACTTAATGCTATTTTATTAAAGACATATGGGCCTCCAAAGTACACATATTAAATGTCATGTAAGAAAAGTAGCAGTTTAAATCATGGTCAAATTCATTTTTGACGTGACTCCTGAGGCTTCCCAAGATCTGAACTATTTCTTTGTAAATCTGGCAGTTTAACCACACTCATAAATCACTTTCAAAGCATATTATTTCTTAATTTTACTGCATTAGAGAGCATTTGGCCTACACAGTGAACTGTTTGTAACTGTTACATGAGCAAAGTTATATGTTTAGTCTTATAATGTGTGAAGAAAAAAAAAGCTTAAATTTTTCAGCCCGAATTTACCCCCNTGAACTATTTCTTTGTAAATCTGGCAGTTTAACCACACTCATAAATCACTTTCAAAGCATATTATTTCTTAATTTTACTGCATTAGAGAGCATTTGGCCTACACAGTGAACTGTTTGTAACTGTTACATGAGCAAAGTTATATGTTTAGTCTTATAATGTGTGAAGAAAAAAAAGTCTTAATTTCTCAGTCCTGAATTTACCCCTTATTTTAACCAAAATGATATATTTCCTAATGAAATTTACCAGAATAAGATATATAGCATAGTTTGTTGTACTGACATAAGAAAAAACTTAAATCTACTGCTTCAAGCTCATAAGTTAGCATCACAAAAGGCAACAGTAAATTAATCATTAAGCAAATATCCCACAGGTTCTTTTACAAGAAAGAATGCCTAAGGTTTTCAAATCCCACCAAGGCTGAAAGAGGAATGAATCATCTTTGGGACAATGCACATGCCTTTACTAGGTTCCTTGATGCAAAGACATTTAATACATTACAACTGAAGCATACCTTATATACATTTGAAAATTAAATGCATATCACTTAAGGACAGATTCCCTGTCTGCTAAAGTCTAAAGAAAACCCACCTCTCAAACAGATCATTCACAGAACAGGATTCAAAGGGATGTAATTTTTGAAGTGCGATTGATATTTCCCTTATTTATTTTTAGACACATTTCTAATTATGGAGTTAATTACTATTTTTATGTTTTCCTATGAACATTTTTCTAGGATGAATAAGATAAATTAGGGCAACAGTTTACTGCAAAAGTTTTATAATCTCACTAATTCCTTCAAAGAGAACACCAATCCTCAGTCACAAATATATTTTTTGTTTTTCATCCCTGCGATGAACCCCTGATCTTCCCCTGAAACACAGATCCATGACCTAAGTCACCAAATCTTAAAGATTTTATGCCAGGTCCATGGTCTGCAAGATGGATAAAATTAAAAAATGTTAGCATCAACTGCACTTAAAATTCAGGAACTGGAACCAGAATCTGTAACTTCAATATGATTTTAAGGAAGCAGATGAAACTGTGCTCCATCCTTTTTCTTTGACAAAGGGAGTAGTTTTAGAAATTCATAAGCAAGAAAGTTCAGGATTTCTTACAAAATAGCCCTTTGGCTACATTTCTAGTAAGGGTGGAGACAAGGGAAGAAATATTAGCCCTTCTCTGAAAACAAATTATTAATATTTTTTCCTGAAATAACTCATAAACCAGCTTTAAAATGGCCATGTCCTTAGTCATTAATGAAGAGAGAATGACTGATATGCTTGAGCTTTTCGGAGATGACCTCATCACAGCCCTGTCTGACTCTTGGACCACACTCTGGCTGCTGTTAGTGAAGGGAAGGATTATTTTTTGTAAAGCTTTGGTGTTCTTGACCTGCCAATATTTCAAGCACACAATCTCTCTTTTAGCACAACAGGAAAGGCAGGATTCAGCTGCTTAAACACAAGTTTCTACTGCTGTTTTAGCCACTCTACAGTTTCCATGCCTGGTCTCCCACGGTGGCTTCAATAAAACTTACATCTCCTATGTAAGATACTTATCTGTCATCCCTACAGGGGTCTGCTGTATACTTTACAGTATCTAAAATGGCACTAGATTAGTATTTTGGGGCATTGCACTGTTTCCAAAGTGATTAGAAATATTGGTGTGTTCATTTTACCTTTCCTTTAGTTCCTGTCCTGACACCATCTGACTATAGAAAAAAACCCAAACACTTAACATTCATTTCACCATAAGATGCTATATGATGTATTTGCATCAAATTTTATGTGATGAAGTCATGGTTCTTTAGTTGTTCCTTGCTGCAAGATACGCTCCTGAGAAGATCACAACAACAAATCATCTTTGTCTTCACTGGCAGTGGCCCTTGCGACCACGTTTATCTCTAACAGCTGGGGAACTTTTCATGGGTCAGTAAATCAGCAAAGCCAGGCCTTATCTTAACCCAGCACACAAATACACTGCCAAGCCTGCTGTGAAAGCTGTGGGACACCCAACCACAGCCAGAACAAGCAATAAATACAAAATCAGCCATGATAGTTCTTTCCAACTTGTAAACATGTACAAAATTCCAGGTAGATCCTATGGTAGTGATAGTTTGCCACTGATTTTTTCTTCCAGAAATATTTCTGTGACAGTTTCCAGAAAGAAAAATTACAATTAGACCTTTGTTTCATGGCTAAAAATTGACATGTATACTTAACCATGATACTTAAGACTACTACTATTTCAATGGGAATAACTCATCAAAATGACTGAGTACATGCGGCATACTGTGTCTTAAGGCCCAGGAAAAAAAAAAAAAAGAATCACCTATAGGAACATAAGAATAGACAAAAGCTGATCAAGAGTTTTGCCAATGCCATATTAAATCCATTTTTCCTTTTTAACAAAATTCAACATGAACAACTCTTGTGCTTAATAGGGGTTTCATCTGATGATGAGATCCATTGTATTAGAAAAGAGGAATTACAAGAAGCTCTGCTCCAGCAGTGTTTCTATTTACAAAAGAAAAACAAAAAATCCTTATAAAATAAAACTCTAGCCATATTGATCCATTAAGAATCTAAGACAATCATGATCCTACTTGTCAGATATCATGGTGTTACATTCTGCTGAATGGCATTTTATTGAATAGAGTGAGTAGACAATACAAAAGCCAGAATCTAGTTATTGAAGTTTCCATATATCTGACCCCACAAATGAAAATTAAACAAAAAAACAAAATTAAAAAAAAAAACAAAACAAAAAAAAAAATTAAAAAAAAACCAAAACCAACACAGTGGTAATAAACAAGTCACAATAATTTCTTCAATTAAATGGAGGCATCAATTATGTACAGTGCCTATTGCCATTCATCAGAGAATTTTCAAGTGCTTTACAAATATTAAGTCTTATAAGGGGATCGTTTGCTCACTACTACTGAAAGATAAACACGTTTCAGGTGCAAAGTAGCAGCTGGTTAACTAGCACGCTGCAACATTACAGAAGAGGTTAGGGCAGAAGGTAGAGAAGAATGCTTTAGTATATAGAGACTATAGAGAAATCCACAGAGGCAGAATGTAATCACCTGAACTGGATTCAGGCCAGAGCTCCAGCAATAACACCCCTTCCTATCTGAAAAATCCATTGGGAGCATTAATGGCTAAATTGACATGGGCTTCATGACAAACATATACTTTTTTTTTAAGGGAAGAATTTTAGGAAAGAGACATCATCTTTTTCCTTCTGTATTTTAATAGCAATTAAGATAGTGAAATGTAGTCCACATAATACCCGCCCAAAGAACATATGAGGATGTTTTATAAGAAATATCAATGTAAGAACCAACATTGAAGAATCTTTCTCCCTACCCTAATACACATATGACCCACACATTACAGACACACACACAGTTCCAGACTTCTGCTTAAAATACCTAAACTTTCCAAAGAGTAAAATGGATGGATGACTGCTACAATGTCCTTGAAGTAAATATTATTTACTGCATCACAGTCTAGATTGGAGTCTTAAGTTCGTGTCCTTGTCTTAAGTTCGTGTCCTTGTTTTGGTATGTGAAATTTTGCCATCTGACAATAAGAAATCCTAAATACATGCACCAAGATCTCTACATGATGGCAATGTTAAAAACAAAAAAATTGTGAGCAATGCAGCTGTTCGCCAAAGTTTTATCTGTCTCCTTGAATTTACTTTTTAAAACCAGCCCCATTTTCCTATTTTGGGGGGGGAAGTTCCATGAGATACATTGGCAAAAAAGTTTTGCTTATATTCACGGAAGCAGGTACAACACGTCTATTCAAGAAAGTGTGATCCTTGTTAAATAGTTTGAGACAAAAATTACTAAAATAATTCCTTATTCCTCATCTGACTTTAATAGAAGCATATATCAGCACCGCTCACTTTGGTAAAGAGCTTTTCCTATGAGCTTAAACACAAGAATACTGCCAATGATCTGAAAGCAACACTGTAGATTTTATCTCACCTTATTTCTTTAATGGTACTGCCTAAATATTTACTCTTCCTATCATAATAAAATAATCTCCTTCTACCCTTCAAGTAACACTGTGGACATTTATTACATGGAATGCAGATATTATACTTGCCTTTCTACTTCAGTGTCTCCATCTTAGCTCCTTGGAGAACAAATGCTATGTCAGGTTTCATAATTATAACTTGCAATGAAAACAGTACATCTGAGAGTGAAAAAATACTGAAAAATTCAAAACACCCATACCATGCTTTTTTTTGTACAGAGTTCCTTTACAGCCAGTGGACTAGATGCTTTTGGTAATACTGCAGAGAAGCAGAATAACTCCATTTAATATTAAGTTTGTTACTTGGAAGTATAACTAAGGATACCCACCAATGATTTGGCCTTAAACTACAAAACTGTTATTGGTGACCAAATACCATCTGCTTTCTTTCACCACCAAAACTAAAACAGATGAAAATGTTAACCTTAAAAATGCATTAAGTCAAAAAAATATTTGTGGGGAGGAGAGATTGAGAAATATGGGGAAATACATGTATTTTCTAAAAGCAGACTGACCCAGTATTAATTAATTAAATTTATATTTAAAAATACTTATGACAGTGTGTAGCTATTCATAGCAACACACTTAAATGGATATATGCACATTTTATCATCTTGATTAAATGATCATGAATACAGACCTTTAAAATATGAAATTATGTACTTTGATACACCATAATTTCATTTTATTTGTATCATATGCAATGTAAAAATGTGTAGTCTTAACATATTTTCTCAAATCACATTTGCTTTGCATCCCTAAGTTTGAAAAATGAAACAGTCAGAAGCACAATTCATACACCTATAAACCAAAAAGGGGTACAGTTTTAAATAATTATGTCAAGAAATGACAACTCTACTCTTTGTAGAAGCACAGATGAATAATTACAAAGCTGGGACACAATTAAGCAATTTTGACTGTCGTATTCTTGAGCTGTCTTTCTGATGTGAAATGCTGTCATGCCCAGAAACACACTTCACACTGGACAGGCATCTTCCACTTTGAGCTACACTTATGCCAGTGAAATGAGGTCATAGTCTGGTCATTAAACAAGGCATCCTCATCTGGCTCAATGCCTCTTATCCAGCCAGACTTCCCCAGTCTTTATTAAAAGCAGGCATGACACAATGTTCAATATTTTGACAAAAGAAAACATAAACATAACAGAATAATGAAGTTTAGCTCACCTACATAGAGAGAAGGAATACTGCATTGTAACATTAAACTGTTTTCTAATAAATGATTGTATCTTTCCATAAGACAGTCATATCACAAACAGATGCATTTTCAACAAAGGATGAAATGAAGCAAAGCACAAGAAAGTGTAGTGTTCTGTTAAATAAAATAGGGAATAATGAAAGTAAAAAAAATTTATACAAAATAAAATATTTATGACTTAGTGATGACTGGTGATTGCTAGATACTTTCGCATTTGAGTAAACACAAGCTAGTCAGATGGAAATTTCTTGCTTTTATTCTCATTTTGTGTATTTTTTTCTTGGTGGGGTATTTTGCTCTCCCAAGTATTTCATGTCAAGAGTAAAATGAAAACAACTCCCCACATCACAGCCTCTTTAGATCATCAGTCTGCCTTTTATGCTGAATAAGCCACAC
>VZRH01007741.1:704596-718105 GCA_013397555.1 Urocynchramus pylzowi | reverse complement strand
GGGGAGCCACCATGTAAGTTAGGATTTTTTGTTGTTTTTAGGGGGTTTTTTCCTGAAAAAGCAGGTCTGAAAGTCCCACTGTTGTTACTAAATCTGGCAGAAGATTTTCATGTGGCATCCACCAACATAAATACTAATCACTGCATCTTCTTTCCTGCTAAGCATAGGCTGACACCATGCCTGCTACCTTAGGTGAAAGGAAAAAAAAAACCACGTTATTGGGAAGTTCATTATCATCAAGGTCTTATATATTCCTATGTCAACTTATTAAGGAGTTTTTCTGATGAGCAATACTGGATATGCTGCAATCATCCTGAGTTCGGATCAAGGTATAATCTCTAACTAGTTTCAGAAAGCTTAAAATATATAACCAGTACCTGCCTACTAAATCTGGCTGAAGCTGGTCAAAAATATTGACAGCTATGTGGGAGTGGAACTGATGAACAGAGAATGCAAGATCCAGGAAATGTGAAGGCTAGAGAATAAAAACCCATTATGTATGCAATGTATAACACATGACAGAACTCAAAAGTACAGTTATTGTGCACATCATCTTTGTGATTTATGGAGGAATGCTGCTTGCTGTGGTCTTCAAGCAGAGCTGTCAATAGCTGTACTCATACTTAGCTGCATTTCAAAGTATATATGCAGAGAAAATTCCATGAGTCTTCTCAGACATAGAAAGAGTTTGCATGCATGTGTACTATAAGCATGAATATCCTAGGAAACAAGCACAAATTCTAAACAATTTGGAGTGCTTTACAATACCTGCATCAAATTTAATATTTATTTTAAATTAGCCACTTCTGTGATATGTATTTAATAATGTATGATGAGGGTAATTTCGTAGCACCTTAGGAAGCATTAATTCATGCCATAAAAATAATTTACAATGATTTTACCATCAGTAATTTGTACTTAACCATTTATAAAGATGAAAAAACTCTTTAGTATGACAATAACAATAGCAAATTGGAGCCTTCTGCAAATTTTCTGAAATAAATGTATGGTTTATCATAAGACTTAGTGGGTAAATAATTTAAAACTATACAAAAGGTTCAATTGTAGATATAAAAGTTAAAGATGTTATCCCTAAATTTGTTAAGTAATTTACCCTTAGCTATTGACTTAAAAAGAGTAACTTCAAATTTGAGAGACGCTTTTTTTCTCTTACACTATTAAGTTGGATGCAATTCACGGAGTAGACTCTTATATGAAAGATCTAACTGCTAGATAAATTTTAAAAAAACTTCACCAGATCCAGAATATGATTAGATAAGAAGAATTGTAAAAAATGACATAGACATACATATGCTATACCTAACACAATTCAGCTGTTGCATTTGGCCAGATTCAAATATGGTTTGCTGTGAATAGAATCTCTACTACAGCTTAAAAATAACTTATTCATTACATATATGAAACTGAAATAACTAAAGGCAGTGGTAAACAATATATCAAAGCAATCTTTGTATCAGAACTGTTAACATTTTAGTAGTTATAAATTAATCAGTCTGAATTAATTTGTAATGCACTGCAATTGTACTCGTGATAATGCATTTATCCAGCAACACTGTTATGCTACCAAACAGTGCATTTCCATAACCACTACATTATTATTCAGCATTATTGGAAATCTGCAATAAATTATTGATGGTATACTTTAGAGAAAAAGCAGCAAACAGAAAGCAAGTAGACTGAAAACTTGAGCAGTTTCAAGAAAGATCTGCAGTACTAAAGCACTCTGAGCACACCACAGATTGCTGTTATCAAGTACTGATCAACAATGGAAAAAGAAGGCAAAGTGGAGAACTCACATTCTCATTCTGATTGCTTCAGCAGGATGCCCAGAGTTGATGGAAGCTGTATTAAATGCTCAGATTACTGAAACTGTTTCACTGATGCTGTCAATGCTTATTAGCAGGACACCACATTAAGTAACACCATACAAAATTAGAATCAACTAGTTCATAAAAGCCAGTAAACACCATAGGTGTGAGCTCTGCCATAGAAGTTTAACATACAAGGCAGGGGACAACTTCTCATAAAAAATTGCATTCTTTCATAAAAGTATATCACACAGTTGTTATGTTTCCTTGGACAGGGTAAAAATATTCTTTTAAGCTCAGTGACACATATTAGTTACTTTGCTATATGAAACAGAGGTTGAAACGAGAAATTTGATAACATGGCCACAGCCCATTAGACCGGAACCTGTAAATTTCTACATTTCTTTTCACAAGAAAAATTACTAAGGCTTTTGTTCCCCATCTGACCACATTAATCAGTCCTTTCATTTGAAAGGTTTCACCTCTTTTTTTACCTTAGCAAAAGATGCAGCCAGGCTCTTGGAGTTACTTTAAAATAGTGTTAATGAATCATATTATTGTTCCCACTTTCATTTACTCTCCTACCTTCGCATCCTTGGGCTTAACCACTTTCATGAAGGCACCTCTTATCAAGGCTTCCTCTCTCTCCCTCCTGGTTACTTTCCGAGTATCGAGAAATTTCAGGTTTGTCAGTTTGTGCAGGACAAAATATCTGACAGGTATCAAAATACACACAGTTAAAATCCAGTAATGCACAAAGACATACTCACAGACTCAATGACTAAAAAAATGACAGCCAAAAATAACAAGGGTCTTCGTTTGCTCTCTGTATTCACCTTTCTCATGCAAGGTAGCTTATGTACAAAGTTACAATACTTACTTTATTCTCTCAAAGGTACTAAAACCATTTAGTACTGGTGGATCAAACACAATAATCACCATGGACGTGTATGGTCTCTCTGTATATTGGTGAGGTATAAAGCATACCAAGGAACAGAATAACTTGGAAATTGTTTTGCATTGCCTGTTTGGGAAAAGGAATTTTGAGTGATACCAAAGATTCCAACCCACACTGTGGGAGAAGATCAATCTGAAATATGGGAAATTGCCAACCAACTTCTCTGCAAGAATTCTTATCATTTGTGAACCCTTCTTTGGATTTTTTATTGTATTTTCCTAAAAACACAATTATCAGCATTTGGAAGGAGAATTCCAATTTGGTCCTGCCAGAGAGACAAGGGGGCCTTACAGAAGACAGACTCCTGCTCAGGATTAAGTGCAGAAGCACACAGGGAGAGACTATTTATGGGAAGTACATTTTAAGAATTCTGAGTTCTTATTAGGATTCATCAGTCTATTTATCATTTCTACTAGAAGGATAGCAGCTTTCTAGCCTCAGAAAAATACTACTGGCTTCTCACTTGTGGAGGGAGAGAACATGGCAGAGCAAAACCAAAGCAAGATATAACCATGGCAAATCCAAGTATCTAATCACCTCAAGTACACACCATTTGCATGTAGTCAACCAAATGTGAAGCAGACACTTCAAAGTGAGGGGACTATCAGACTTTTCTTGGCAGGGGGTAGAAAGGTGATGATAATGTTCCCCAGCCTAGCTGCTTTGCATAAACCCCAAGTCAGTCAGAGGGCTCTTCATCATACCGATCCCCTCTGGCACTGGGAGGAAGAAATTAAAGAAATAGAAAACTCTGCATAACATTTAAAAAAAAAAAAAAAAAAAAAAAAAAACCCTCAGAAAAAAAATGTTTCAAAAGGTAAAAGTTTATCTTATGATACTGTTGCCAAAACCAGATAAACATGTGAAAATTACTGTAACGCTTCCCCTTGTAAAACCAAGCAAAATTTAATGGTGCAAATAAATCTTTCCAACAAGTACACCATTCCTCTGAAGCAACACCTTCATAAATTGTTAACAACTTAAGTGACAATACTGAGTTCTGAAATGTTCAGACAATTTAAATGTGACTCCTCAATCTATGGCTCTCAATTACATCGTTAGAAGAAAAAGAGTCACAGCACAAAACAGAAAATCTCCTAATACCATTTTTTTAAACAACAGCTACAGACCTTTGAGACAGACACATTCTCAGACTCATTCCAGCTTTCCTGGCTGCCCTTCCAGTCCTCCCTGGCATTTTGCTGGTCCTTATCTTTCACTGGAGGAGAAGCTATCCATCTTGCATTACTGGCAGAAAAGCTCTGATGACAACAGATTCTTTCAAATGAAGACATGTACAGAAGGAAACAATATGTCAAGAGTGAAGAAGAGTGAAGCTAAAAATGAGTAAAGACACCCACTAAGTGTAGGGTGAGAAAAGATGAATATTCAGGTGAAGAAAACATCGGTATTAGAAAATCAGCAAATGTTTAATGATGGAATGAAATATGCCATTGAAAAGCAGGCTGCAACAAAAATGACAACAGAATAAGACAGCACTGTCATCTATGCTGACTTTGGATCACAGCCCTAATGTCAGTCTCTCAATCATTTCAAAAGAGCTTAAAATTATAATAGCATTCCTTGATACAAATGTATTTTTGTATTTTTAAGCCATCCTGACTGCATTTCAAAAAACAGAATTAGCGCTAGTACTTGTCAATTCCAGAAACAAAACCAAAAAACCCTACCCACACAAATTAAATGGCAAACTACTCCACATGTCACAGGTTTGGTGTTGGATCTTTTTTTCAAACTTGCGCTCGTTAAGAGCAAATACTAAAAAGTAGGTACCATAAATATTATCCCATTATCCCACTGGTAGAAGGAAGGTATATGTGCAAGTGATTATTTTAAAAGGTGATTCAAAATGCAATCTCATTTATTAATACTCATTTTGCTAAATGTGGGATAAAAGGTATCTATGCTAATTGAAAATAATGCAATACAGTCATATTAAATGGCTGAAGAAAAATAGCACAATTCCTGGATATATTTTAGCTAGAAATATGAAGATGCAGCTTCAATCTAAATGTAACACAAGTTTGCCATAAAAAATACAGGAAAGGATTACCAAAGCCTGGGAATGAACACTCTACAATATCAATTCAACCCTTGTAAATTTAATCCAGGGTTATTTGTTGCACAAAATCTCTTTACTGTGATGTATGACTTAGTTACTAAGGTTATCACAGCAGTATCCTAAAGTTGCATAGTACATAAAACATTTCGGTTAACAATGCAGGGAGGTTAACTCCCACAGATAACCTACTATCAGAGGGTTAGACCAGATGACATGCCTCTGTCAGCTTTCAGGAGCTATTGATGGTTCAATCAGTTTGTTTTGAAGGTAAAGTACAACAAAAGGGCACTAAACTTATTCAAACTGTCAACAGGGACTATGGAATGTTGCTTGCAGGTAAGTAATTTTGGGTGTTTTAAGACTATTATCAAACACCAATGGCTGCAGAAAAAGACAGCTACTAATAACACAGAACACAGCCATCATAAAATACTTTATGGCAGGCACTGGGACCCATAAATTGCATGACACATTGCACCTGTTTCAGACTTGTAAAATCACTAGTTAAAAGCATACTGGTTAATGAAGAAAGATCCATCTAGATACTACATTTAGTTTAGAAAGCTTTATTTAGATTAGAAGTTGGGGGGCAGGGTCTCCCTATTCCCCCTCCCCCTTTATTTTTCTAAATAATTTTAAAACTTAGCACTGCTCCATGTGTTCTGAAACTGCTGTTACTGGGTTTTAACACCTTTGTTTTGGTGTGAAAAAAGGTTATTATCTTCAGTGATGAGGATGAAGGTAAGATTCAAAGAGAGAAAAGTAAAAGTTAGATATGCCAGGAAGGTGCTTACAGATCCACTTATCATTGCCTGGAAACTGATCTAATTCATAATGGATTAAAGAAATTATTTATTTAAATAAAGTTGCACCTTCTTTTGTTCAGAATCATCTCCTCCACCTTGACTCTTGGCATGGGCCCCATGAGTCTCATGAAAATAAGCTCATACTAGGTATTCATCATACCAACAGGACCGCTCAGATATGGAAAAAGACCACAGAATATAAAAATTCATGTTATTTCCATCTTATTTTAGTAAAAATTACAATAAGTATTAACAATTCATTTACCAGTTTCGTATGGGCTGCATGCAATAAGCATCATCTTAAGACTTTTCATACAGACCTGCCAGGATATTGGAAAAAAAGGCACATTTGCAAACTCTTCCACTGAACCTTTAATGCAAGACTGTTGCAAGAACTAGATTCTGTATAGTATTCCAGTTTGTACTATAATTAACAAAAATGAACATAAAACTCTATTATATGCATCAATATTTAATTAAAAAAAAAAACTGCTGTGAAAAATTGAGAAATATTTGCCCACAAGAATGCAGAAGTATCCAGCTCTACCTGTATCATACCTGCAACATGCTCTGCTTCAGAAAGTGTTTACTTTCATTCTTCTGTTTTCTGTGCTATTATGTTTCCTTTCCTTAGCAATCACAGAACATAAATAATATACCTACTTCAAACTTTGAAGGACTGATTATGCTCTCAGTAACATTACTGTAAAGTAGAAAAAATAAGTAATCTGAAGTTGGCTAAGTTAGATCAGCATTTAAATGGGGAAAGACAAAAAAAAAAAAGAAATCAGAAGAAATTGAGACATGTTTATGACAGTGAACTAGTGTCATAAACACTATGTTCTGTGATTGGTTCTTCTGCACCCCCAAAAAATTTACCCTTCTACCCCTAAACAGCCGGCTACAGAACTTCCTGTCTAACAAAAACATTTGTTAAATAGACAGATAAGGAAGACAGGTCATAAACTTAAACCAGCATGTTCCAGAAGAAAGGGCAGGATGTTGGCATGAAGTGTGTT
This sequence comes from Urocynchramus pylzowi, assembly GCA_013397555.1. Classification (NCBI taxonomy): domain Eukaryota; kingdom Metazoa; phylum Chordata; class Aves; order Passeriformes; family Fringillidae; genus Urocynchramus; species Urocynchramus pylzowi. The sequence continues at coordinate 711,410 of VZRH01007741.1, read as the reverse complement.
AGAGGACCACAAGACCCTGAGCAGCCTTGGCACTGTTTGGAGATGACCACGTAATTCTGTGGGGCTTTCAAGTCACACAGAAATCCACACCACCTCCTAATATTTTAACACACTCTGTCTGCTCTTCTTCAGTGTAGCAAACAACTCTGTGAACTAGAAAAAACTTTCTCTAAATGTGTAAAAGTAATTATAATTTCTCCTTGATTTACTGTGCTAGTACAGACAAATCGGGTATTGTGGACTTCAATTTATTTGGCTGAAATAAACATGGTATTTGTTCTTTCTCATGAGCCCTTCCAGTGACTAGTCTCAGATGGACCTTGTGTGGCCATTTGATGTCTTTCAAGCACACTTTTCCATCCAGGTACTGATTGAGATGACAAGGTTTCACTCAAACAATGAAGTAGCACATGTTCGTAGATTATACAGATGCAAGGGAATACCCTAATCATCTAATTAAGTTCATAAAGAACATATACAGAATTATCACAGACTTCAATCCCTCCTGCTTAAAGAGAGCCTCAACAGTAAGTTCACTGGTACTCATCATGCATATTTGCATTATTTTCATTACTGGATTTCTAGTCTTCTACTGCTTCTTGAACATATATATTTAAATCATACATCCAAAGACTATTTAAAATAGACAAGCCAATTTTGTAGCAATTTAAAAAATAAATAAAACAAAACCACAATAAAACAAAAGAAAACTGCAGGAACACTGAAAATGCTAGGAGACCCATCATTTCTCACAATCAAAACTGTGGGATGGGAATAGCTGATTTAGCTTGAAAAGTTAAATACACACATACAAAACATACAAAACACAGGCACTTCCTTTCTAGCTGTTATATCTTAAGAGGACTTCATAAGGTTATCATCATTTGCTCCCTGAGCCAAAGATAGCATATCTAGTACATGTACTTTTAAGCTAATTTAAAATAAACTCTGGCATTTGTTTCCACTTGCCCTTGTTTCCATGTCAACAGCATTTAATGAATGCATCATTCCAGGAAATGTCAATAAGGAGCAAAGAAGAATGAACAAGCACGGAAAACTTCACACATGGCATGAATTCTTCTCAATCATATCGCTTTAATGAAAATAGGTGAGGTCACCTGCAGAATTCACAAATGCCTTGTAATACATTTTGACCCAGATGATTTTTCACAGTTCAGTAACAGCACGTTTGAAGTTTTCTCTGCAAACAATGCACCCACAGGACTGACCAACTGTGAGTACAACAGAAGCAACCAGCAATTACTGTGTTGACTTCTGCTACTTTGATCTCTGGGTCATGACCTTTGTTTTCCCGCAATCTTCAAAGCAGAGATTGGAGACTAGGTTATTTTAGAGGACACTGTTTTGCAAGCTATTTTTCTGTGTTTCTTGCTTCCTAGTGGAGCCAAAAGCTTTTAAATTTTCCTATCACCATTACATATTAGATATTCTGCTTTCCCTTGCCCTCACCACCAAAATACACATTTACAAAATATTAACACCCAAATACAGAAAGCTTCAAAAATAAGATAAAGAGGACTTAAAGATTATTTTTAATAACAAGAAACTAAAGCCATTTTAACAATGATGGAAAAAAAACCATGAGTCTCTAAAATGAACGAAACAAGTTTGCATATAAAAATATCACAGAAGGGAACTTTCCATTTTCTTTTTCTGTCCAAGCAAAAATTCCAATAATCCGAAATTTTTTCATCAATTTGTTCTCCTATACATTTGAAATGTAAGAAAAAATAGCAGGGATGGAAAAAAAAAAAAATTTGCTTCTTCCCTAAAAAAAAAATCTCATTCAAAAGCTGCTGTTGTTCTTAGATTAAAAAAAAAATTAGTTTGAGAGAAAAAAAATCACAAAAACGTTTCAGTATTAAATGTAGTCTTAATGTAAGACTAGAAAAGAGCTCTAGTAATGAAATTATAGAAATGGTATACCAATGGATCACCTGAAGAACCAGATCATAATTTCTTGACCAAAAGCATACTTTTGTATATTTTCCAAGTATTTTCGATAAAACCTAATTATTTTTAAAGTAAATAATATTGCTTTTAATCTCTGTTTTTATGATCATTGTGAACTACTGGACCTTGAATTTTTAAAAAATTATTTTCCACATTTTTTAACATTAAGATTTTTGGGGGTTAACAGATCTTTTCAGTTTATTGGAATTAGAAGATTAAGTAAAGCTTTGATTTCTAGCACCTTTCTTCTTCTGGTTGAGGAATTAAATAGCCTGAACTCTAATGGAACTCAGTAGGAACAAAATTAAAGTTCAATGAAAAATGAAGCTCTGGTTCCAATGGACACTGCAAAAATTTACAAAAAGAAGTTCCCATTCAGAACAAAACAAAGGCAGTTGACATTATGGAGAAGCACAATGTTTGCATAATTCAAGTTTTTACAGAATTCAACTTAACATAAATGTAATCTTTTGATCATTTCTGATAAATTTCTAAAAAAAATAATCTTAGGAAAAAAGTTATTTCAAACCATTAAAAAATGCTGAAACTGGAAGACAAAAGTTGTGCTCAAGATGCTTTAGAATGTGTATTGAAAACTCAGAATTAACTACTCAGAGTAAGATTAAAGGAGTACTTCTAATCAGTTCCATCATGTAGGTGATACATATTCCCCTAAAGATAGGCAGATAGATCAATTGAATGATCCATGGGTTTGGGTTTTGAATCTAATGCTGTCTAGCAAATACATTTCATATAATGCAACAAATAATAACAGAAAAGGATCAGGAAGCTTTCATTATAGCAGCAGAACCATAAATCATTCAACTAATTAGAAGACCATTCTTCTTTCTTAAAAGTACTTCAATCAACCTAGTTTATATGGAAAAAAACACCCAGGGTTTTGAAAAATTGAGAGGAAATAAAATGGAAGCAATGCTGCAGTTTCCAGCAAATATATAAATAGAATTCCTTCACACTTTGACATAGTGGTTTACCATGATGTGACCTAAAACTACCTTGACCTCTCTGAAATCAACATTTTTGCATTGAAATGAAACAAGGGACATGCTTGTTTTGATGTATGGCTCTGTGACATATTATAAATATTACATCACATAACCACAGAGGATGTCAATCAATAAGGAATATTTTCAGAGAGCACTAAATGAACCATGGGTTCTTGCCTCTGAATGGCTCCTTTAACATACTACTTTTGCTTAAATGATTAATAGGAGACATATTGTCAGAAAACATACTTAAAGTGAAAAACAGTAAACTGTAGAAATATCATTCATTTTTTAAGCAATTTTCTAGAGCACATGTCACATAAATTTACATAGAGACAGCACTATTATAGTCTTGTAAGCTGGATAGTAGGCATACCTTCCACTTAAGTGTGAAAGCAATGGGAAAATATTTTATTAAACATAGGCTGCTCTACTCCATGAAAACCAAAATGCTAAGCTAGATTCAAAAGTGGAATCATTAAAAGGTGAAAGTGACAATCTAGAAATCCTTCTCAAAAATTTGAAACAAACTAAATAGTATATGTGCACATCTGGGACAGTTGTGCTGTTGTTTAACCTTCACCATTTCTGAATGCAATGAATTCAAGCCCATAAATTCCCCATAAACCTGCTTTTAGTCTCCTCAACTTTGAATTGTTTTATCCTAACTCCTAGAGCACAGTTTGGATTACCTGAAGATAAGATCAGAGTTTATTATATAACTTTGAATACTGTGGATGATCCTTATAAAAAGCTAGCTCAGGCTCTGCAAGGCAAGGTGACCAGCACTGCTTGGCTCTGACTCGCCTCCAAATGCCCTTCAGAGCCAATGTGAAAAGTGCCAGCACACAAGGACTGAAATCATGCCTCAGATGGTAGCAAGGAAAAATACATCTAATGTCTTTTTTTTCCTGTGTAATCAGTGTCTCACCTGGTTGAAGGTTATAGCTCTGAAAATTACATCACTTAGCAGACATGATGGTAACTTATGGAAGTTATGGATTTATACTCATAACCATCATCAGTTACGAGTATTTCTGGTTTTTTTTTTTAATAATCCTTACAACTTTTAGCAAGATTTCAGTTGAACTTACAGTATTTTATCAAGCCTCCATATTAAATTTCAGATGACCTCTTGTGTAATCTAGCTCATTGACATTACATTATAAAGACAGTTGGGGTTTTTTTTATTAGAATGTAACTGCTCTGAGTGAAGCAGCCAATACAGGAGGAGCCATTTATTCTGTGTTAACAGTGCCTTGATAACTACAGTAGAAGCAACTTAGCACCATATCAAACATGAGCAGAAGACAAAGCAACTGGCTGTCTCAGTGGAATGGGTTTTTTTTTTTCTTATTGCCTTTCACCCTTAGTGTATGCAAACCTGCCTTACTTTGGCCTTAAAGAAGGAAATGCCTTGAGTAGGAATATATGAATACTCACATTCAGGAAATCCTGTGCACACCTGCTCAACTCAGACATGTGCTATTCAGCACTGAAAGGTTTCTTGAAACAGTGTTCCTGAGCATGATCTCACTGAAATGGGGGCTACTCAAATTCCCAGGTGTTTCATGGCAGAATGTTACAATGCTTTCAGAATAGAGTAGATGTTTGTTTGAGATTCTGGGTTGATTTTAGTTTAGTATTTTTCCAGTAGTAAAAAAGAGCTTTCATACCTTATCATATCTACAAATGAAAACACTAACCTGTATCTCTGGTAGTCATCTTCATCCTTTTCTTTGCAGACCAATTCATTTGGGCAAGCAGTGTTTCCAAGCAAACTGAGATACTGTAGTGAGGGCACAACTTCAGCCAAATGGTCCAAAAGACTTTCTAATTCTGTTATGTGTCAAAGGTAGTGGGTTAAGGCTTCAATGACATTAATGAAAAAAGCATTTAGAGTTGCATCACTGCTGATTTAAACATACATTTCAATAACTGACAATCAAATTTAGTATGGCATTCAGGAAAATGTCACATTAATTGTTCCAAGGGCAAACAGGGATAAACTTCAGTCAGTTTTTTGGCATGGAATGAAAGAATTGGGCTGTTTTGTCATTCTTTTCTCCTCCTTTCTTTCCTAGGTGGTTCACTACAAAACATTAAAACTTTGACAAAATGATGGATGCTGTGTGGTAAAATGGCTAGCAATTGCTGGAGCCATGAAACTTTTCCAGCATGGAAACAAACAGTTAGTTTCACAGCACATTCATCACTAATATATTCAGTCCACTGGAAAATGAGTTTAAAAAAAAAAAAAGAAAAAGAAAAAAGTCAAACCACAACAACCCAGGTTCACTCCCAGCATATAAAAGCTTTGAGTGTCACAGCAACACATTTGTAACTACTCAATTAGGATATGCCAATTAATGGTTTACTAAGTGCAACTTAAAGACTTCAGTGTTACAAATACTTTATATATGAAGTTTTAAAGTCTTGTAAAGCATAACATTTTTCATTAAAAGAGCCTTATATTTTGCTGTTCATGAGGCTTTTTAATTTAATTGTATTTCTCGGAACATAAATAAGAAGGGTACACCTTCATTATTGTAAACCTGAATAAAACAAACAAGAAAACAAAGGTTAAACTGTCTTTAACCACTGCAGTACTGGAAATCACATGTTAGGATTAAGCCTAACAGCAATATTCCACCATTTGCATCTCGATTTGTTAATTGATCAAATGATTATTTTGTTGTTACGGCCTAGTATGACAATCTCTAAGACTTGAAATATACATTCTAATTTACTTAAATTTTCATACAAAGATATTGGTGTGATTCTCAAAAAAAAATGCCATGCATGTGTGTTCGAAAAGTTTCGCATATTTAAAAATCAACTGACTTAAACAAGAGTAATAATTATTCAAAACCATTAAAGGATATTTCATTGTTGTTTTTATTCCCTCCTGCTGTTAGAGACAAACCATTGTTTTAAATCCTCAGTTCATTTTTGTTGCTATTATTTATATTTGATTTATGTGTCTCTGTTATCTTTGTTATTTTCAGCTGATGGAATTTACTTTATTTCTTCACCCCAATATCTTAAGGGCAACAGAAGCAATACAGAATGGAGAAAACAGATTCATTGTTAAAGATGTGGGCTGCATTTTGTAAGCCTGAAATTTTAGTTTATTTCCAAACACACATGAAGATCATGCCAACTAATTTGAATATACTGAAATCAATATATCTACACTCATAGTTAGTGTTCGTTCCCATAAGATCTAAGGAGTCATACTTAAATATTTTGTACAAGGGTTTGAAATAAGATCTATGAATTCATTGAAAACATAGGAATGCTAACCTTTAATTTGGCAAAGCCACATTACAGAATGCTTTATACCAGTAATTAATCCACCCAAACACAAGAAAAAATTATCTTTTTATAGCACCACATGATTGTTAGCTCGGATGAATTACCAATCCAAACTTGTTGCTCATTTTCGTACCTGGACCTTGGCTCACACAAAAACTTTTTCATGGCTCTTTCAGGAAGTATGTGACTGTGATGAGAAACTCACAAACTGTTTTTCCACACATGTTAAAGTGTGGAAAAGGCTTTTTAAAAGTTTCCAAAGGCTGTTAGAGAAGTGCTTGAACCTGGCACCCTCCCTCGGCCAGGAGCAACACTTCATTTCTCCCAGGATTGCTTAAGTCACAAAAAGGCTCCCTGAGAGAAACAGTTTATTATTACAAAATACAGTTATTGCCATAACAGCAATCACACACAGGAGGTTAGCTATTGCATGGCTTTGATTGTATCTGGTAATTTCCTATCAAAAGGAAAAAGAAAACCCATAAAACTAACACCCAACAAAAAAAAAAAAAAAA
>VZRH01007741.1:646605-704535 GCA_013397555.1 Urocynchramus pylzowi | reverse complement strand
AAAAAAAAAAAAAAAAAAACCCACAAGTCATTCAAAATTTTTTATGAAGTAAACATGCAGGGCTTTTGCTTCTCAGTTCAGCAGAGCCATTTCTTGTGTAAAAGCTGTTCTCCCCAGAAGTTTGCTGAATGTGGAGCATGACATGTATTCTAACTCCTATCTGAACATGCAGCCTTCAAGGCAAATATTAAAATGTATTTAGAAATGTAATGAAGAGGAGTGTCACCTTAAATATGCAAGAAGTGTAAGACTACACCTCAAAAGCCTATGGAAAGAAAAAGAGAGAGACACCATATTCACCAAGAATTTTAAGTAAATAACAGGAGTTGATAATCTGCATTTCAAAAATCTAAATCTTCCAAATTTGGAAGTTAGTGTCTAGATTCTACTATCTCATATGTAAACCCTGAGCATTTATTGTCAGATGCAAAAACACCCCTTAAAAAGTATCTCATGCAAGAGAATTAGCAGTTATATCATAAAGAAAATAATTAATTTTTCTGTTCTTTAGGACTTAGCTATCTTTTCTCATCCCTCTTAAAAACAAAATGCAAGGTACAGATTGATTTTCCAAGAAGCCCCACTCATATAACACCACAGCTATTTTTTACAAATCGTGTACAAAAAAAAATAAATTATATCCTGTTAAAATTCTCATGATTAAGTATTTCTCAGAGATGACTCATAAGTCATGGTGCACTTCTAGTGTAGTGTTTAGTTAATTAGCATGTCAAATACTTATTTAAATCACAATACTGGAACTATACGATGCCACCAAAAGCATTATGTCTTTCTAAAACAATGCCAGGAAAATATGGGGAGAGAAAATCAAAGTAAATCTGAAATTTTACTGCCAGCTTCCTTTTTATGGTTTATTGTTGCAGTCCGAGCAGTGCCATATTGGTGCAATCAGAGCCAAAGAGCTGCAAAATCCTGCTGTGCCACTTCTAAGACCAATTTCAGCTCCATTCTCTCCAAAAAAGAAAACCCACAATAAAATCCATGGACAGTGCTAGTAAAATGTATTTATTTATTTAGAGCTCTGTAAAAATAGCTCTGGACTGATCTGTCTAAACTCAGTGTCACTGATCACCAGGTGAATATGTAACAGTGATGCCAATATAAACACTATAGTCTACTGTTTGAAAAATGTTTTAAAGTACTGCTGTTGTGATAATTAAAAAGCCTTAATGTAGTAATCCATCTCCTAATTCAAGTGCCATCATTACCAATCTATTAATGCCTCTCTTTCTAATAGACATCAAACAAAATAAAAAACTTTAACAATTAAAATTTTTAAATCATCAGCTTTACAGCTCACAAGCTATAATATTCTCAGGAATTATACAACAATGGTTCCCTCCAAAAACGTAACTTGGTCTTCAGGAACGATTAACAGAAACACACTGGATATACTTTAAAATTTCATCCAAAGGACTGTTTTTATTTCTTGCACTATTTCTAGTTTTAAATTAGGGAAACATTTAAAAGAACTGGGTATCTCTCACAGATGAACTTTTTAAAGCCCCTTCAGACTGTTACAATGTGCATACCACACATGCATATTTAGACTGCTCACAAGCAGACATACACACAAGCATACACAACCTCATCACCAGATTTTCTGTTCAGAAAGACAAATTCTGCCAGCAACACTGAGACATTAGTAATAGAATTATTCAGAAAATTACAATACTATGATGGGTCCAGTTTAGCTGTAGAGCAATACAATTTCTTGCAAGTTTCACAGAAGCAAAAATATCCTACAAATAGGCATACTCTGACTTGCCTGTTTTCATTCTCTCTCATACTCAATACTTTTTTTGAGGTTCTCTCAAAGGCAGAAAGAACAAGCAAAAGCCCAAAGCAAATGATGCATCTTCTTTCTCTAGATAAGAATTAACTGTCTGTGCAAGCTTGTAGCATTTTCATTTTTGTTTTGTAGAAAATCCTGTAGCCTGGACTAAAATTCTAGTGGCTAGTCAGGACTACATCCCCTTTCAAACCATTCAAAGATTAGTTCCAAGGGAATATTACATTTGCACAAGGACAAAGTTGTGAACTCTGAGTGGATAGTACTGCTTGACATAGTCAATTTCAGGAGAACCGCACAAGCAGGGACAGTCATTTTGGTGCTAAGCTGCGTCTTTTGACAGCAAGCATACCAAAAGACTATTCTGTAAAACTTCTGAGAGTTTGAGTGGATTCACACAGAAACTATTGCATGATGTCCCACGAGTTCTTCTATTCCAGACTTCTGTGTTCTGTATTCTCTTTAGCTGTGTCTTTTCTGCATATTTCCAGGGCAGAGACACTTCATGAATCCTTTATGGAGAGTAACATAAAGGTCAGCTGCTTTAGCTGCAGAGCACTAATGCTGGCCATCCCCAAATACCATAGCATTTCTTCCTTCCTTACCAGCATTACTGGTATAACCATATTCATGCTTGTTCTTGGGAAAAACTGGGTCAAACAAACCCATGCAGATACACAATCTATGCTAAGTTTCTAAATTAATTTATTCTGTCTAAAAAACGTATACATTTCCTATCTCACTATACATTTACTTTTTATGTATAGTTTGACATATGCAAGAGAGTCTGGAATTTCTCTCTGTCAACTTTTTGTCTACTAGCAATTCTTTTTACTAGTCACACACTCAATTACAGGAAAGTAACCACTCTTGTTCTCTCTCTCAGTGCTTTCCAAGTTGCTCTACCATTATATTTCAAAAAGTCATTCCACTTCCCCAAAATAGTTGCAGGAGAACTTTCCAACTTAATGAACTTCATTGACTACAGCTTTCAGAAGTTCTTAGAAGCAAGGAGATAAAGAAAAGAGTAATCAGCATACATTCAAAATATTTCTGAAATATGTACATGAGAATATCAGGAATACCAAGATTTCCAGATCATCACATAGAAAGTCCCAAAACTGTCATTCAAAAGTTTTCTGCCAACTAATCATCTGTCATGGTGTACATGCAATCAACCTAACATTAAAACAGCTGAATAACACTTCTACCAGAGTCATAAATGAGAAAGGTACCTATATTTATTCCCAGCTGAAACATTTGCTTCAATTAAATTTATCACAAACATGATGTAGCAATCACAAGCTGTTCCACACACAAATAGCCGTGAATCAGAAGTTACCAATTCTCCTCTGAATTCAGTATGAAAAGATCTTTGCCACCTGAATGCTTTTCCATTAGAATGTGCTAGGTCTTCAAGGTTGGATAACCACAGAAATAGCTTGCAATATGCAAGTATACATCTCCCTCTTCTCTGTGTGCAATAGGATGTCACACACAGTCATTTGTATGCCACATTCTGGCTTGAACCCTATCTGGTAGGGAGGTAGGACCCTGAGACAATGCCTTGTTCACTGACTTTGAAACCACTTTGCTCAAGAAGAAAAAGGTGCAGAGTGGATGGTAATTAACTAACTCCATACATCTCATGGAGAGCTTCCTGCATACTGAATATATGGGGAAAAAATCCCATTCTTCCTGCTGGAGCAGCATTAGTTTTCTTTATGTAGCTGGAGTTGCCAGTGCTTTTAAAGGTATTTTAGAATCCCCATGGTTCCAAGGCTGCAGATTTGAAGACCACATTTCACTGTTATTAAGTAACAAAGCATCACAAAGAAAAAAATAAAGTATCAGCTCACAATTTTTAAAAAAGTTCTGATATCTGCAGTTCAATTCCTGCAAGCACTGCTGTAGAACAGCATAAGGAATCAGCTGGACTGTGGACTACTCCTCTCTTCCATAGATGTATAGAAGACTACTTCTCTCTTCCTTGATGTCATTCACATGACTTAATTTTTACTTCAGGTACACTTTATTCTAGAAGAAAGATTCTTGGCTCATTAGATACAGAAGTTCTCTAACAAGCCACACAGATTTCACTAAATCCACAGTTGTGGTGTGGAGAACTCAGAAGACTGTGCAGGAAGAGTTCTGTACCACTTCAATTGTCTGTTTAGAGGGAATGGGGAACCATAGGAGACAATTTGTATCTTTAATGTATTCTCTCAATCTAAACATCAAGTCTTCAGCACAATATAATGAGATTCTGATCAGACTGGGACTTCTGTGTCTTCAGGCACTTGAGGACAATTTAGGAACAAGCAGAGAGGCAAAATAAATTACAATCTATAGTTTTGGGGTTAAGCACATCTGTAACTATTAGTGATCATTATGAGACCTGTGTGAAGACAAATTATACCAGAAGTACTTACTGGTATGTTGTTCAGTTGAGGTATTTAATACATGCTGCTTTCAAAGACCCAAGAACATATAACAGCTAAATCTGAATCAGCTCCTCTTTCTATAATAAATGTACATACCATTATGGACATTCTGCCTGGTTCTAGGTTTCCCATGGTATGAAATATTTTATTTTTTCCTTAAACCATTCAAAACCTAGACCTAGATTCAATTATAAAACCACAGAACATGCTAGTTGGAAGGGACCCATCAGGGTGACTAAGTTGAACTCCTGGCCCTGCACAGGACATCCCCAAGAGTCACACCATGTGTCTGAGAGCACTGTCCAATTGCTCTGTGAGCTCTGTCAGGCTGTGCTGTGACCTCTGCCCTGGGGAGCTGTTCCAGTGCCCAGCCACCCTCTGGTGAAGAACCATTTCCTGATACCCAACCTAAACCTCCCCTGCCTCAGCTTCAGGCCATTCCCTCGGGCCCTGTGACTGTCACCACAGAGCAGAGGTCAGGGCCTGCCCCTCCTCTTCCTCCCACGAGGAAGGTGTAACTGCAGTGAGGTCTGCCCTCAGTCTGCTCTTGGCCAGGCTGAACAGACCAAGGGACCTGAGCTGCCATTCAGCTTCCTCCGAGCCCTTCACCATCCTCGTGGTCCTCTTCTCTGCGTGCTACATCTACATTCAACACGTTTTTCTCAAGAAATTTTAGCCAGTTCCTCAAAAGTATATAGAATGTATGTTAAATGTATGACCAGCTTACTGGACTAAGTAAAGAAATGGGAGTTTTACTACAAAGAATCACAGATCTGGTTCAGTATAAGACTTGTCTGTTTAGAAGTGAGGCAGTGAACAGCTTCTATTTTCAGCATACCAGCATGTGTGTGTATATATATGTAATATATACATATATGTGACAAACTATCTTTTGATAGTTTGTCAAATTTTGAAGCTGCCCATTTGAGTAGTTTTGACAAATAATATAAAGATTGAAATGTAAAGGAAATTGAAAATCCATACTATATTGTTCCATACTGGTCAAGACCAGCACAGTAAAAAGCCACAAATCCTCACACTGCTATAACACCCACAGAGAAATAAATCTATTAGAAGTTTCCTGACTGATTCGTGGTATCTAGTCAACACACGTAAGTGGAGAAATTAGGTTTCCCATTACAAGCACAAGTGACTGCAGTTCTAAGTCCTCCTCCAAAAGCAACTTCCCATCTGCCTCCATCCATCCTGATCTGTGCTGCTTTCTGCTGTCCACTGTGTGTGAGAAATAAACTAAGGTATGTTTCCCAAAGTAAATCAGACTTTTTAAAAAAGTACCCATACTATATATATGAAATAAAGCATGTTAGATTCATAATCCAACACTGTACAGCATTGATGATTCTCCTTTAGGTATTTCCATTATACAGACTGTATTTTAAAAGATTTTAAACAGATTATACATTACAGAAAAGTTGAACGATAACACATTTTTTTAATTGCAATATTTTAATTTGTTTCTTCCACTTCTAGCAGAAAAACTGGTAGTGGCCTGACTGCAACTGAAATAGGCAACCAGAAGAAAAAAAATACCAGGTGATTCTTCTTAGTCTTTGCCTGCTTTAGAGATAAGTTTTCACATTTGTACAGTATCCAGACATTATGTTAGGAGGGACCAAATGTTATTTACACATGCAATGCCACACAATAAGTGAACCATGCAAAATGAGTAGAAAGCTCTTATCAGAACTATCAAAACAGGATATGGATCAAAATGAAGCCAGAATAAAAGGAGAGAAGAGTACAGTTATATTAAGAGATACTCAGGAAAGCTTTCATATGTGTTCTAAAGTTTACATGGTATTCCAATTTTCAAAGGGGTCAGTTTGGCTTTTTGTTTATTTTCATCTCTCTCTCACTCTCTCTGTATATATTTATGTATACATGGCAATATTCCATCCACTGAAGTTTTATTTCAGATCAGTATTCTTTGTTCACTTGTGTCCTTTATATAGTGCTACTGTCACATGCTGAACAATCTTTTCTGTAATGTATTTCATTATTCTATTAAATGTACTTTTTTTTTCTTAACATATTTTGAAGATTCTATAGAGAAATAATTCATTAAAAAAAGTGATTCAAGTTCAAATAAGACCTTTTTCAAACACAGCACTAGCAGGGAGGAGAGGAATCTGGAAGGTCTCTGTGCTTATATAGACTTATGTATCCTCCCTCCAAGAGATCACTGCTCCCCAGGGCTCAGGATGCGAATGATGGACAGCAGCTAATTTTTCCTTCTCTGGGCAGTTTGCATACAATAAGTGCTGTACAAGTATTTCTGCAACTCCTCTATTAAATTATTTGTAGCACACTAAAAAATGCATCTATTATTTCCAAAACCTGGGTAGCTCAATACTCTCAAAGCTCTAACTTCACAGTTTTTAGATTGAATTAAAAAAATTCCCAGGACATATCAAATCCTTCTTATCATGGTATCATTGACTTTGAGAGCTTACTCACTTGACAATACTATTCTAGTCTGTCTGTGAGACCAGCAGAAACGCTTTAAAGATTACTACTGACAGGATAATTTTTTCCCCTCTGATTTTATTCACTGAGTTAGTATTCAATACCTCTGTTCTCTTTTTGGGAAGTGCAAAACTCCTCTGGGACTGCCTCCCATAGGACAAACATACTTAGGTGCTTCGTATGGCCAAAGTTACACTTCATGGTTTGTAAGTGGCATCACCAAAAATGTTCTTGTACATTCTTTGTGAGTTCAGATTTTACCATGGCAGCAAACGACAAAACAATAAAGCCAGTTACTCAAATCCAACCCATAATACCCTGTATTAACCATAAATCTAGCCAAATGCCTAGTACAGTAATGATTGTTACTGTTCAAGAGACACTCTTGGCAAATTTCCACGGCTCCAAGAAAGAAAGTTACTCTGCTGATTTTTATTTATTTATAGAGTCAAAAATAAGTGCAGAAATCGTAGAATCTGCAGTTATTTTTATTCCCCTCAGTAGGAGGATTTTGCTTTAGTAGGAGGTAAATTGCTCTCAGTTTACATTGTCTGTAATAAAAGCCTGCAGTTGAGCAGTCTTGTCCTCACACTGCAATTACAAGGCCAGGGCTTTAGCGGGCTGTGCTCTACGAGTCTGCAGGCCCCAGTTGGCCTTTTGGCCACAGTTTGATCACCCTTCCCTTTTGCAAAATCATGTATTACACATTTTTAAATCTCCAGATGGGTCAAAGTATGAGAAAATTATGGAATAATCAAGACTACACCCAAAGACTTTGCAGATAATTAGTTTTTAGAGACCATTATCTGTAAGCCTACAGACTAGAGAGACTGATTCAGCAGAGTATTTAGACAAATGTTGAAATATCTATTCTTAATAAACAGCAATAGGCACTAACTTTAGGCATATGGAGAAGTGACTGATTGGTTACAACTAGACTTAGTCATACATCAAAAGACTTTACTGTATTAAGACCTTGATTTGGAGAGCATTTTATGTGAATTTATACAGTACTGGAATACCAAGAAGAGAGTGACATGCTTTTACAGCTGCAGTTGCACAGCAGCCAGCCAATTGTGCATATTACCAGTTTCATGAAAATAGATAAAATCATTAAAATGATTATGTGGGTTTAATTAATTTTATCTTACTTTACTTTAATGCTTTAAGAGCTATTTAAGTATTAAAACCTAATAGCGTTTCACTGCTCACTCTATTCCACTAGAGGTCAGCCTGCAACAGAACCCCAAGCAAACACAGGAACTCTGCGCGCGGGTAGCCCTGACATTATTTTCTTTCTCTATTCTATCTATTAGAAAGATTTCTTCAGAGCCATAACTTAGATCTCTCACTAAAATGGAGCAACAGGAAGATATAATGGTGCATTTCATTTATGAATGACCTGTAATAAATTACTATGAAGTATTCCAGGTGCCAAACGAGAGAATGCTTTGTCGGCACATGAACTATATTTCACATACCTTAATTTGGCTGACACATAAAACTCATTTGACATTTTGCAGGTATTTCTTTGAAAGGATATTTGGTTCTTGTTGAGCGTTAAGGTATGGAGGTGGGGTAACCTGGGTAACAGAAGGTCATTTCCAAGTAGATTGTTGTCCAAGATCAGTTCTTCCAAGTAACTGAATGTTTTCAGTCCTTCTACTGACCTGCAAACGACAAAGGCAACAGGAAAAATGATACTCCACTAAATCAGGGAGGCCATTATGAGCTGAAATAAATATTTTAACCTTCCCTTTCAGGAGTGGGAATAGTTTTGGTTTGGGCCTGTCAGAAGAGTGAATGACAAGCATTAGTGGCAAGGGGAGTGCTGGCACTGCAACACATCCTTCACATGCTGGCAGGATGAAGGATGCGGGTCACTTAGTGAGTAGCCAGGATCCAAAACAAAAGGCTTCAGATATGGGGCCTGCAGGATGAATTTGTCAATGTCTTGTGCCTTCAGGCACCCAGCCTTGCCTGACCCTAACCTCCATTCCCAAGATAAATAACTCTGTCACAGTTCACCTTCATTCCCTGGACACAAATTTAAGTTGTCATCCATCATTTCTGCCAAGAAATATCATACCCTGCTAACAATAATAAATACAACTTCAAGTATCATTTCTTAGTAGTTACCTTACATGCAATAATAGGAAATATAGAAGGGATTTTTCTCCCCTTTTTTATTAACCTCTTAATTAGCTTCTTGAGTTCATGCAAATAAAATAAAATGTTCTCTACAAAATAAAATGCAGAATTATTCCAGACAGAAAAGGCATTTGCTTTCTTCCTTCTTGGAACTTACTGTCCCACTGTCAAGCTATAGGTCACACTGCAGAGAGCAGCTTTAAAAAGAAGCATTTGACAACATGGTAGTGAAGATGATTACTTGTAAATAAACAAGGTTCTGGAAGCATTCACTCCTCTCACAGCTAAGTATCAAAAAAACCCAAAAAAAACCTAAAAAAGAACATTTCAGTACCTATTCCAAGCCTGATTCTTAATGCTTGCTCATTCCAACAGTAAAAAAACCCTACATATTAATCAACTAAGACACATGATATGCAAAGCATACGCACAGGCATGCATTCACAGCTCATTCACCTACCAGACACCTAAAGATATGCTGAGATTGCATGACTTGACAGCTGATCTACTATGCCTACCAGTGGGAAGATCATCACTGTATCTCCTGCCTCTTTTATAGAATGTGATGAATAAGGGAGATGCAGGTTATACTATTTATTCAGCTTCCAATGACATTTATACTAAGGGGATTTCCTCACCCTCCCCCCCAGTTTTTGGCAAAGATCAAAGTACATCCGAGGTCCCTGTTAGAATGTTCCACAGATACAATTACTGGAGGAAAACACAAGTATTATTAGAAAAGACAATTTAACATTCATCTGTGCAACAAAAACAAGATACTGCTTTTGTAGCTAGAACTTGCAGACCACTTATAGATCACACTTAGACAGCTCAAGCAACCAAAAGAAATCAAGTGTGTGACCTTTACACTGGGTACTGCACACAGAACTATGAATATTCAAGTAACATTTTTGCAACACTGCAACAGTGTATTTCAGTCCAAGGATTCCAAAGTCTCTTGACTTGAAAGGGAGGTGCAACTATCACTTATGCCATTTTGATGCTCAGCAGCTGGACCTGAAGAAAATTTGCCACCCATACCCTATGGCATTTCTGTATCATTACAGTGCATTGATACTACAGTTTCTGAAGCTGAAAAAATAAAGGCCTGTATTATAAACATTTAACTGAAATAATCACCACAGTAACAATCGCATGTTTTACTTGTCCCTTTAACTAACCGTTTTGAGAAAAAAACCCAATTGAGCCTACATAAACTATTCACCAATAAAAGCTGTGCTAGCACGCTGCACTGAGCTAGGCATTTCAGCAAAAGGTCACAACAGACTTGGTTTTGCCAAAGTCAAGATTCGAGGAGAAAGCAGCAAACATCTTAGACAGTGCTTTCCACCAAGTACCTTTAAAAGGCAAAAAAACTCGGAGGAAGTAGCAGTGAGTTTATCAAGCTGTTATGAGTTTTCATTTCAGTTTGACAAACCTAGTTTAGCAAATTCCCCTTAAATACTCTTTATTATATAAATAGTGGATTATTTCCAAACCTCACATTTCAATGTATGACTTTGACTTGCCAAAAGAGTTCAGAGAAGGCCACCTCCTTGTCAGCACCACAGAGCCTTATGGGATGTTAATAGGTCCTTTGTGAAAAAACACTGCTCGGGCTCTGGTCAGTGTCAGCATCAAAATACACATTGTTCTTGAGTTATGTTATGCAAATATAATACTCTTATCATGAGAATCAGCAAATGGTTGGCAACTGGCAAGGAGAAGAAAGCGCACATCCAAAACTGCTGCAGGGGAGGCATAAAACAAAATGACAAGCCATGAAGTGGGACAAAAGGCCTTGAAACACTAGAGGGAGTTGCCTATTGAAACAGCCTTTCTTTCACAACCCTGGGCTGAACACAAGGGTACTAGTTTCATAGATAGGCAGAGAAAATTGTGCGCAAATCTCCTTACACCTGTCTGGTTTTGATAATTTTTGCCATGTAATGTTATTAGCTGCTCAGTTAAAAAGGAGCCATGTTACACAGGGGGTTGCTTATAATTGCTGTTTTCATGTCATCAGAGCAGTGTGCACTTGGTGATTTAATCACCTAAATTCAGAGTCGAGGGAGAGGGGAGGGTTTGCCACGGTACAGAGAGAGAGTGTAGCCATTAATATAAATTTACAGCCATATGTTGTTTTGCTATTCATGGAATTTTTTTTTTTTTTCATCTTAAACAGAAGGAAAAAAAAAGTACCAAAACAAAAAAGGTAAGATGTGGCAAAGAAATAAAAAAGGAAAAGATGTGTTTGCTATCATTCAGTGTTACTGCCTACTAAATTCTATGCAACAGCCTCTACCATCATAATATATTAGGAAATATTGCCCAGCAGTTGGGCTCCAAAGTGTAAAAGTTTTAAGTACAATCCACACAATTGGTTTTATGGTACAAACTTCAGCAAGTCCCATAACATTCGTGAGCCTCAATTTCCCATCTGCAGATGGGGGATAAGAAAGGATTGCAATTGTAAATTGGTACGGAGAAAGCATTTTTGAGAATCTGAGACAGAAATCAGTACAAAATGCTGTCATTTTTATTTTTAATGAGGTTGAGCAAGTAATATTAATGTACTCCAAGTATTTCCTTATGAGCCCATTACAAAAGAGGAGAGGAATGCTTATATATACACAGCATAGGAAGAAGGACACAAGCAACCTAAGAGACGAGTATAAAAAGAAGGAAATCCCCTAAGAAAAAGAACTAGTCTAAAGTTAAATCTGCACTGTTTCCTCATAGTTCACAGCACAAAAAAATGTCTCCCCATGTTAGTATACTAAAACAAACACACAATCTCACCTCAACAATGCAACCAGCACTGAAAGGCTTGTGGCAAGTAGCTGTTTCCCTTACTTTCAAAAGGCTAATAAACATCACTAAGGTGGATTGCATGTTGCTTGTCCCTGCTCTAATGTCATGAAAGCTGCCCATTATCTCACCCACAGGTACCTTCTCAGTTACCTCATTGCAGGGCTCACACTCTGCTCCCAGAGGAGAGCAAGTGTTGCCAAGAGATTTCCACTGCAATTTTCAAAGTCACATCAAACCGACAAAACATCACAACGTATTCAGTGCCGCCTCATTCAAACAGAAAAAACTTTAAGTTTCCACTGTAATTAACCCTATCCTCGTTAAGATAATTATGATCAAGCTCCCTGTCACAGCTAATATCACGGCATCATTGCCTATGGCTCACGCTTTGCCCTCATTAGCTTACAAAAACACAGCTCTAAACAGGAAACTGACTCCCTCTGCAAAACGACTTAAGATGTTCTGTAAGTAGACAGTAAATAATCCTTTAGAATATAAAGGTCTCAGAAATGTCATTTTATCCAAGTCCTTTGGCTAATCAGTGTGATTTCTTCCAGCTTTCTTTTCCATAATTCACTCATGGTTTATAACAAAGTTTTAATCATAAAGGAATGTCATGACAGAGATTTTGTTGGTTTTTTTTTAATGTATGTGTATGCATGGTAATTGTCAACTACACTATTTCATGTGACCCCTCTGGCCTGACAGGGATTTGGTTACAATGAAAGTAAAGAGCAACTCTTCATTTTGGTAATATTTGACAATGAAAATATGAGATTTTATAAATGAAAAAAAGCAGAAGCTTTGCAAGCAATAGACAAAACTTGGTACTCTGCAGTTGTCCTTGTTCAGAAAAACAAGCTGCTCAGAAGCATATGCTACAAAAGAAGAGTTCCTCACATTTTATCCCACCCCTTCATTAATAAGACAGCTGCCTCATACCTAATTGACTTTTTCCTCCTGTTTAACAGGAAAAGAGAGAGCAGTTAACAATATGCAAATGAGAGAGTTTGGGCTTAGCCTTGAAATTGATTTGCACTTTGTTGACAAGAGATAGCCATTAGCAGAAGTTAAAGATGGAGCTGTTACAAAACAAGAGCTTTTTAAAATACCTTTTCCTTGCCTTTAATGTTTTAATAGATTACAGGAGAGCAGAATCAACATGAGAACCCTAGTAATAGATAATTTCAGTATTTAAATAGAAATGCAATTTCTATTTCTCCAGCACCTGCCAGCCAAGGACTACAAAGCATTTTTTGCAAAACATTAATGAATTACTTTTCAAAAACCTGCTGAGCTTAAAATTCCGTTTTGTACTAAAGCAGAGAGAGGTTAAGTGACTAACAGAAGGTGACCTCCAGCAATTTTCCAAGAGACAAGAAATAATACCCAGAACTCCTGACTTCTAGTCCTTTGACTTAACCTCACCAAAACAAAGCACAATAAAAAAAATGGGGACATATATATATAAAAGAAAAATAAATCAGGTAGATAAAGTAAAACATCAAAAAATGGCCTCTACAGTATTCAAGAATGAAAGAATTTTTTTTTTTTTTTTTTGCCAATCTACTTCGTGATTTTACACAGTTTCCTGCATGATAATAGAACCAAAAAGAAAACAGAATTAAGTATTTAATGGACAGCTCTGACATGACTTCTGGACCAAGACAGAACACACACACACACTCCCCCCAAAGCACCCCAGCGACAGTAAAGAGCCTCCAAGATGCAAAATTTGTAAAGCAAGAAATGCTTTGCTTTACCTAATATCAGAAGAAATGTTAGTATTTTGCAGACTATCTAGAGGTAGCATTTTGCATCACTTCCATCTTTCTGATGGTAGATGGAAAATATCTGCAAGCAACTATTAGGGTAAAACTTGAGGCACAGCTGTGAATATGATCAGTAAAAGAGAAATTATAAGACGTTAACAAGCAGCATCATTAAATACCTGAGGAAAAGAGATCTCCGTAAGAAAAGATTAAACTTCTATTATGAATTGGACCTACAATAAGCTTCTGAATCTTTTCAAATAAAGGTGGTACTTGGCTTTTTCCAGACATACAAGAAAATAAATATCATTCCTGCAATTTTCCCCTTTTCTCATACACTGAAGCATACAAGACTGTGAGACACTCTATATGCAATAAAGCCTAGGATGAAAACATCTTTCACAACAATCCTAAACAGCACATCAAAATGTTGGGGATTCACAAAAACTCAGAATCTTCATCTGTTCTTTTATAGTCTTATTCTAAGTCTTACACAGCAAATTCCACTGCCTAAAAAAAGAAGCTCAAAATTCTAAACCCTTAGAAGCCACCACCCACTTCCAAGAAAACACAAACAAAAGTAGAGTCAATAAACAGACAGACAAAAAGAGAAGAGGTCTCCTGAATTCTAGATGTTACATTCACAATATTTCACAAACATCCCTACCAATTATAAAACAGAAATGGAGATATTTCTTGAGAGAAGTATTTTGCTAATAAGCAGCAGTTCCTCAAATGATGGCATTGTCTGAAAAGCAATAATGCAGATTCATCTCATCCATCTATAGAAGCTTACAGAGAGCAAGAAAAGATGGGCACTCCCAGGAGGTGAATCAGACCTTCAGGTGAGGCTCAGTGAAGCACATCTGTTTGGGAAGGATGAACAGAGCCTATTTGTCAGAAATCTTGCAATGAAATTAAAAGAAACTTCAACATTAAGGTAAAAAACTGTAAGAGCCGTGTCCTGTAGGAGTGGATTATTTACCTGGTGAAATAAACTACAAATCCCAATTAGCTTTCAGAGGCTTACAAAAACATATTACAGTCAACCATTCAGTTGTTCAACCACCATTCTCTCACACCAAGACTCTACAAAAAAATTTTAAAAACACCCAAACCACAAACAGCAACAACCAGCAAAACACAAAAAAATCAATAAAACAAACAACCAAACCAACCAAGCAAAAGACATAAATTTGCAACCAGACTGACTGTGGTGGGCTTCAATTTCTAGTGAATCTCTTAAAGTTTCAGATTTCACTATGTGTATTTAATGCACCTCTACTCAAGAGACTATCCCACTAATACAGCTCAAACTTTATCCTTCATGTTAGACTGCTTTTTGCTAAGATTTTATATTACATCTTTAGGATCAAACATGCCAAGATTTTATATTATACTACTGTTACAATTTTGTTTAAATTTAAATAAAATGACAATCAGTGTACTATAGCCTGTGGGAAGGCAGTTTTCACATAAGCTATATAAAATATTTCAAAATAATACAAAATAGATCGGAAAATGGGTTCTTAGTCATCTAGTCATCAAACAAGTATCATATAAGAAAATACAGTTTACAAAACAGTGCAAAAAATTACCAAGCAGAGAGAAAGTGACTGTATATATTCATAGCTTATCAAAGGGCATTCTGGAAAAAACACCACTAATAGTTCATTTATGCATCACTTCCCTAAAATTCCTAAGTAAAGACATAAACATCCTTCTGCTAAAAATTATTAGAAGTGTTTGATGAAGAATAGCAATGAGTTAAGAGAAAACTTGAATGAAAGATTCTTCCTTTGTCTTTTTCCCCAATCTTAACATGGAACTCAATCCTAATAAAACAAATGGCATTAAAAAATCCTAATAAAACAAATGGCATTAAAAAAAAAGGAAACACTGCCATTTCCTGAACTTGAAAGAATTCAATGAAGTATTAGTGATTAAAAATAGCAAAAAAACATGCCATGGTTTACAAAATGTTTAAAAAACAAACAACCTGTTTAAAAAACCAACCAAACAAAAAGCCCCACAAAGAGCTAAAACCCTGTAATGTGTTTATTCTTAAAAGCTCCTCTCAGCTCCATGTGCCAAGTGAAGAACTTATTTATAAACCCCCTAAAAACCAGTATTATAATGGAAATATGAGCAAATTCAAGTGCAAAGGCAGTGCCATAATGAAAGCTTTAGTGTATCTTGGATCAATCTGTCACTCTGCAATTCAGATAGTAACTTAACTCCCCTTTTTCCACAGAGAGCGGGGGAGTAGAGTGAGTAGAGTAAAGCCCATTTTGACTACCAGAGTTCAGTGGGAAGGGGGAAAAGAAAAGTAATTTTTCTCCCATCTTCCACAACAACCAAGGCTGAGGATTGACAAGCAAATTGACGCACTGCTCAGAGGGCAAAAGATAAATGTTTGATGAATTGGCCATTGCTGGAGGAGTGATGGGCTTCATATGTGCATAATGGACTAGCTGCCGTTCAATTCAGATTGCCTGCCAAGATAAGAAACCATAATGAATGGACCAAGCACAGCCTGTGCCATAAGAATGTATAATCTGACTAGTTTTAATAAACTTAATAAAAAAGATGAAGCAGAGAGAGGCAAGGGGACTGGCCTTTGTGACCAGCTATAAGAGGTGAGGACGACTAATAGACTGCTCAAGCATGATAGCAGAGAATTGTTAATGGACATAATACTGAATCCCTCGATGTTAAAAAATGTCTTTAGAACAACTTAAAGACAGGGATCTACATAGGTGCATACCACAGACACTGTAGTACTTGTTAATCATCATATGACTGCCATTTATTTATTATTTCCTTCTGCTACCTACCCTACTTTGTCTCCATTCCCCCCTTTATCCCACGTGCATGGTATCTTAGTCGGTACCCAGATCCACACCATACACCAACAGTTTTTACCAAACATTCCTCAGAAGCAAAATAACCCTATAATGACAACAAGACAGAATTCAGGCCCAATTTCCTACAGAAATGTTTTGGCCACACAACTACATCACTAACTTTTGCTGCCAGTGGAGAAACATCTTTCACCATCATAAGTGCTCACACTTGCTACAACTTCATTTGCTTTTGCAAACTATGTTTCCACCAAAGATGAGAAATTTGACAGTACAGTTACAGCAAAAACAGTTACCAAAACCTTTCCAGTACATACAAGACTGTTGCCAGCAATAGTCATTTTGGTCTGGGGTTTGCTGTGTTGGATACTGTTCCCCCATCTGTACTCATAATTTCTAAATTCTGACTTTATTCAGCCCATCAGCATTATGAAAAGACATTAAAAACAAAACAAAACTCAGAATATTTTTCTGTATATGGGTATATAACAGTCTGGCAATCACCACCACTTTCATGCTGAGTAGTAAATAGACACAGGGCCATTTTTTGCTTTTCTTTTCTTGTTATTTAGTCACGAGAATAAGAATATCTCTCTTTCTGAAGTTTACCAGACATTAAATCCTGAATCTATGGAAATGCTAAAGGAGTAAGTAAGAGAAAAACCAGCTCTGACTTTTAAAGCAGTGGGATTATACCAACAATCTATTTCCTTCTTGAGAATCAGAGGGTGAAAACACGCCCTTGTGTGTGCATATAACACACAGTACTAGGTCAAGCAGAACTGTTTCATCCTATAGGTCGAAAAAAAACCAAAAAAAAAAAAGAAGAGGATTGCAGAAAGATTCTCTTGATTGAGGCAAGCTGAAACACATATTGTACAGAATAACAGCACTGTTATGCATGTTTGTTCTCTTGCTTTTGCTTTTTTCCTCTGATGATGAAAAATAAATTAGGAAACAAAATAGTCTTCTTGGGTAAATACTGTGATTACCACCCTCTTGATGTCAGTAATGTAGCCTGTGTCATAATTTAAACAGAAATTATTATATGCAAGACAGACATCTGGAGTTTTAGTATAAATTTTATCCAACTGCAAAAGGAAAGTAACTCATTATCAAGCAGCTCAGAAGGCTCACACTACTGAAGGAAATAAAGTTTTACGACAAGAGGATCTCTCCTCTCTCTCCCCGTGAGTGAGAAAGTGAGTGCAAGAATAAGACAGAAAGGGAAGGCTCAGGAGTGCTGGGTGAATTATAGACTGCCTCTCAAGATTCACAGCTCTTCGTGGTAGGAGGTTAATATTCTCACATGTCATTAGGTCTGCTGGCTCTACTGATGGCTCATTGAATCAGGCAGCAAATTATTTCCTCATGCTGCAGAGGACACCACACTTCAAAGGGAAGGAGCCAGGGTCAAGACGGCTCTCCAGTTCGATTAATGAGTTGGGATCAGCAGAGGTTGCCTGTAGGTAAGAATGTGACTGAAGCTTTTGACAAAGCTGACTTTTTGAACAGGACTTGACCCAGGCCCCTTACTCCCCTCCCCACCAAATCTTATTTCCAACATTTGCCTCTGACTGACCTGCTCAGGCCTGTTGGGATAGTTTTGACCTCCTCAGTCTTTGTTACCAGACACAGGAGCTGTCTGCCTACATTTGATGTGTCTCTCCCCAAAGGCCACATCAGCTAATCCAGGCTCATCAGAATACCTCAGAACAGTACAGCAAAATATGATAGAGTAGATTAATTTCGGATTTTTAATTTTTTTTCATGAAATTTGTTGAGAAAGTGGAAGAAGGAGAGGACAACTAAAAGATATTTCCACTTTCAGTAATATTAAGAAAGATTTCTCAATGGTGTTAAATGCAATTAAGAAAAACGCAAAGATTACTAGAAGATACTAGAAGTATTTATGACTTAAATACTCAAATCATGGAAAAGCAAAAAATGTACTGCTTACATGGTTCTGCTGACTAAGAATATTCCTACCAAATAATGCATTATATAGAATATTCCTCTTAAAAGTTTTTATTTTTATTGCCATAGTAGCAAGAAATTAAAGACAATTAAAACTTAACGGCCACTGCATTCATCTCTTTCTAAATACTCAGTCTTATTTCTCTGAAACACTTGAATGCATATTTAAATAGATTTAATAAAGTACTGAAACGAGATTAATTGCATTAATGTTTTGGGGGTTTTCTTTTTAATAACATCTACTTAAACTGCACCCTTTCTCAAAAAAATATGAGTAACTGAATCAACACGTAAACCACTGTTGGTAGGCTTCCAAAAATCACATATCTTCCGATGATTGAAATGAGAGTTTTCTAAATTACACCAACAAAATTGTTCACACATGCTTCTCATTTGTTATTATATTTTAAAATTTTGTTCGAGAATTATTTACACATTTATGTTTCTGAAGCAAGGACGTAGGTTATTCTTCAAAATTTCTTTTAAGCACAGTACAGCATTTAATGTCCTCTTCCTAAACATTTTGCTCATCAGCATCCTTAATGCGCAAGGTCTTAGTGCCTTAAAAAGGCAACTTCAGGTACTTCAGTAACAATTTACAAAATTTAACTTTTGGTGTACAGTTCGAAAATCTTTTAACGATGTCTAAGTGCAAGGCAAAATTTCACCTTTACTCTTCAGTGTTTCTTCTGCACTCAAACACCTGTTTGTAACATATTTCCTTACTATAACAGACATTTCAGTCCCAAAAGCCAGCAAACAGATTATTAGACTGATAAAACTTAGGGTAAAAGCATACAAGGTCTATGCATGACTGAGCCAATTTAGAAGAACTAGTATCCTTTCAAGGAGACTACCTTGTGCTAGACAGCAAATCTTCCACTTGGATGTGCTTTACTCTAAAGTGCAAGTACACACAAGCAAGAGACAGCTTTTTCTTTTGCTTATGCCTGCACAATCTCCAGTGAATTGTACATTATGCAAGTGGAAGTTTGCAAGACCAGAAAAGCTGTTAGAGGGGAAACACTTTTTTTATGGGCTTGTTTAAACAAAGTAACTGTGTTACTGTGTCTGTCATCACTGTTAACATTATATCCTGTTTCATCTGTTTCTAGAAAGCCAGCAGCATACCACAGATCATTTGTGAAGTGTGTGCTTGTGTCTTGTGTAACACTTAGCAAGAAGGTAGGAATGCCACAGAGAAGGACAAGTCCAGCTGGAGTGGGATCTAAGTGGCCAGTTTGACATTGCCAAGGAGAAAGAAGAAATAGTTGTGTTCAGGGAAAGGAGGAGCCACTCAGTTGATAGAAAACAGAGAATCCCCAACAGTTTCCAAACACGATCACCTAAGTTTCTGGTTTCTGACAGTACTAAATCAGAAGTGACGGTGGGACTAAGATCAATTGCCAAGACACCTGGACCTGAAGGGTAACCTGCTGGAATTCAAGCCAGGAATCATAAAGAAGATGGATTCAACAAGAGGAAAGGTGATCTGCTAAGTATATGCAAAGACCAAGTTTTGTATTTGTCCTTGTTTCCATTCATAAAATGAAAAGCTTTCAGTTAAGTCTTACCAAATAGAACTTTGTTTTACTTTCAGGCATGTGTGGTGTTTCAAGGGAATGTAGTACCAGTTACCATGATACAGTGTGTCTCAAGAGGTAAAAAAAAAAAATCTAAATAAAGACAAAAAAGAACAAGAAGTCCCATACCTAACTCAAGATGAATTAGAAGTTCCAGCTGCAATGAGTACTGCTTTATACCAACTTGGATATAGTCCACCTGGGAAACTGTCAGGGCAATTATGGAATTTGGGAAGGAACCTGTAAACTCATAAATCACTCTTGTAAAGAGCAGAAAGCAAGGAAACACCCCATGGCTTTTGGGAATTGTTACCACACTCTACACTCAGTGAAGCACTTTTGCATGATAACTGCTCAGTACTAATTGTTTGAACAACTTTTTTGTGTTACTGGGCCTTATGGCAATCCTGCAAAAATTTTGATATATAGGTTCAAATTCAGAGATAAGCGTGTTCTTATGTCTTTGATTTTCAAAATACTTCTATTCAATCTGTCTGGTCAAATTGGGGGATTTTTCACCAACACCTCCTGGAGAAACAGAAAACCTTGGGTCCTCCTTAGCAGCTTCACAAGGACAGTCGCCTGCCATGATGAGGATGGAGCAATCTGACAGGAAAGAGCCACTCCCCAAAAAACCAGGCTAGTGTTACTCCCTACACTGATCCAGAAAGAAAGTCAGGTCTCAGTCCAGGTGTTTTTCCATGCCCTAGGATAAGATTCAATGCGAGCTCCTACTTTAAGCATGGTTAAAGGCAACTGACACTCCATAGCTTAGCAAAAGGCAAGCAAGAAGAAAACAACACTGAACTGTGACACCTGGGTTTTCATGGAATCATGCATACACTAATGTTGGAAAAGACCTCCAAGATCATCAAGCCATACCTTTGAAAAGGTTGCTTCATGCTTTCCTGTCATGCCAATACATACAAAACTTACCAAGGGACCAAAAGACTTCCATCAAAACAATGTTTTAAAATGAACTCTGCTTTCTATCACATCAGCCTCAAACCATCCACCATAAAAAGCTGATGCTGAAGTAATTCAATATAATTAAAATATTTTAAAAATCAGTATATAACTTAATAAAGTATGTAGTTCAAAGTTCATTTCAAGCTTTAATTGCTGAATGAATAAATTTGAAGTTTTAATTGAGGCTAGAGGCCTGACTGTGTTGCCACTACCTCCAAATTTTTAGTCCAATTACCTGTGAAGACAAAATCATGACTGGCTGCAATTTACCATGCTTGCATCCACAGAGCATAAGTAATAAAGGTTACTTTAGGAAAAGTCCAATTACTAAAAAAAAATACTCAACTCCTACCAGTTCACTGTGTATAGATCACACCTGACTTCATGAGCTGAATTATAAACCCAATGCTATTTCAAGAGGCATCTACCTCCTCCTCAACACAAGGGCTGGGCCTGGCAGTGTAGAAGTGCTGGAAATTCCTGGACATAAGGCTATCCATTTCATGCCTACATTGCAGCCATCAGCCTCAGCCATACTCTCACTCTCTTGTCCCTAGTGGAATTTGATGACAATTCGATTTCTGAGGGGCACATAATCTACTCAAGCCACAAAAAAAAAAAAAAAAAAAAAAAAAAAAAAAAAAAAAAAAAAAAAAAAAAAAAAAAAAAAAAAGAGTAATTTACCTCACACATGTGAACCCACATGGAGTATTTTGAAAGAAAACAGAAGTGAAATATCACAGCAAGCATGCCCATAAAATATTCTTCACTGACGCAATTAGGCAGTTTGTTAAAAAAAAAACCAACAAAGCAAACAAACAAAAATCCCCAAACAAACCCAAACCAAACAACAAATAAGCAAAAAAAAGAGAGAAGGCACTACTGGATTCCTGAATGCCACCACACTGGCCATCAGTGACCCACGGCCAGCCCCTCCCTGTTTGCAGGGACCACATCAAAGCACCTTTGCTGCCTCCTGGCCTTCTACAGAGCAGCTTCAGCCACTTAGGGGAAAAGAAAAGGTAAGTAAAGGCTCGGACTTAAAACATTAAAAGAAATAAATTGAGAGGATTTTGTCTGGAAACCTTGTCTTGTCCTTACTGAAGGCTAAAATAAACTTAATTTTTGTTAAAATTAAAGCAAAAATTAAATCATCTTATTATGTAATTGGAACTAGGCCTCAGGCACTAGCAGTAAAGAAGGGATTAAGGCCTCCACCACCTGGGTTGTCATTCTCATGGGCCCCATTACCACCCCCTTATTCGTTTTTATAGCCAACAGATTAAAATGCGAGCGTCGCAATCTTTGATCTTTCACTTGCTGACACAAATCCTTTCAAGCCTCCAACGTTTTCTGCTGAGGTAATTAGTACTAATTAAAAGGTTTCCAACAGCCTTTGCTCTACTTTTTCCCTCCAAAGAAATTGCTTTTACAAGTGCCTTCCATCTTTGAAATGTATGCATCGTTCACTTTCTTCTTTATCTGACTCCCAGAGATCAAGTAGATTAGTGACTCCATTATTCCCCAAGACAAAGCCAAACAACAGGTTTTTACTATCTTCCTGACCTGTTGAGGTGCAGGGTTTATATTCAGAAACAAGTGCCTCTGCTTGTATTAAAAGACAGTCCAATTATGCATTAACAGACACAATGAGGGGGTTTCTACATTTAAGAATGGACATCATTTAAAGATGTTGTATTTTCTCAGAAGAGAGAGAGGCAACTGTTCACTAATCAAACTGACAAGTTGTAGGACTAATAACTGGTCTTCCTTTGTTTTCTTTTCTTTTTGTGTGTTTGTGTATCAGGCAAGATGCAAACAATTTCTTTCTCTTCCCCACCTTACCCCATCCTTTTCTCTCCTTTCTACTTTCTTCTCAAATTATAATGATTTATACACATTTGTTACTTAAAAAAAAAAAAATATTCAAAAGTTAAGTACCATGCTGAAAGATCCTGAAAGCCCAGAAAGTCCTGTCTGAAGAAGGTTTGATTAGTATAATTAAATAATGTGTCCTGCTACAGGCAAACCGATGGCTAGAAATATAATTATGGACATTAAACCACTTTTTTATAGTACATCTAAAGTACTAATGTGATGCCAGGACTAAAAAAATTAAAAACTACAGAAAAAAAAAAAAAAAAAAAAAAAAAAAAAAGAACAATACTTTGCATAGAGAAAGAGCTGTGTTTTGAATTTACAGGTTTTCAAATGATGGTTCAATCGACATGGGCTCTATATGGATCATTTTTCTTTATGAAAACCTGGAAGCTTTATGCCTGCTGTGATAAAAATAAATTACACTTCATGCAGCAAAAGTGCTATTCAAAAAAGAGGACAGTTCTCAGGCTCTTAAAGTTCTCACTTCCTATTGAAAATGACAGCAGCTCTCTCTCATGCTGTAGTATCTCTGGCACAATAGATCAGAAATCATACACAGAGCCACAAGATGCTGTGTAACTTATCATTACACACACAGGGGTCTATTCTCCTCTCCCGATGCAAGCACAGGGCTCCTGCTGGCACTAATGGGAGCTGCACGTGCACATCAAGGACAGAAACAAACCCACAGTGCATCCACTTTTCTAACCCCAGCTAAGTTAGGAAAGTTTTAAATAGCCAGAAAGAAAAGTCAATAAATTGTCTCCTAATCGTGCCAGTTCTTCTACTTTATTTTCACAACTGTTCTACTATAGTAGTAATTTCTTTTTGTGCAACTTTCCTCAAGAGGATTTAAAAGCACTACAAACTCATCAGTTCAGCTGTATTATGCCCCTGTGAAGTAAGTTTTATCTGACACATCTTGCCCAAGGTCACATGGAAATTATATGACAGGGCCAGGAGTTGCACTATTCAGTATCCTGGTAGTTCCCTGTTTTAACCAGCAGGCCATACTCCTCCTCTATGCATGCACAATAACCAACAACTCTACAAGCAGGAGTGTGGACTTGCCATTCAGTGATGAAAAGGTTTGGCATAGCCATTGGATTAGCTGTTCCACTGAAAAAAGGGATTTTACAATCATAAACCTCAAAAAAAATTTTATGGATTCAAAATGCTAAATGGAGAAAGCAAAACCAAAACAATAGCCTGTGAATCACCTAAAGTAATAGCTTTAGTCTCTTTGCCTTGTTAGGGCATGGCCACCATTGCCTTAAAATGTCAGGCAAAACTGATACAAGTTTAGGACATGCCATACTTCAGCTCTCAGTATGCACAAGGACAACAGATCATGTGGAAACCTCAGCTAAACCTGGACAACTGTGTAAGCCCTGCAAAAATACATTAACACTGTTTCTTCTAACAGAGCAGCCTTTAGAAACAGCACAGCTTTTTCTACATTCAATTTAACACATATTGGGTAGGGGCTCTTATGTTTACCAAATGTAAATTGAAATTCTCCGATTTCAATTAAATTTGGGAATTATGTATTCTGAATTTTTTTAAAAATTGGAACTTGGATTATAGAGAAAAAAAGAATCTAATTGAAAAAATTAATATATATGTAATTTTCCTTATCCAAAATCATCATTTAACATCATTAGAGAGAACATGATAATAATGTAACATGATAGAAGCAATCTCTCATATTCTCACCTATTACTAAAGTAGCATGTGACTTAAGGCAAAATCAAAATTAACAACACACTTCCTAAAGAGTCTTTGGGTCTTTCATCTTATGAAATCTGGACTGTATGAGGAAAGAAATTTCACTAAAAATCAGACACAAAAACCTCAAACACTTTGCAGGGAAAAGGCAGCTACAGAGAAGAGATCTGTATGGAAAGGGAGTACCTGACATGTAGAATTGATTGGCAAATATCTTTCATTTTATCAGAGCCACTCTCATGGACAAAGCTGAATTATCTCCACAATATGCAAATGAATTAGGCTTGCTTTGAAATTATAAACTCCCAATTTATTATGTTTCTTCTTTTATTTGACCTTTTCTTGTTTATTCCTGGTTTTGCATGTACAAACTGCTTTCATATTCATCAGAGATTTTTTCTTTAAAATTAGCAGCCAAAACTATCTCATGAACCAAAAATTTGAGACCGAAATTAGAGAAAAGAAAATCCATAATCATGAAGTTCACAATAAAATTACATGCTGGCAGCACAGTAGGCAAAGTTAACAAACATATTATAGCAAAAGTATGAAAATGAGTGTCATGTTTAATGCTTCAGAGACTGCACAAACAAAGCCATCTCAATATTTACTGAGGAGATGAAAAAGTAAAATGGAAAAACAGGGTTTTTGGTGAGCAAAATTTGCTGGGCTACATTACAGGTTTTAGATATCTTGGGATCTAAACTGACCCTTGGTTATCAGTACAGGAGAGAAAAGGGACAAAAAGGTCCATATCTTCCCTAGGTATTCAGTTGTGTCTCTTTCCAGACTGCACACAGTTGCTGTTGCCTTAGGGTTTCATTATTCATCTACTACAGGATGCAAGGACCATGAGCAGCTGGCCTTTTAACATGTAGCAGGAAGGGAGGAAAAGGCCTCCTGTGCAAGGGACCAGTTTGGGGTATTTTATAATATATCTTTAATATTTATTGAGGTGGGGGGTGAGGGGGGGATATATTATATATACGATACCATTTTTTCCCTCCTTCTCCCCCAACCCCAAAAGGTAAAAAAATGCATCAATAACCTTTAAATCTGCCCTGCTCTCTCAGTAGACTGTGCATGCATTGAAAAACCTGTAAAGAAACATTTCAATTTGAACTTTCCAAGAGGTAATTATAAACAAGAGAAAGAGAAAAATATTTTTGAAATTATGAAAAATACCCTGACAGTGACTCCCTTAGACTCACATTTAGCCCTTGAAAAATATTCTGCCAAAGGGTGCATTTTGACAGGGAAAAGATGAAGAGTGGAGAGAAGAGGCAGCAGTCTGTCATAATTGATGACACTGCAATGCAAGCTGAAGTCAAGACTGAATATTTACAAAATTCATTCAGGGTGAGATTTTTAAAAGGGAAAAAAAACCAACAGCAGACACAGATGGACCCAACCTTTTGAAATCATAGTGGGACTACAACAGACAGCACAATACAGTCAGCATAACCACATCACACATGCAAAACAATTCTAGGGTCATTTTTATAATTCAGGATGGTATGAGATTCAATATAAAGAATTTTTTTTTTTTCTGTAGGAATCTGTATGTCTTTGGATATATGATTTTTTAAATTAATTTTAGAATGGCACTACTGAGTTGAGTCCCTTTGGCTATAAAAAGACTTTAATGTTAGAAATTTTCACCCCAAATTATTAGTTTAAGCTGAGCTTAGATCACCAATTTGCAACATTACAGTGTAATATAATTAAGCCAATCTGAACCTAGATAGCCACATCCTTATGTTCCTATTCTTTGCTTTTACTGTTTTACTTTGCTTTTACTGTTTGATCTCACCTCCTCCTCCTCCCTTCAGCTCCCTCCCTTTTACCCCAACTCTCATGCAGTCCCATGGTTAAGCAGTTCAGGGATATGATCCAGTGAAAACTGAGCTGGAGGGGAAGGCAGGAAGTAGAAGACCTGCAGCAAGCTGAACTGCCCCAAGTTGTTACTGAGGACTAATCGATTGATAAAGTGAACATATTTTTTGTAGCCCTGGTCCAGCTGCCAGGGAGGAAGTTCTGTCCAAGCAAATTCAGCTGGCAGCTTGCCATCAGATTCAAAGCAGAAGACAGGTTCAAAACCAATTGGAGACTACACTTGCCCAATTATTAGCAGTGAACTGTCCGAGGTCAGGGCAGAGGTACATCAGTAAAACAAAGCAATTCTGTTCCCTGTTCCACAGGGATCCAGGAGCTCATCTTCAAGAGTTGTCAATCCGGCACTTTTCACCAGTGCTGACTTCACACTTCATTTAAACAAATATGACTAATCCTACTCCCAAAGGAAATGCACTGACTGGATCTATCTTGCTACCAGCAATACCAGCCAGGCCCAGACGTATGGGAGATAACAAGCCATCCCAATGTGACTCATCCAGCACTTAGGAAATGAATAGGAATTTAATAAACTACAAGAGTAGACAAAGTTTGGACTAGTATTACATGGGCACCAAAAAATATCCCATAAAGTATACTTCTTATGCAGAAACCATTAAAATTCACAATTTACCAATGCAGCTATTTTCTGTATTTACTGTGCATTCTAACTACATGACAAATTGAGAGTCCCATATATTTATATACAATGGACAAAGCCTGTTTAAATAAAATAAATCACTAAAAAGCTATTTAATCTAATCCTCCCATCACTAGCAAACCTTCCCCCAAAATTCAATTTTCCATGTCACAAAACTGTAGAATTTTTTTTTTTCCAGAAACAGTAGAATTTTTTTTTCCAGAAACAGTAGATCTAAACTGCCTGGTACAAAAACACTTTGAATGTTCCTACTACTCATTATTTTCAAAGAGAAAAAGCGGGTACAAATACATAACAGTAAGGGACAGAAATGAACATGAAATAGGCGCTTTCTAGTCCTGGGAGCTGTTCTTTTTTTTTTTTTTTTTGCCAAGGCTGTTCACGAGAAAGCCCAGTCACCCAGATCTGCTTTGTTTCTAATTCTTCCATTAATCCAGCCTACTCCAAAACACCTACAAGTTTTAAACAGACAGAGCCATTGCAAAACATCCAGGCCATTAAATTGCTTAGAACTACTATAGTGCACCTCCAAAAAAGTGCATAGGGAGCCACCCCCTCCATTACACTAAAAGTAATCCTAAACAAATTCAAATACTGCTTCCTCACCTGACAGGAAAGGCATATTACTCTGTAAAGTGAAATTATATTTTCAGGTTTTCCAAACACTTCTACATGAAGAAAGAAGAGTAAACTAGCCTTAAGCTGTAAGGTTATATTCCAAGTTTGGTAGGGAGAACAACATGAATGAATTTTTTTTTTCACTATTCAAAGGAATGAGAACAGTCTGGATTAAAGCTAAAGGAAGGGTAGTTTCTGCTAAGCATTTCATTTAAAGTTAGTTCACAGTTATCTAAGATATGATATGGCTTCCCCCACCCCCATTTCAAAATGGAACATATGTAAAAATTAATTAGGAATATGTCATTATTTTTTCAATTCTCTGGTTTCTTAGCACCACTATTTTAATGATCATACTGTCCAATAAATTGGGTGGAGCAGTATGAAATCTTTCATTATTTTCCCACTGATTTTGTATCTCATTTTTACTGCTGTCCAAAATGCAAATTCACCTATATCCAAGACTGCATGTCTATTATTGAAAAGAAATGAAAAAAAAGGTAATTTTCAACTTTTTATGCATAGTGGTGGTTTTAAAAATGACAGATGATGTGTCGGATTTTTTTAGAAGATTTCACAGTTAAGGACAAGAATTTTTAATTTGAAGAATAAGCACAAACAAGAACATACAGAAATGCCAAATCCATAAAATAAATGCCACAGCCAGTAGTAAGATACACACAAATTCTATAATAAGAATCTTTGCATATTCTTTTCACTTAAAGTCTTTATGACAGACATGTAACAAGAAAATATTGCAAAGGCATAATATTCATCTATAAATGTTACAGTAACAATATTTGAGCTTGAAAAAACAGCTAGTAAGATTTTCAGTCCAAGAATAGAATTATTCTGAGTGAATCCAGTATGATTGCGTGAGGTTTGCTTTTAGTTGCATGCACGACCATAAACTTGCTCTAGATCCTGAGTAATGGGAATTTTGTACCATTTCAGTCATTTGAATTTTACTGTCAATTACTTTCAGTTCTAAAAGGATTTTCTTTAATCCATTATTCTTGATCAAGATAATGATTTTTCAGAACTCTAGCATCTTCGCATCACACTATGTTGACCACCTTAGAAAACAGAGTGCCAGGTGTTTTTCCCATACACAGTTTATTTGTATTCCATAACTAAACCATAAACATTCCATAACTAAAAGCAATCACAGTGCCACACACAGATTAGAGTCTGCTCACTAGTTCCAGGTAGAGCCTCCTTAGTGAATCACCAAGAGGGGCAGATATCACCTGGTAGACCGCAGAAGAAATACTCATGAATTACACTTTCATATCATCCTTGAAGAAGAATAGTAGTAAAGCATATTTATTCAGTGTTTTAAGACAGCTTCAAATGATCTGATGCAACAGACATTTTCTTCTGAAAAATCAAAAAGGATGAGATAATGCGTTTCAAGGTCAATCGAAGCAAGAGAGCATCAGGAAAAAAAGTGTGTTTAAACCACAGCAGATTTAACAGCTTAACCAATAAAGCTACTCTAGCCTTCAGTCAATGGAAATCAAAACAATGATTTCAAACTATTTTATTCAATCTGCAGCCAGGATTACTAGGTGATAAAGCTTTTTCCTTCTTTACTAAAGAAGTGAGTATTTCTCCTATTTTTAAGATTTCTTTCAGTAAATTAGCACTCTTTTCAGGACTACAGCCACAAGGGCACAGATGTTCTTTAAAGTTTGTAGCTTTCTGTTCCTGTATTTATTCCACAGAGCTCAAATATTGATATGTATGCTCACTGGAAATTTGAAAATGCAAGGAATTTTATTAAATTCAGTAAAACTCATTTTTAAATTTCCATCAAGCCCCTCTGAATATATAAACAGAACTTTTATTTTTCCTTCCTCAAATGATGCCATTTGCTAACATAAGTAGAACAAATGTAACTGACCCAAAATACAACAAATTACTACATTCAGATTCTTTATGACCTTTGAGGCTTTTCCTTAATAATCTGAAAAGTACTAATGTGCAACTGTAAAAATCACATTCATTAGAAGTTTTTCTTTCTTTCTTTCCATCCTGTTCTTCCCCTCCATTCAGATATATACTGATTTTCTGAAGTCCAGGAATTCTTTAAAATAATATTTCAGGTTTTAATAGCAATTAGCATATTAAATATCAGTGTACAAGGGGAGTGTACAAAGCGTTCCAAAGTAAATTAGTCTGAAAATTGTCCTAATTGTTATGCCAGATGACGTCCTCTACATTTTGTCTTGGGAGAAAAAGATCTTTCTGTCTAAATGCCATTATGTGTCATCCTAGCTGAGCCTCCTGCCTAGCGGGGACATTGAAGTTTTACAGCAGGAGCCGCTTCTCAGGCTTTAAGAACTACAGTAAATCTTCAAACAATTTATCCAAACAAAGCCCAGTGTGTGGAGAGAAAAATACACGGGAAGCAGATGAATAAGCAACATCAATTATGGGGGGGTTGACCTTTCTGCCCCACACCATGGCACAGATTTCACACCAAATCGCAGCAGATTGAAGTTGACATGCCTGGAGTGAAAACACTGGTCCTCACAATGTTGCAACTCTACATTCACAGAGCTGTAGTAAGGAGAGGAGGAAGAAAATGAAGAGAAGGGGAGGGGTGAGTGAATGAAAAATCACATATAATGGGCCTGGGTTTATTTTACAGAGAACAAAATGGCTCAATTTGAGCACTTAGACTGTCAAAATTGGCTAGTGTGAGATACGAGAGGTTCATCCAAGGGGACACTTGAATCAGGTGCCTTCAATGATAGAACCTAGAAGGAGGGATTGGAAGAATAAAGGCTGTTCTTAAAAACTTGTTAATGTTGTTAGAGATCATATTATTTTACATGAAAAAAAAAATATATATATACACACATAACAATCTTTGTACATAGTCTCATCAGCCAAGATCACCTTCAGTTAAAATGAAGGTGACCAGGATTTTTACAGTAGCAAAATGTACTGCAGCATTATTTTGACCCACCAAAAATCCAAATTAGTCTACCATTATACCTACATTTAGAAAGATTCCCATCCCATCCCAGGAAAATATTGCCATTACTTCAAAGAAAACGCCAGACTAAGTAATGTGAACTTTGAAACCACCTCAATTAAAATTCAGGTTTGGGCCTTTAAAATAGTCAAGTTAAAGATTTCTTTCTCTAGATTGGCTGTAGACAGATGATTATTAAATATTTATAAGTCTTTGAAAAGGATTGAGTGCTTTTGCTTTGTTTATTGTGTGGAGCTCCTCCTTCCCCCCCTTCTTTCCCCCACTCCTTCTTTGAGGGATCTATGAGTGATCATTTTATTTGAATACTTCACCAGTTGGTTCATGCAAAGACAGATCAGTCAACCCTATGCAGGCCATTTCACATCAATGGAATCTCTTAACACTGTTGCAATAGTAGCTTAAGGTTTAATATGCAATCAGATCAACAGCTTTTGTCTCATTCCACAGGACATTATTATACAAACTGCTACTATTTCATGATGATGGTAACTAAACACCACCAGTTCTGGTTCAGATGGAACAGATTAAAAATAGATAAGCTCACAATAATATTTACATTAACCCTAACCTTAGATACTGTCATTAAAAAATTCTCAACCAATTAATCTACCAGCAAATTTTGCTGCTTAACTGTGAAGCCTAGGTTTAAAGATTAACATTTGTGATGTCAGACATCAGAAATGTAAACATGTGTTTCTTAATGCTGATAGCCTGCTGAATTCGATTTTTCAGCTTGGGCACAAGTTTCACCACTGTCAAGAAGAAAAGCTACCACCTTTTCCCCTGGTGTCACATCTGTAACACCCTTTCCAAAACTACTCAGACCTTAGACTTCATTCCATCTGGATGAAAAAGAACTGTGAAGGAAAAGTCACAGCATATGGAAATACCACACTGTGCCTTCCCAGAAGTCTATGACTAATTTCAGAACCATCCAATGAAATCCCATACTACTGCAGGTTTTAGATTCTGTGCTGCTACTAGGAAAACCCATATTTTCCTCTTAAATTAACATCTTTCCTAAAAGTACTCTCCAATATATCACATAGTACAAAGAAAGGATTAATAGGGATCATAGTAGCACAACTGGGAGCTTTATGCCGCAGAGCAACACTGCTACAGAGTTGAGACAGACATTTCCATGAACTTTAACAGACTATCAAGCTGGCAATACTCATCTCATGATTTCTAAATACAGCTATATTGCAAATTATTTTATTAGATTCCATAACAGCTGATCCCTAGAACTTCTCAAGAACTGTTGTTCAAACCTGCAAGCACAGGATGAAGGAATATTCTCCGAGTGAGTCTGACCAAAGGGCTTCCCCACCACAGGTGTCAGAGGTGATCTGGAAAGCACTGTAACTAAAATTTACAGTGCTTTCAGCTGCAGAAGAGACAAGATTCAAACTCTGAGCACATAAACAAAGTTTATATCTGTGTTTTGATCTCTAACTGGTTTCCTTTAGACCAACACAGCTGCCTCTTCGTTAGGACTTTTTTTTTATTTCAGCTATGGGCAGTTTTTTTGGAGAGTAAAACCTATTTAAGGGAGAGGTTTCATCTTGTTTATGACAGCTGCTGAAACTATATTCTCTCTTTGCCTTTGAGCATAGTTAGGTAAGACTCTGATAACTCTACTTGTTATGAATACTGGAAAGGAAGACTCCAGGTAACTCTTCACAACCAGTCAGCATCCCTTTTGCTCCTTTCCTATCAATTCCATACACTGTGGCAACAGGTCTGCTGGTTGACTGATGTATTTAAACTACCCAAGTTTTCTGAAGTCTGCCATGGTGACAAGCATCTCAAAACACATTGGAGCTCTCTAGCCCTTGCAAGTATATTGTGAAACAAGGAGCTTAAGCCTCAAATTGTAACTTATAGGCCACAGTCACCAGGTCAGCCTTTCACAATTACAATATAAAGGGGACAAGACTAATAATCAGGAAAGACAAATTAAGGCAGACATCCTGTGCAAGATCAATCCCTGTTAGCCAGCCATCCAGCCAGAGGCACATTTGACAGTAGCTCTAAGAAATCCTCTGGAAAAAGCACTGATGAGTGCTCACTGGCAAAAATGAAACTCAGGGAAAACAACGAAGAAAGGAGGACCTGAGTACTCAATCAAACATTCAGAATTAGCTAATTCTCTTGTGAAGCCAATTGCCTAATCTACCTCTAATAAAAGCATAATATTTTAAGAGCAAAAAATACTAGAATTGCTACATCTGTCATACCCTTAAAAATAGGTAAGAAAATTCTGGCATGCACAGCAGACAGAGCTCAGAGCCAGCTCACAGGGTTTGGAAGTGAAAACTTCCAAAGCAGGAAAGCAGCTACCACAAATATATAACAGTATCCAAACCTTTGGCTCTAATAATGTCCTATGTTACTTGATCAGATATAACTGGAGAGTTGTGGTTAGTTTTTGTTTCATGCAGAGTTTATGCCCTTTATCTTTCCCAT
Organism: Urocynchramus pylzowi; assembly: GCA_013397555.1. Classification (NCBI taxonomy): domain Eukaryota; kingdom Metazoa; phylum Chordata; class Aves; order Passeriformes; family Fringillidae; genus Urocynchramus; species Urocynchramus pylzowi. The sequence continues at coordinate 671,404 of VZRH01007741.1, read as the reverse complement.
TACACCAGACTGTGCTAGGAAAAATGAAAAGGTTCTGCATAGCCTGTATGAATTACTCCTCTCTCTATTAGTTCTGTAAATAAAATAGGGTCAAGTAGACCATTTTTAATAGACAGTGCACCTGTATATTCATATAACTATGAATACATCCACAGACAATGTACATACACAAGTACCTGCTCATTTATACATGCATACAGTAATATTTGCCTTACACAGAGAAGCTACATAGGTTTGGCAAACCAGACTCTTTCAGCAACATTTATAGTCCTTTTTTTAAAAAGTTACTAGTTATTATACAGAACTAATACTTATGCAAGGCATAGTAGTAGAAACTGTCTTCATTTCTAAGATTTCACACATTCCCTAATTAATTCAAGGGGACTTACAGTTTTAGATAACATTCTTCCTTTTATCACCTGCCATCTAGCAGTTGGTATAATGTCAACACTTACATTTTTTTTCAACTGAAATCATTTTTAAAACATTTTTATCCTAAAATGTTCTCCTCAATTTTTCAAAAATTATCTTAAAGATAAGAGATTTCTTTCCATTTCAGTCCCACAACAACGAGAATGTCAGCACAGCTTTTTTGACAGACAAATTATTGAATCAAAGAAAGAATATGCCATTAAGCCCACAGGTTAGGAAGTGTCAGGAATGGTTTAAAGAGATATCCCATTTATCTTCAAAACATGCACGGAATGTCACTAATGTGTGTTTATCATGTATAATCAGACAAAGAAAATATCGAAATAAAGTACTCCTGCATACAATAGAAGTCTCCTTCCATCTCTCAAGATATCAGTGCTATTCAAATAGAATAATAATGATGAAACCTCCTTTCTTGAAAATGGAAATCAAGTGAAATGTAGATAGAAATGATTTTTTTGTAGTTGATGTACGTTTCTAAAGTGCATTAACAGGAAATCCAGAACTTTTTAGGTCAATTATATTGTCAGTATTGTCAATGCCACTGAAATGAATACCTAAGCAGTGCATATTCTTGCTGAAACAGGGTTAGAGAAGAAATCCTGTATTCAATTACTTGGAAAACAGGAGCTGCAGGCACATTCTTAAATGCTTGCTTTGTTTCAATCTTATTTTTATTAAAATAAGTCAAAAGGCATCCAGGAAACATATAATTAGATATGTTTTTAAAATCCAGCCTCCAATGTTATCCTTTAATTTTTAATTAATTTTCAATTTTTGTTTTTCTTCTGGTATACATTTTTTAAAACCTATTTTTGGTAGCCAAGTGCATCCCAAAACACTGTGTCATAGCTTTCATAATCAGTTTTCTAAGACACGATGTGACAGGTCCACAGAGTTAACTAATATAGAGGTGCATTATAAGAATAGTAGGCAAAGGTCTTTTAAACATCTGAAAGGTATTTGAAATAAAACTGGCAATGACATATTGATGGGATAGGAGGTTTTGCCAGGTGAGATAAATAAATGCATCAGGTGTACCCTTTGGAACATGCTATTATGCTTATGAACAAAAATTTTAAGCAAAAGTATTCCTGCAGATTTCCAAGTTACAATCCCAGCAGGAGACAAAACAGGCATCTGACCTTTCCATCATTCTTAATGCTGTATTTGTGAACAATTTTTGTTTAATGTGGAATTTTAAGAGGCCATATAGAAGGCAAAGTGTTTTATGAGGATGTCAAAAAATAGGAGTTGGTTGTGCAAAACATCACAAACTGAAAAAAAAAACCCATACACTTGGCATCCTCCATATACAGAAAAAAAGAAGTCTTGTAAGAAATCCAAAAAGCAAGAGGTCTCTCAAAAGACTCACAGGACTCTTGTGCTACCCTCCCACCTGTACCTTATGGCCTATTTTCTCAACCCATTTATTTAAGAAGCCACATGCAGCTCATCAGCCTCACCCACTGCCCAGCAGTGCCTGCCACAACAGGGCTCTCTCTCTCAAGTCAGGGTCTCTGTGCTTTCTACTGCAGCCCTGTGATCAACAAAGCCCTGATAAGAAGCACACTCTTCAGCTGTACAGCAACATTTCTACTCCCCCTTGACAAATGCCCCAATACCCAGATTATCAGCTGTCATACAATTAAAAGTGCATGCAGGTCACAGTCACTTACGTGGTCTTGAGGTCTAGAGCCTTCTCTATCATGTACAAATATTGCTCAAAGAACAGAAAACCCTGAAGCAGAAAGGATGTTCCCCAGAAGATAAAGAGGAGATTTAGAGGGAGAGAAAGCCTGTCTAAAAGAGTAACAACAGAAAGAGCAATCAAAACTTATGAGAATGACAGTAAAAGAACTCAGCAAGTAAGAGACAGCAAGAGATAAAGACAAAGCAAAGGTGGACAAGCAAAGGGAGCACAATAAAGCTCTATTAAGATAGGTTTCATACTGTCTGCTGGGGTTTACACCTTGAAGAAGGCACTTGCCAGAGATGTATTTTTATGCCTTGAGAAGTTAAAACACTGCACTTGAGCAAGAATTCAGTGAGAAACCCCCAGATGCCTTCTCTTACAGCAACTGTCACATGTTTACCCAGGTATTTTGGAACAGTATTCAGTTTCTGTTACTAGGACTACTAGTTAAGGATTTTAAATATTTTTTTAAGTTAACCACTACAATCTTTTCCCTCTCTTTTCCAGCTTAGCTCATAGAGTGAAAGGAAAAATATCCCAAGAGAAAAAATGAATGATCATGTAAAAGTTTGTGTGTATTTGGGAAGAACTTGCAGCAATATTGCCAGGCTGGGTTATTTCTCAATAGAGAATTTTAAATGGTTCTTAATTTCATCTAATTTTTTTCCAGATATGATACTGAAAATTCCTTTGGTCAAAACTTGGTAAAAATGCTCTTTTAAAGAGCTCAAAAAATACCCTGTTTTCCCAAGACTTAAAGGACTGAATTATTTTCCTCTCAGAACCATACAAATTGTAATCGTGCTGCAGAAAAAAAATCCAGTTAATGTATTCTTGTGCATTTCTAGGACATATTTATACTCTGCACATGCACACACACTGGTAATACAGGGGGGGTTTGATTCTTTAAAAGCTGTAATTAATTCTTGATATCCAGAGACTGTTAGGGGCTGGGGGGGAGGGTGCAAGTGCATGGAAGGGTTGGGGGTTTTGTTCAATGACAAAAAATATTTTCCCTGTATTCTAAATCATGTTATATTCGTATTTTATCTCATTCCCTTGCAGGATACAAAACCCATTTATTTTCTACAACATAAATATTTTTTTCAATACAGTAATCATTGTGAGCATAAATACACATGGTATGGCTTGCAACACCAATTTAAAATAGTCATAAAATTAATGTCAGGAGCACTGCTGTTTCTGAGGTTCTGACATGTTTAGCTCAAGTTTTAATATGTAGATGTGTGAAAAACTAACACAATTCCTGACCTTATACCTGTCTTCACCGAACTACAAATGTGTACATACAGATCTGTATTAATGGGACAATGATTCTAAAAATCTGCCCAAGGTGTAGTGTTGCAAAAATGACACATGTTCAGTCTCTGTTACCTTTCTGTGTTTTCTTTACCAAGAATTTCAGTCAGAAATGGCAGGTGGTCTTTGGACATGCATACTGATGCACTCAAATGCTGGCCAGAACATTTAAATAAGGAGCAGCTTTCACCAAATACTTAAAATTTTATCTACACCAAAATCTACACTATTAAAATTTCTAATGTACACTTGACATTACTTACTAGCCCCCATTTTCTCAACAGAAACTTCCTCTTCTTATAAAAATAATCTGTATCTAAGAATTTATAAGAATTATTTCCCCAACATTATCAATTAATTTACCAGTCCCAACAAGATTAAACTATATTAAGTTTACAAACAAAACTTTGCTCATTATGAATTTCAAAATTTCCATTTCACTCAAAATCTCAACATGTAAGTTTGGAATTGAAAGCAGCTCTTCCCAAAGGCCACCTTTCCACTTCACAGTTTCCTGTGAAAAAATTGTTCAATATCTAAGCAATCTGTGGTCCCCTGCAATATACCAAAGGAGATGATGCTTCCCTGTGATGCAAGACAAACTCCTGCTATAGGAAGTTCTGCTGTAAATACTCACTGCCCCCAGTTTCTGAAAAACAGAGATGTAGATGAACATCCTACCTCCTGGAAAGTTGCAGGTTAAAAATAAAATACACGTATATATGGTTAAAAAAAATTTAATACAGTAGAAAAGTAAATAAAAAATAAATCAAAAGAGCAGTATAAGACAGCATTCAACTCTTTGCCTCTTGAAAATTTAAATGAATACTCCTTGAGAGCAAACTACAAAATGCTAACCTTGAAGTGTTGAGTGGCAGAAAGAATTATGGGTTATTGTACTGTCAAAATGCCAGACAGCTGTATGTTGAGTTACCGTGTTATTTAGACAATCAGAAACTTGGAAGCTAATGTGACATATTTTTTTCAGTGTGAAAGCTCCTGACATGCGTCATGATAATTTCTAAAGGGACAAAATGTTATATAAAAAACATAGTGCCTTTATGAAACTGCCTAACAGGTACAACACTGTTGCAAGTAGAATTCACACTGAATACTGTAGATAAGTAGGATTGATTCAGGACATTACTAAAATTGCTATTACATCATTCTGTTCTCATTTGTTCTATACATTTTATCACTGTCATACTTGGAGATACTCTCATGTATAGTCTAGAATCACCTAACTATTTATTTTATGTCTTTCTGCTTAAACATGTTTCTAATTTTACCACCAAAGAGTCCCTATAAACCATTATTTGAAAATTTCCTGAAGAGAAAATAGGCTGTGTTACCTACCTACTTTGAAATGAGCAAAACCCACATCCTTTGTGAACTGACATGGCTCAGAAGATTCCAGAGCTTGCATGATTCATCTCCCTCATTTCACAAGACCCAATAGTTTCTGTACCTAAGATTAGCTCAGTCTTATACACCAGAATATTAAATGTTGATATTCTATTACAAGGTTAGATTAGTCTAATATTAATGGGTTAAAAAAGCATTGGGATCATCCCTCTCAGTTCATACTGTTCCCCACATTGTCTTAAACAACATTAAGGAATTGCTTCAGCATAGACTAGATGGGAAGTTAAGATTTCCTGTACATTTTAATTTAGTTCTGACACTGAAATAAGTTACTTCACCATTTCTGAACACCCTTTTATCAACCACAGATGTTCTCATAATTCGTATGCCCTTATCCATATAACTCCATACCAAACTGTATAATGCAGTCACCCTTCATGAAGACACCTACCAGTTGCAAATGTCTCTGTTTAACTGAACTGTTATAAAGACAGAGCTCTGAAGTCTTTTCTACCAAATTAATAGTTTGTATGCTAATTTCTTATTTGTGCCCATTCTAACACAGTTATCATAACCTCCTCTTGTTCCATTCCTGGGTTTTTCCGAGTCTCATACCACTTATCAGCACTGTTGTGTGAAGTGTTTCCTGCTCCATAACATCCCTTCTGAAAAGCAAAAAGCAAACAATTTATTTTATAATATTATTTAATTTAAACTCATTCTTGTAGAAGCACAGGACATGACTGAACCCTGAGTGGAGACCTTCCAAACCTCTGAAAAGAGCTCAGGACCACAATAGACAATAAGCTGGTTATAAAAAACAAGACTGAAAGGATAATAGGACAACTCGGTGTAAAAGAACATTGGGGAGCAAGGAAACGATCTTTTACAGAGGTAATGCTAATAAGACTAATTAGATAAAGCTGATAAATTAAAAGAGTATAGAGAAGACTAACTAATTTAGAACAGCATCTTTAGAACAGCATCAGAACCCAAGGAAATCACTCAGTTTCAACACAAGTAAAATAAATGAAAGGCATGACTTGAAAACAGTCAGTTTCATGAATGGACATGGGTAGGAAATTTCAGTAATGGGGTCTGCAATCCAACAGACAGCATAACAAGACTGGGAATACTTGGAGACTGAAGCTATCCAACCCCAGACTGGGAATAAGAAGCATGCTCTTATCAGAATAGAGTCGGGAGCTCTTCACTGCTGAAGTTTTTTGGTTGGGTATGGTTTAGTTGTTTAAATCAAGACAAAAGCCATACTGTATTTTACATAAGAATCAATTCTGGCACTAGTTTTAGAATATGCTATACTTGAAGTCAAACTTTTATTACAAATAGCATGTACATTTATTACATTTATTAATGTGACGAAATTCAATATATGCTTATAGGTAAGGCCTCACCACTGAAAAGTTTTAGTAGTCTTTTCTTTTTATTTCATTACTTCTGCATATTCATATTTTTCACACAGGGCAAAACTCAGGTACAAGTCCATAATTGCACAGTTATTTTTGAACTGTCGGATGCATGAACAGATGTCAGATGCAGTAACATCTCTTTCAAACTAATGTGCATTATTTTAATCAAAAATGCCTTTCATGTGCTGTCATTGCTTACATACCTATCCTAAAAATACCTGATAAAGGGTCATTACTTACCTAAAAATATTAGCAGCAACAAATGTCATTAACTTTTTGCTTACCTTCACTGACAGAGAGCTACAGAACTGTGAGTTATCCTACCTCCAGCCTTTCAGAACAGTGAAAATTAGTCATTTATTTCTTTTGCTTTATGGGATTTTGCCAAATTCTGATCGTGTTAAATTATACCTATTACACTTTTAATTAATTAATGCTTGGGAAAGGGGAGTTAGCAGCCTCTTATTAAAGACCTCTGCCAATATAAAACATTCACACAGCAATTATAAACAACAAACCAACAGCCAACTTCGACAGTGATCAAAAATTGAACAACATGATTATACAGATTCTAGGCCTGAAACAGGTGCTTTTCAGATCACTTATTCAGCTGGTAGGGGAATTTGATCAGAATATGCAGTACCTTGCAGCCCATTGTTCTCTTTCTATATATACACATTGAGAGAACATTTATGACAGTAATGCATTAGACATTTGTATTAGAAATGTTTTTGGTCTTTTGTCATCCCACTTGAAAAGAACAAAATCTTAAGCATTTATAGTACAAGGTTAAAGAACTTATTTAGCAATATGATATTCATATTTCATAGCTTTTTCAGAACTACCAACATAATGCTTCACCTGATTGTCTCTCAGTGCAGTATGATATGTCACTCCTATCTCACCTGCAACCCATGACCAGCAGACAAAGTGGTTTTCATGTTCATTCTCTATTGATACCATAACAGAAATATTTGCTTACTGTTCAAGCTCAAAGTACGTTAAGAAAAATATTTTTAGCTCATTTTTTGTTTTTAAATTAGAGATGGGAAGAAACCATTTTAATTTCTGTTCATCAGCTCCCTGGACAGAAAACCAAATTTCTCTCATACATTAAATCAAAACAGAGAACAAATAGTGGAAGCAGCAAAAGGAATATGCTATGTTAACGACACCAATATGTTCCTTTTGGAGCAAGGGAAATATTTTTTCTGGTATATATTGAAATGTATTTGCAATATTAAAAAAACTGTTTAAGACAGATATTGCAGAAATGAGATCAAAACGTAACTTACTCTGCACAGCTGCTTTATTTTACAGCTTAAATCTGACTTCTAGCAAAAACATCACCATCAAAGGATGTTTTAGTGTCAAAGTGAACCAAGTGGAGGGTTTTTATCTGCTTTACTAGAATTTTTTACTCTGAATCTGAATTCATGGAAGTGCAAACTTCACGAAGACTACAATTTTATCGCCAATGATCTCATTACAGGCCAGGCCCATTCAACAAATATAAAATAAATAAATACAAACAGTAGAAAGAAAAATGCTACATATTGACTTGGGTGCCATACAAATACACTGGAGTTATATGCAGAAGAACCCTGGTGACAAAAACAAGCAATTTAGAACAACGTAGACTCAACACTGATGAAAAGAGACTGGCTCTGCATAAGGCTTGGAAATGTAAAGTACTCATTAAAACTATTTCCTTGCATTGGACTCTTGTTAAGACAAGTCATATCAAAGAAATACATATGTTTTTAGTATATATAATAAAATATGAGGTGGAATTTGCACAATTTCTTTCCTTAGATGTGTTTAATTTTAGGAAAGACAATAAGGATGATATTTCCTGTTGCAGTGTGTCCTCTACCAATAATTTCCCATATCACATTCAAATAAATCAAAGCAAATGAGGATGTTACGACAAAATTCTATTACTTACTTTCAGAGACTAAATAGCTTATCTGGGGTATCTAAAGAACAGAAGGCAGGAGGGTGGGAGGGTAGAAGCAGGGAAGAAAAGAGAAAGAAAGCTATAATCCACCTATACGTGTCTCATTAATGTATTTAATCAGACAAAAATCTACCAGTTATTAAACTGAAAAGGAAAATCAGTGTTCAGTTCTTCACACTTCTTTTTTAAATGCTGTAGCCAAATACCCAAACTCCACAATGTCTCAGAAGGACTGCAAGAAAAATGGCAGCAATAGTTTGAAAACTGGGGACTACATTAATCTCTTCTAACAAACAGACATCTCAATATTGAAAGCTTGCCTGGATCTTCTTTAATTCTAAACATATGGTTCTTGTCAATGAGCTACAAGGAGGAAGCCTGGACCTTATCAGCTTTTATACCTGGTAGTTTTGTACCCCAAGAATTATTGGATATTGGACTACCATAAAAATGGTATTGAGAGCTGAGTCTTATCTGAGTTAAAGCTAACATTTCTGCTAAAAGACATTTCAATTATGCCAGATCAGTTGAGGATTTTAAATGAGGAATGTCTCTTCTTCTTTCTTTTTTCCAGCTTATTAATTTTTATTTTTATTTGACAGTTAACCTAATGCTAAGATAATACTGTGTAACTTTAATGCTTAAAATTGATATATAGCCATAGGGCATGCTTTTGATGGATAGGCTTATATGAAGAACCATCGAATTTGATTACTATTTTTCATACTTAGCATTGATGATGAATATTTTCAACATTAACAATTCATGGAATAAAACACTACTAAAAAGAAAGTTATAAAAATAGAGAAATACCATTACCTTGAAAGCACTTCTTTTGCATGTTCCATACAGCGTGAAAAGTTCAGCCAAATGAACAAAAGCTGTAGTGCTATTTACATTAGACAGAATTGATCCCATCATCTCTTGATTTATAAACTCTACAACGTTCATCCACTCGGCTTCACACAGCTATCTCTGTTCTTTCCCAGTTTAACATCTATTACATTCACCACAACTGCTCACTGCATGATTTTTTTTGTACAGTGCTCATATAAATAGGATGTCTTTCAAATGCACTAATGCTTCTCTCTCACCCAGTCCCTGCAAATCACTGAAAACATACAGTAAGTACCGTTATAGATTTCCCTGGTTTTGTTCTCTTCTCTTCCACTGCTGGCCACTGTCAGAGAAAGTATTGAGCTGTGTGGACCTTTGTTTTGAATCCAGTACTGTCATTATGTTCTATATCATAATCTTAAAAGAAAAACATGCCATCTATGCAAATCAAAGCCCAAGGCTCCATGTGCTTCCCTCAAGGAAAGCAAAAACATGGGGTTTACACAGCACAAGAGAATATAAATCCCTCCTGCACTACACCAGGGAAGCAAGAACAAAATTAAGCCCTCAAGATCACAGCCACATCATAGAAGAGTTGCATTTCCCAGCATTAGTTTCAGCTTTTGGCATTCAGATTTGATAAAGAAGCACTCACACTTGCTACCTGTTCTGGCACACCACATGAGCCCAGTCCTGGGCAGGAGCTCACTGCAGGATGCAGAGATGTATCAGCTTCCTACAGAAAACCAGAGTCCATGACAATGTACCCAATATACAGTTCATTGAATCAGGTTATTTATTCTTTATCATCTACACAAATATTCTTAATCCTTTCCCTTCATAAGTAAAGTCCTTATTTCTAATTTATTGCTATAAATAAAAAGCTGGTAAGACAATATTTTACAGACAATTGTTCGTATAGAAAAAGACACTTAACCTTAAGAATGAGCCTTCTTGTTTCTATGCTCATTTCATTATAAAGGGGTTTTACCATAAATAGTAGAATTTGAATTCCACCCAAGTAATACATCAATAGATACTAAACCATTAATAATTCCTGTACTTTTCCACAAATGAGCAAAGTCCAATAAATAAACGGGAGCTGTTACATGTCAGAGCAGGGTTAACAAGCATCAAGGAGATTTCAAAGACAAACTGCAGGCAGGGGCTGCCAGAAGGTAAGATTCATAATGATGCCACGAATTCTGGGGACCCATTTTTTACTGTCCACTATGGCAAGTATCTAAAATTAAATGCTAAGTAGAAATTTGTCCTGAGCTCTGACACATAGTAGTTTAGGTAAACAATCTCTAAAATTAAAAGCAGATTCTTGATAATAAATTCCAGCATGTATATCTTTATAACAGACAACCTTCCCTTATAAATCAAAAGTTGTTCTTTCCTCACAGAAACCTTTCCAAATTAGATCAGATGACTCACCTGAAATACTTCATCCACCTCCCCTCTTCTGTGAATACCAGTAATAAATGCCCAGTTATTAGGGTGACAAAGGGGAAATTCAGATACTAAATGAGAATGAAAACAAGTATGAAACAAAAGGAAGGCTCACTCAAGAGAGGCTGTCCTGGATTTTCCATGATCTCAATGAAAAAACCTATCCAAACAATAAATGTGGATTTTTATTTTTTTAATAAATCTGTCTTGGTGCTACCATTTGATACATTAAAATCTTTCTCATCACTCATCTAATTCCTCCTCCTTCAGAAAAGAACATTTTTCTTCCTTCCTCTTTAAATACTTACTAGCTGACTACATTTATTACATTTTGCTTTGGCCAACTGATTCAATCCAACCTCCAAAATCTAAATAAGCTACATCCACCACCAATCTGAGTAGACACCCAGGACATTTTTTTTTTTCTATTTTAAACTCCTGTATTTGTAACTTCTACCTAATACATTATATGAGATAGATAAAAACTGACCTAAAAGAGTAGTGCTTTTGGATATACTGTATTTCAGTCCTCTGCTCTTGGAGAGCCCCATTACAATCCTGAAAAATCAGAGAGTTTTACTAAAGAGAAGCAGAAGCAGTCTCTTCTCTGTTAGCACATCACGCTCATTTCTCTGTCTCCTGGACCAACAGCTCACTCCCTTCATGGTGCCCTCTGCTTCCTCCGAGCTCACAAGGGCTGGCTCTGGCCAGGACTTACAAAATCAAAGGCAAACCAAAGATGCTCTTGATTCACTCACAGAACAGAAAAATTGTCGAGATAAAACTTTGCTAGGCCTCAAGACTTTATCCAGATACCAGGTAATGCAACTGCTGTTGAGGAAATTCCTGAAATCTACGTCAGCTTCTGTCTCTCTCAGCAGAAGTCGATATTATTTATTCACATTGTTAGCTGAGTCATACAATGTTGCTACTCATTGAAGAAAACTTTCCAAGACAGAAGGGAATAAATCACTTCTATTACTGAAATAGTAAATTTTAAACTTTTTCTTCTGCGCACATTCAGTTCTGAGATTGCTGAGAGACAATCTCAAGAGTGGTAGTCAAATGAAATGATGATGTGAATCACAGCAACTAGTCTGGTCTCCCAAGAGCAAGAAGATCTGCATGTCAACAAGGGCAAGGGGGAAATAAGACTGAAAATAGTGACTCAATGACAAAACACAAATCCCAAATGAACTGTGCTCTGAACCACCTGGCATGTAGAGCACACTGTATCTTTGTAATACCAATTGGTGGACTTCTGAGTAATGCTATGGTATCTGAAATATTTGCAGCCTTCCTGTCTACACTGTCTATGCAAAGACTATGAAAATTTAAAGAAGACACAAAAGGGGAAAAAATGAAAAAAAAAACAGTATTCAGTGCTCTTCATTTAAAAACCACAGCTTATTAATAAAGCTGGCCAAAAAAAGTGCTATTTAGAGTCACTGCAACAAAATTAAATGATAGCTGAAAGAATTTATTCCATCCAACCTTAGCTTAGAGTAGTTAGAGAGCTAAAACTATATTTTATCTGGAAATTATATTCACAAGTAATGACAAATACAACTGAACATGAAGAACAATCTTTTCCCCTGCTTCTTAACAGATAATGACTTCGAGGTCATTCCATTAGTGATCACTGCAGCTTTTAAATGAAACACATATAACCCTCATCCAATTAATGAAAGTATCCTACATTTCTTATACATGCTAATACTGAATGAATGTTTAAACATTGGTCACTCACCACTGCATGCCTTGTAAGTCATAATCAGAGCAGCACAACAATATTACTGACAAGATTGGTGGAAAGCAGAGGAAGAAGTAAGGTGCCTTAGCATCTGTAACTTTATATATGCTTGCATTTATAACATGAAATTACACATACAGCTGGAGAAGTGTTCTTAGAGATTTTTTTCCCCCATGTTTAGTTAACTGATCAATATGAGCTTCAGACAAAACATCTCACATCTCTAGTTGCCCCACACTTTCATTTTTTTTCTCTTTCCTGGCAAAAATCCCAGGTATTTTATTCATTCATGCAAAAATCCCATTATATCTTATGCATTCTGTCATTTCTTTAGTTTATGACTGGTTTTGGTTTTTTCTGTGCTCAGCCTTTTTCAGTCTATCACTACGTCTTCTCTATACATTGAGAAAATGCCAAAACAATATAGAAGTTTTCCAAAAACATCTATGTGAGGAGCCTTAAAAACCCCAGTTTCTGGACAAGAGGCATGAAATGAGACAAACTCAGCAGGGGTAGACAGGGTTGGTCTTCCCTTTACAGCTGGAAAGGTCTAAGATATGTAACTCAGCTTAAAATTCAGTAAAAACCTAACTGATGTTTTAACTTAGTTTTGTATCTTCACAGCTGGAATAGATGCTCAGAACTAGGCTCACCATAATTTTCCAAGCATTGCAATCTGTAGGAATCTAACGCCACATGTTATGGCATTAGGCCATACCCTTCTAAATCTCTTTGGAAATTAAGTATTTATGGAAATTAACATCTCCAAAGACCGTCTCTGTAACATTACTGAACGTATTTTGTTGTCCTACTGACAGCAGGTGTCAAGGAAGCTCTTTGTGTCCATTCTTCTCACTTCAATATAAGTCTTTTAAGACCTAACTTTAAATTCAGCATCTCATTTGCAGCTCTACCAGTGAAAAAGCAAGCCCAGGCATCTTGTTCCCATTGAAGCTATTTTAACTCAGATCTCCTCACTCACAAAGACTATCTCCTGAAGTTTCAGCAATATTACTATTTCTCATTATAAATACCTACTACAGTGAAAACAGTGGTCAATAAAAGATGCTCCACAAAAAGCATACAAAGCTCAATTCTCAGATCTTTCATTTAAGCAATGCCTGCCAAATTAATAGGAAGAGTTTTGTTCAGTGGCAAAACCAAAATGTATGCTTCCCAATGTGCAAAAAGCAACAATGCTCTTCCTGCAGGGAAGATGCTAATGCCTCCTTTCTCTGTGTGTCCCTCAAGCAGAAATATGTATGTCAAGACAGTGACAAATGACAGTACTTGTTAAAGCAGCAGGACCATCAGGCTCTCACCACCTCCCTGCAAGGGGGGTAGGTCTTGTGAAGTACAAACTTACAGGACCTACATCTCTCTCTTTTCCTGCACTCCATGAGTGAAGCCTCCACTGCCAAGGCAGTTCAGCCTAGCACAGCTCTCTGACTCTTCTAGCTGCTTCACACCTGTTGCTTTAGATCCAGAAGTTACCGGAATATCTAAATGTTTGCCTACAGAACTGGATGTAATGGTTTCAGAATAACATATGTGATGTGTGCAGCTTCACATCAAGCATGAAAATCATCTAATCAACCACTGAGAGCCTTGAAAAAAATAATAGGAGGAATGGTAAGCATGCACACTCCAATCGCCTGCTACAGCATGTGCTTGCAGAGGACTGAGCTCTTGACAGCAGTTCAACACTAATCAATGTAGGAAGCATTAAATCAAGACACAACCATTTTCTCTACCATATTTAAGCTTTTTTCTTTCACTGTTAAGCCTTTAGTAGTACATTTGGAGTCTCCCCCAACCAAACACTTCTTATTCAAAGCACTAAAGAGATTGCATTACACAAGTGAGCGCTGATACAAGATTTAAAATAGAAACAGAAAACACACCATAAACCAGAATAAACCAAGGTATTGATAGAGGTGGCACATTTTCCAGCACCATTGTTGATTAATGTTGGTATGTAAGCAAACTATTTACAGACTAAAATACTGATAAAAATTGAGAATGAGGAGTTATCAAAACATTATATAACTAATTTACTTGTATAGATACATGAAAAATACTGCACTGGTATCAGATTCAAGAGTTTGGTGAAATTTATTATGAAAAATATATAGAATTAAGTTTTCCAAGATTAAGAGCAAAACGTATTAGCCAACACTGTAATGATATACTTGAAAATAGCATTTTTGGAAAACGCCATTTTCGAAACAAATTCTTACTAAGATGACAGGTGAATCCCTAGTTTTAAAAGTAATCATTATTGAAAGTCTTTTTTGTGGCAAGAAGTTGGAATTTTTTTTTCTCTCTCTTTAGGTTTCATTATAGATATTTTGCAAATGACACCAAGGAAAATTACATTGCGGCTCATATATTTATTTGGAAGGGTACAAAGAAACCTTTTCATTTTTAAAATAAACTATGGTTTCAGTACAGACAGCACACACCCATCTATCAACCATTTTCAAATGTAAGGTTTATAGGGAAATACTAATCTTAATTCTAGAGAAAAATATGAACTTTTCAGTTTAAAAGCAAGACCCTGATAGTTATCTAAGGAGGCAGCACTGAGGGATAAATTTCTTTCTGGCAAGTTTCCTCTGAACAAACAGACACAGACAAACAGAAATGCTGTAAATGGGCTCCTAGGTAAAATTCAGGCTGCCCATGAATTTTTCTTAAGCAAAGCCATTTGACAATTTAAGACAACAAAGCCATCATAAAGCCATGTGTGTTCTAAACTTCTAATTATTAGAGCAATTCTCAATTGCTTCAAAGAGAAGTCAGATATATCCAGTTAAACATTGATACGTCTGTGAGATAGAAGCAGAGGAGAATTCTAAATGGCATGTATTTGTTATTTTCAAAAGTGTTGATGGTTATAATAAGATTTTCAGTGAAACATATGGCCTGAGCCAAATACTTGAAGTTTTATACACAGAAAATAGTTTTAGAAGTGTTTTATGCAGTAAGATTCAATTTAGCTCTAAAAAATACATTAATTTTAAGTAAAGAAGTGGTTTTGCACCTTCTGATCATCCTAAAAATAATACAGACTGCACTAGCTGTTTCATTAAAAACAGCTGGCAAATACAAGCAAATTTTTATCTACCTATTAGATTTCTTTTATAACAATGGCATGCTGTGTCTGTGGAAATCAAAGCAAAATCCTGTCTACTACCTTTGATTTTTTATTCATGTATTTATTGCTTTGGAAATGCAGTAGGTACCAAACTGCACATTGCTAGAGTTCTACAGAGCTCATGAACAATGCAACTTCATTTTATCTTTTCAACAGAGAAGAGTGATTTAATAATATGAAAGCAAATGAACCCACATTAGTATAAACTGCAGCACAATGTAAAAGACATTCCCCTTTGAATATTAATGATGCAAGTCTAAAGAAATATATACTAAAGAAATTGATTCAGTGGTCATTCATTTGTAACAAATACAGTTTTAGTTATAGTTCTAAAGTGTCGTATCAATCAAAATTCACACAGGCTGCTTTTCAAGAAAATACTATTCAAAAACATGAAATATTCTCATTTCTTAGTTATGAAATTGTTAGTATATGATTGCACATATAATTTCAATAAACACAGTATTCCATGAACAACTTCCAGTAAAATTTGTAGCTACCAGATCAACATGTTTTTTCCAATTACTTTCCAGCTTATACTCCTGGCAATCAGTAACACTCAAGATCAATAACCCATGGACATCCACGGGGCAGACAGCCCCAGATGTAGTGAAGCTGCCTGAATGGAGAAGCATTGGCTGGGCAATGGGGACACAGAGCCAGGGGCCAGGCTTCTACTGCTGTGCTTAGAGTATTAATAAATGATCTTTGGCAAGGTATATTAATGCTCACACACTTTCCTAAGCTTACGGGGCACAAAATGTTTGGTGTCAAAATAAACACAAGCACAGGCTTTACTGAGACTTTCAGCCACTGACTAAATAAATGCAAACTGCAGGAGTGCACTTCCAGTTGCTTACTTTAAGCAGATCACAGTGGCTACCTATAGTTTTAAGTCTCTCTACTTCTCTTAAGACTGGGTTTCATGAGTATAATGTAAATGTCTTACTGAAATGAGAATTAATAAACACATTCATTCAAATTAATAAACACATTTTTTTCAAACAATGTGTGATGACATATTTTCTCCCTCCAGCGCGAGCATTAAACAATATGGATTTTATTATTCTTACATAATTTCTGCAGTAGGGTGAAAAGTAGTGACACAGTGTACTTTCTACTGTCTTCCATCTAAAAATTATGAAGCACGTGAAAAACATTTAGACCAAAAAGAAAAATCATTTATAACTGATAATATATGACTGAGTTAAAGCCAAACTCCAAACTAACAGTTTCAGGCTCTAACACAATTTTTAAAGAAACCCCCCCAACAGAAGTCCAAGCCAAACACACATAAACACCCCCAAACAAGATACCACACTGGGGGTCCATTGGCTCTGCACGAGCATCCTCTTATTTACTAGTGAAGAAAAAGTCTCCTCCTCCATGTACAGGAGTTCTAGAGAAACTGAGGTACCAGTTTTGTCCTGTTTACCAAAAAGGATTAGAGTTAGAATTTTGCCACAATTTCCCAAGGAAAAAGAGAAACACTTTTCCATTTTCTCACCATGGCTGGAAAGGTTTAATATTTATGCTGCATTGACCATTTCCGAATGGTTGCTAAGCAACACTCCTCCCTCCCCAGTATCATTTAAGGGAAAAGACAGAGGGAAGCAAAAAATGAGAAATGTTGGGGAAAACAGATTCATCCAGTTTAAGTGAAATGCAATGGGTCATAGGTGCAATTTGTTAGCAAAGTAAAAGGGCACATAATTCCTGCTGGACACACTAAGACATCAGTTTATGACATCACACTAGGCACACACCATGTTTCCAGTAAGGAAGACAAAACAAATCACCTGATACTCATCTTCTCTGTTTCCTAACAGTAGAACCACTTGAGCCTCATTTTAAATTTGCTTGAGAAAATGTAAGGTAGCTTTTCAAACACTAAGCTTATAAAACCACAGGGTTTTTTTCTTTAGATAGACAATGTTTTGCCTCAGAACTTGAAAAGAAGTTTAGAAGGGTGTGTACAAACAATCATCTATTCTCCAGAGTATTTCAGTTCTTCTAGTCCATTATATCCTTATGGTATTGAGTGCACTACTTCTGCACAAACAAGAACCTCTCTGGGATGGGTAATATGATTAAATGAATCTGAGGTAGAAAGCAGTAGATCAGGCATGGTTGATGTTGTGCTATCTTCACTGTATTTCATTTCAGCCCAAAGCCAGCCACACATCATTAGAGCATTTGTGGAGCAAAAATTAACACTAATAAAAACACAAGCTTAGATACCCAGAGTGAGCCTTGAGTAACCTGGATATATATCAAAAGGACCCAGAATTTTCCACCTTTAAAATCATCCCATTTCAAATGACTGTTGCACCATGCTCCATTTATGATCCTCTGTTCAAAACAGTTATCCCAAGTGTGCTCACAGACCCAGAGAGACAGGTTTTCCAAGAGCATTGAGTGTCAAGTCAGGTAATTCACACTCGGCTCATTCCTTCAGTGTGTCCTGTTGCCCCACTTACACTGACAGCATTTAATCATGGGACTGCCTGTAATTATTTCCAAGTGCACATCATTCAAGAAGATGTTTGACACTTCTTTCTTACTCATGGTTGTCCTCATTTCCTTATGCAAGCAGGCTGACAAGCCATTCTTGCATATGTCTTTTGAACCATAGCTTTGGGACAAATTAGCAAATTTTAAGCAAGTTACACCTTACATTCCTAGAAACACCATGAGGATGAGAGGCTGAATGAGTGAAACTGAAACTGGATCTCTCACTAACAGTAAGAAATGCAGATTGGGTCACTACCCCCTGCACTGGCTGTAGCTGAACAAGCATGCAGATAGCTCCAGACAAGAAGAGAATATGACAGGACTTGCTCAAGAGACAGCACTAAAACACAAAAGAAACCTGGAAGGAAGCTGAAAGCATCATAAATGGCACAGAGATGGGAGCTGAGCTCTACTACATCATCTACAATACAACCTAAATCTGCTGGAAACCAGACTTCTTTACCTCCACTGCTTATGAAACAATTTGCCATCCCACCTGCAAAACACCCCTGCTACAGTCTGGATTACTATGTTGAAGAAGAAAACTGCCCTTACAGGCTTTTCTAAATTAAAGCAAACAGTAGGGGTAAACCTAATTGTATTTGAACATCTACAAGAATAAAGAATCCTCACTAATATGAATGTTTATTATTAACATCATCCTCATCAGCAATTTTTAATTAAATTTCTGAAAACAACCAATTTTTAAACACAAGCTTAAAAAAAAAAACCAAATTATTAAAATGCAGAAATAAATATCTTTTCCTGTGTTTAGCAAATTACATGTCTTTATCTTATTTTTTTACTTTCTATAATTTTTAAACTTCACAGATTCTTTTGGATAAAGTCAGCTAAAAATCATTCAGTGGTCACTAGAGAGTTAACTAATATTTCTCAGAGTTGGCAAACGTTCAGTCAAAAACCTGGCCAACTGCCTGTTGTTTACTGAAGCTAGGGAAGAAGCATCTGCAACATTACGAAAAGCATATTGTAAAAGGCAACACATGCAAATTAAACCTCTTGAGCTATGAGTAAATTGCTAGGAAAATTTATAACTCATTTAATAAAACTTGAAATAAATACATTGCCTTGGCTCTCAGGGAAAACAAAATATTTCCCATGATTCCATGTTCAAAAAATGATCATCAAAAGAGATTTCTGCATTTTTTTTTATAAAATCAGATAGTGATCTAAACCAAACCTCCTTCCCCCAACACTTCTGCTACTGTCATTAAACAACTTGGTCAGAAATTTTTGTGCCAAAGAACTTCAAGTGATTCATTTGTCTAGATTCATCTTTTGTAGTCACTCAATATCACTTTTTTTTTTTTTTTCTGTATTTGTGTCATTAGTAATGTTAGCATTACTTAAATTCACCTACTTTATTATGAAATAAAATGCAACCTTGCAGGTTCAAAAAATGTAGGGGAGTTGTTTACAAACTCAGCAAGGTCCTTTGAAGAGGGGGGTTTTGGGGGTTTTTTGTTTGTTTGTTTGTTTTTTGTTTTGTTTTTTTTTCATTTCTGCAAATAGTCCCAAGCAAACAAGTTAAGAACCTAAAACCAATAAGATTTTACTGCAGCCCCACATTTTTTAGCCTGGAATACACAAAATTCAGTCCCCAATGTTGTAACCTAGCCCAACCCAGATGGGATGCACATGTGCTATTAAAAGTAGAATACACTTTCATATTGTCTTGCAGATAAA
The DNA here is from genome assembly GCA_013397555.1 of Urocynchramus pylzowi. NCBI lineage: Eukaryota > Metazoa > Chordata > Aves > Passeriformes > Fringillidae > Urocynchramus > Urocynchramus pylzowi. The sequence goes on along the minus strand of VZRH01007741.1, from coordinate 651,775 downwards.
GTTATTATCCAACCTCACAACATGAGTTTCATAAATTCGTGCCATTTGCAGCCAGAATAGGAACTGAAACCAGAGAAAGCTCAAAGACCCATTATACCATGAGCAAAGTACCTGACACAATGCATTCCCTTTGCAGGAACAGCAAGGAATCTATGGCTGGGACTGTGCACAAAGTCCATGTCAAACAAATGGCAAAGACAAGGTTTTCGAGTTATTTCACGATAACAGTAGACCACGTTTTAAATCTGTGGCAAGAGACGTTTTTAAGACCTATTCCAAATTGAAAAGATGAATCTCTACTCCTTCACTTAGCGACATTCTTCAAAACAATTTACTGGAATCTGCTGGCTTCTCTCCAGTATCTTCACTTCTCATCCCTAAAGGAGTAGGTAAATATCTCTGAGCCCTCTGAAAATCCTAGACTATGACTGCCATCTAGAAGGTGCCCCCCCCTTGACAGTCTCCACAGGACCCACATGTAAAAGCTACTGCACACTGGTGGGTAACTTGATGGGTCACCTGATACATGACCCAGATATAGAAAGGTCTGCCAGTCTAACTGGCAAAAAATCACACCAAGAGTCAGCCTCCTTCTGGACACACAGCCTGTATCAGTAAGAGGTACAGCTCTTTTGTGGGTACAGCTTCTATCAGTTCCTTCCTCAGAATAAGTTCTATGCAGAGCAGGACTTTTTTTTTTTTCAAGGTATGACTATATTCATGTTGAAAAATTTGCCTACATAGTTCTGTCACTAACAATCACTTAAAAAATAAGCTGAACTCTCATGAAACTAATCATCATATATAGCAAAAATAGCATTTTTGACTCATAACTGTAAAGAAACCCAAATGTAGAAGAGAAGTACTGTATGTAAACACCTGTAAGGAAACAAGACTCTATCCCTAGTAGCAATGTAGTGCAAGTAGTGTTTATTCAGCCTCAAATAATGCTGTTTTACAGGCACACACAGCAGCTACTGGATATGCTGATTTTTAAATTTCAATAGACAATTACTTCATATAAATGGACAAATCCAATGGCCATTGAACAACACTCAGACTCACAGAGCTTGGTTTCTTTCTTCCTAAAATAATTTATAATACATTTCATGCTAGGATGGACAGGAAAAAAATGCTTTCTTTGATGTTTTCTCTCCTCTTCTGTATAGAAATTTTGAAGACATGAAACTTTTTTTCATTAGCATTTCTCCTTCCCCAAATATGTATTTTATTTACTGACATGTTTTACTTTCCAAAACTACATAAAGCTCTTTCAAGGAAAATATGATTCAGATTCCTTTCGCTATTTCTCTCAGTTCCTTACTTGTCATTTAAGCCCTGGAGTCTGATGGGAAGTTAGTAATTTAAAAGGAAGTTTGAAAAACAGTAAAACATTGGTAAAATACCATAAGTACTGAACCAAGGCTAAATGTGCAAACAAACTTTTAAGTATGCTTACAAACTTTTAAGTATGCTTAAAAAAATGTTTATAGATATTTACAAGTATCTCCATAGGTATATCTACACCATTCTATAAAATGCAAAAAATAAGTGTAAGACCTACAGGTAAACAGGTGTTGTTCTAACTTCTTACTGTACTTAAGAAGTAAGAGCATGAAATGATTGTTTTAGATACAATGTTCAATGCCCTTTTTACAATTCTCATATATTTTGTCATCAATCATGATCATCAAGATACAGTGACTGGTGACTGACAACAGAAAGAGAAATTTAGAGGTGTGAGTAAAATGACAGAGCTGTCACGGTTGCCTCAAAAATTACTCTTCTGAAAGAAGGAGAGAGAAAATTTTTGAAGGAAAAAAATGCTGGCAACACTGATGTCCCTGTTAGCATATGAGGTAGGGGTTAATGAAAACAAAAATTTTCCCAAAACTTTGTCTTCTAGTCTCAGCAGAACTCCACAATATTTTTTATAAAGATGTTTTTTCCTTTCCTCTTCTAACCATAATAACTGAGTCTGCGCTGATAAATCTGTGACATGATCCTGAAAAACACTACAACTCACAACTGCTGATCAGCTCACTGAATTAGGAACTGTGTAAATGAGCTAGTACATCAAATTTAACACATTAAACTTTAACTGACACATACTCTTGTCCTATAGCAGCAAAGAGATTATTAAATCCTGTAAAAGTCTTATACACATTACTATTTTCCCCACTGAAATCATAAACAGTCATTATTTTCCAAAATTTGCCTTTCTGCATAATTGTAATTTCTTAAAATGTCATTTAAAACATCAAAACAAACACCAAGGATCTTTACAAAAAAGTGTGATATACAATGAGCATGTGTGCCAGAAAACCCTTTTTTCCACTACATTTTTTAAATTTTAACCAAGAAATCAATTCAATGATAATTGAAAAATATTTTTTTAACATTGCTCTTGGTCTATGAGCAAGGCAGATTAGATTTGCTTTGATGTCTTAGCTAAATTCCAATTTCTTGGGCCACTGTTGAACTGCAGCTGTCACTTCTCAGTCTCCACTTCTCACTTCAAGTAGGAAGCAATTATCAAATTTTGAATTTGGCAAAGAATCAAAATTTGCTTGATTGCTTTTTCCAGAGTTGACCAAAGAATTGGTACTTACTACTGCTTGGTCTCAAAGTACAAGAAGGGGTGTTTTTCTAATCAGAACTTATATGGTATCAACACAATGGCAATGTTCACTACCTGCATACTGGGGTGCTGTCCCAATAGCAAACAGTGAAGTGTCCCACTTTTTCCCTAGTTTCAATGTCCAAATAATAATCAGGAAGTTCACAAAAATGTCCTTAAGGTTACAACATTTTCTTCTACTTGTGAAGGAATGACTACCATATGTAATTACTTTGGATTTGGGGTTTGAAGTTTTTTGATTCTTTTTAAAAGGGAGATAATGTTTAATGCTACTCCAAACACAGGAGACTGGACTGTAATTGTAGTCTGTTTTGTTAAGACAATTCTCTTCTTAGTACTTCATTTTCCTCATTTTTAAATGGGCATGGGCTTCCTTGCCAAGCAAACTGAGATTTGCTGACAACACAAATGTGCTGCACAACAAGAATGTATTCCTTTTTCTTGGGGTTGGCAATTGCACTCATTGCTGATTTGTTTACTCTGGCATTTTAGTGCCACACAAGGAACATGGACTTTGGACACTGCCCACTTGTCAAACACATCCTGCACATAATCTCTCTAATTGCAGCAAAGGCATTGAGGACCAGCTGTGAAAACGTGTCTGATATCAAGTCATAAAAATTGAGCATAGTAAATCAAAAGCAAGCTCCTGTTCAAGCAGTTTCCATAGGGTCTGGGATAGACATAGATTCCAGACTATGAAACCACTTCACAGCATGTGAAATGCTCTTTAGTTGGAACCACAAACTTCTACTAGATTGCTGATTGATGGAATGCTTGTATTAGAAATACACAGCATGAAATTCCATTTCCAGCAAGGAAAGGGAAGTTCTTGATGAGACTGGTGAAAGAGTGATAAAAGCTTCACTCAAAACCTCCATTTTAGTATCAGATTGTGGGAAACTTCCACTTAAACAGCCCAACAAAGCCCATCAGCCATCAGTTTACAAGCACTAAAGAGAGCTAAGACTACGATGTTATCACGTAACCAATGCTGTTAGAACCACCCTGACACAGATGCTGATGAAGATCAGAGGACTTAAGTGGCTCAAAACAGCTCTAAAATGAAACCACACCCTGTCCCCACTTCCACCCTTACCTTCACACATAGCTGTCAATGGCACAGACAGGAAGAAAAAGTCCTACCACATTAAAGAGAAAAAATACCAAAAAGAGAGGGAGAGAAATTAAATTGCTTTGTCCATCTTTCAACAACTAAGACAAAGCTCTTCCAGCATCCATGTGTCACTGCCAAGTTTTCACAACTAGGCCATCATTCTAGATTCTTAAAAATTATTGCAATATTGCAGCAGAACACCACCAGAGTACAGTTACAATTAAGAACTCCTTCCAGTATAAAGATAACTGTTTTCTACTCCCTGAGGTAGACAAACAACATATTTGAATAAAAATGAAACCTAGTATCCTAAGGGAAGAAATAACTCAAATCTGAAATAAGATTTTCTATCAGAAGTTTTTGCTGGTTGTTTTTGTGTGAGAGAGAAAAGAAGAATAAGGTTTGAGGTTTTTAGGTGGCAAGACATTGAGGTCTATACTTAAATATTTCAGAAAGATGAGCAGTTTTCAGTCTTGACTGTCCAAGATGTTTCCAATTCACAATGAACAAAGTTTATTTTGGACACTGTAAAAATTGATACCTGTGAAACTGAAAGCACCTTGACAAAAATGAAGGATAAAAAAATTAAGATCGTAATTCTAGCACACAAAAACATGAAATCGGCTTTGAGAGCTTGACAGCCACCTCAGTTACAATTCAGTCATCTGCTCCTGCCTTTTGTCAAAGTATTTCCTTCTGGCTGGGATGGATAACAAAGCTTATCTCAGCTTCCTCCATTGACTGTTTAACATCTTAGAAGAAACACATTTGTTATGTAGTTAATATTGACATTCTGGAGTGTGTGCTTCAGTTGGTAAGACAGATCCCAAATATCCTATTCTGTTGGACTTTCTATGGTGTTTGGGGACAAAATCAAATCCATTGATTGTCATGCATCCACTGGAGCCATCTTAAGTGACATTATCATTTGAATGTAGGCAGGGGAGATTCATTTGGAAGAATAGCTGTACTCCCAAGAAACAGCAAAACAATTTCTAAGTGATTACAGGATTTCCAAATTCCATGAGGATCTCATACAAGTCAAAACATCACATTAGATATAACTGTTACTTTTGTTGGGTTATGTTCAACACTAGTCAAGAGTTCATACACATCTTCATCCTCAAAGACACCTAATTAATTACTGCAATGTTTATTGCAAGGTACTCTCAGACGAGACTCTAAAAATGAACGTCTAATTTATGTAGACTTCAAAGAGATTGATCTCACTTAAACCAAGCATCTATTCTCTAGTTTCAGACTGTGTTAATTGCAAAGATGTTAATGGCTGGTTCATTGAGAAGCAGACTAACATGGCCTACTTGATTCGAAGCCAACCAAAACACCTTTAATAAATGCAGTTCAGTGGTACCAGCTGTGGAAAGAAACTCTCACAGATTTCCCCCCATTCC
>VZRH01007741.1:581605-641605 GCA_013397555.1 Urocynchramus pylzowi | reverse complement strand
GGCACTGCAGACATTATCTTCTGCTCTCCTCTGCCCTTCCAACACACAGCACAGCAGCCCATGGGCATGCAGAGCCCGAGCAACTGGTGCTCAAAGGGGGCTTTGAGCCCTTTCCTCACAGAGTATCTCAGTAATTCCCTCAAGCTTTCTGTGTGCTTAAAGGTAATAGAACCTGCCCTGGATGCAGTGGGGAGAATCAGGGGATAGAAGTCAGGCATCTGCTATGAACTTAAGGAGCCTGTTGGTGCCCACTGACCACAAAGGGAACCCAGAGCAACTCTGACTTACAGAACACCAAGGGGATACTGAACACTAACCTCTCTGAGGTGACTACAACAAGAAAATATTGACACACTCTCACCACATCACCTCCACAGGAGGATGTTGTTCTTAGATACCCTCAGCTGATTAATACTATAATTTTTTACTACTATGGTATGCAAGGTTAGTATTGCTATTTAATTAAAAGTACTGAAGCAATTACCACTAAGGCAAAGGAAACTATTTCCAGAGACAAAATCTACCACGTAAATATTGAATGCAGTTAATCCAGGAGAAAACTGATTTTAATGTCTGTTTCTCAACCACTGAATCCCAGCCTACTGTCATGAAGTACAATTGGGACTCCAAGACTTAGGCACCACTAAGCAATTTAATGCCCTTACAGATACAAAACACACACACTCATGCAAGAGGGTCCATTCTTAAGGGTAACAGTTTCTATCACATAACTTGAAAATTAATTTTAGCAACTATTTTTCTACTAACTCTTTAAACATTAAATTGAAACTAAATTCAAAATGTAACCCCCTGCCTTGAATAAACACAGCCTTTCAGAAGGATTTTTTGAATGTACTGAATGATGATATGGATCCATCACTGAGCAAGCAGATACACCTGCACTTTACATCCCTTCAGAACAGGCATCATAGTGGCTTCATGAGCATCATTACAACGTGATGCCAAATTCATATTAGCATTAGGTGACCTGTAATTCTTTGATTGTCAATATGGGGGGGGAAAAAAAAGCTCAAAAATATCTTCAGCCATAAGTTTCATATAAAGCCATGTGTTAAAATAAATGCTAAGTCATTTGAAATCCTTTCATTTCATTTCTCCAGAACTATGCAATCCACTCTGTATGAAATAGAGGGGAAGAAGAAATCTTGGTCTCTGAGGGGTACAAAAAACCTAAACAACAAACAAACAAAAAAGGCATTTCAACATACAGGCAGGAAAACGTTAGTTTCAACATTTGCAGTGCAAGACCTTGACTTCCCTGCACATACATGATTCATGCAGGTTCTTCCCTCAGAGTTTCTATTGACTATTTCTAGCTTAATCAATAGAAAAACAGAAATTCATATTACATTTGAAGGCTTTGACAACACTGCAATGTCTAACACAACATTTTGGTTTCTGAGCACATTTCTTGAATTTATAATGAACTATTTCTTTACAGAATGAAATTCTTCATGACAAGCAAAAGAACTCTTTGGCTCATTCCTGTATATCTGCTTTGATAAAAATTTCCAAAGGCAGAGACATGCTCTATCAATAAGGTAGAACTCTTACTACCCTCCCCCTTAAGAGTTTACATCAAGGAACACAATTTTATTTTGGTCAAGTTTTCCCTGGAAAAGACACTAAAAAAGAATGTGGAAAAAAACAGAAATCAAGGCAAAAAATGTCTTAATCTACAAATCTAGAACAAGAAAAATCAAACTGTGGAATATTTTTTATGCAGGAAGTTGTTTCAAAATATGCTTCCTATTCTAAAATAACACTGCACAGGAAGAAATGGAACTATTTCTGTCTTGCTCACCTTATAAAATTTTGACATCACTTCCACCTGCTGTATGTTCAACCCTATAACCTCCTAAGCTCTGTATGTTGGTCAGTCTCCTCTCCCTCTTGCCCCTTCTCCCTGACTGTAATGGACAGTTCCCTCCTGGATATCCCAAAAGAAAAAGATGTGTCTGAAAAGTGGGGAGAGGTCAAACATGAGCACAGCTATTTATTACATATACTGCAACCAGATGGAAGTAACTCATCCATCAAGGAACTCGTCATCCTCATCACATTAACTTTTTATAAAAAGCCTACTGCTCCTTCTCTGATCCACACAGTTCAGCTTCCTCTCTTTTGTGTGCTTTTACAAAATGAACCCTCTCTAACCCCATTGCCACTTTCTCCTTAAATCACTGCTACCTATCACTTCATGGTTATTTTTAAACTTTACTTTTATCAATACTCATCCTGTAGCTCTGGGAGATATTAAAAGTGTACCAGGGCAAGGAAGGGCGTTTCTGACACTTGCTCCCTCATTCATCAGCCCCTCATAGGCCCGTTGGTGACAATGAAAAGATTTCACAATACTGTGCGGCAGAAACTCATTCTCCCACTCATCCATCATGTTCAACCTAGCAGCAGTTCTACTGACCTAATCTGTAATGCCTCAATGCTCACTGGAGATTTCTTAAAGGCACCCTTCATTGGTGTTAGTTACAAAGAATAAGCCTGTGCCACTAGATAAGGAGACTAAATGGTGCAAGAATTAATGCAATACTGTATCGTCACCAAGCCACAGGTTCAAAGACTAAAGAGTTAGGAGTCAGTGAAGAAGATGGCTTTTACCTGAATTTTGTTGCAGGTCGTATGAAAAGGAGATGAAAGTAGTTTGAACTCAGTTCCAGGTATAGATAGCACAAGTGTGAGACACTATCACTAATTTGTCACTTTTTGTCATTTACAGGCTAATGGGTCCCAGACACTCCACAATAAACCAAAAACCACATTGGAGCCTCTTCTTCAGAAAATGACAGTCACAAGTAAGGAAGCCATAGTTGAATACTTTGATGGCAGATACTTTTTTCCTAAAGGGAAGAAGCAGCACCTGTGAGAGCTGATATAAAAATATAAGACACAATGAAAAATGTAGTACAGATTTCATAAGGAGGGATGCAAGAGACAGCTAGATGTACGATTTTATCACATTGACACAGCCATAAAAGAATGACAACACAAAGAGTAACTGATGAACATAAATAAGTAAAGAGCAATCAATGATGAGTGAAACAGTCATTCCGTAAGAGTTCAAAATTTATTGTGCCATTTCACTTAACAGAGTTAACTATATTTTTTAATGGTGCAATGGATCAGTCATTCACAAACAAGCAAACTTAACAGCACAAGGTCTTCTGCACATTAGAATGCTATTTGTCTAAGACACTGTTGGTATGAGATTTAGAAATAACTACCAAAAAAATTAATTTATTATTTAACCACAGACATAAACACGTAGACAAATACTAATTTGTTACTCTGCCAGCTTCTTGAGCTCCTTCCCTGCTGTGAGTACTGCCTAGGTGCCTCAAAGACAAAAACCTCTTTATAGACGTCAGTCTGTGGTTTGCGTTACACTTCGGGACCAAGGCTGCAGCCATTTGAAGAGGCCAAACCCATTATGTACTGACCTACATATAAATATCAGCACAGTATAAAGAATTGACAATAAATAGATATTTTAGCTGTGTAGCTGTGTTTTAAACAGTGAAAACTGGGCACAAAAAAACTAAAAGACTTCTCGAAGATCCCATGACAACCTGACACAGGGGTAGAAATTGACCCCAGTATAAAATTCAGGCAAGTTTTCTAATGCACGAGTCCACTGTTCTACGTCCATTTTTACATGGTAAGTAGAAAATATCAGGGCTGGATAGAAGTAATGATTAGTCACAATCCTCAAATGCAAAGGACTACCTGAAAATATCACACTTCATGCATACAAAATGCTTACAATTAAGTATCTACAGTATGTAGAGGACAAACAAAATCTTTTCTCCCTTCTCTAAATTCCAGTGAGAACAGAGAACAGAATATATACTACAATATATTTTTTAATAGAATGGGCTGTTCAGAGCAAAGTTAGTATTTTTGGCTATGAGAACAACAAGGAAACATGCTAAGATCTGCAGTTTTATTAAACTGAAAGCCTGTGTAGCTTAGGTTAGCATACAATATTTATCTGTCCTATTCAAAAACTGGAAAGAAACTACAAAAGCCAAATAGATATAGCTCCATCTCCAACATTTTTTAGAGTTCAAGCACTTTTTCTCCACTTCTTCTAAGCAGAAACAAACCTTGCAAAGTGCTGTGCACCTGCAACGTGAAAGGTCACTTATCAGAAAAAATTCCATATTTTACATGTCAAAAATGTTCAACAGGGCATAGTGCATCCAGAAATATGCAGGAAGGGAAATCCTCAGAAGAATATCAGTAGTATAATTGCAGTACTAAATACATATCTTGCACTACACAATTAGTTTTTGGAAGCTTATTGGAAATTCCAAGGCTAGAGAGAAACATCAATTTCTTCCACATGATGTGCAAAGCATTCACAACCATCACACTTGCCATGGTCACATTTCCTTTTAGCCAATGAACTCTAATGTCCAGTTGTCACCTTGGGTTATCTTCTAAAAGCAAGACACCCAACTTTTCCATAGTGCATTTTGGCACTTATCAAAATTCCCTCATTCTTTTATGAGAATGTCTTATGCCATTTTCCTTCAAAGCATCACAAATTCAGAATTTACCCAGCCTAAGACATTTGCAGAAATAAAGACTGCTACATACTTTTTTGGCAACAGTAAAGAAATTACACCTCTAGAGAAACAGAACTCTTTTCATAAATAACGGATTTATGGTGTGTTCTATTGAAAGCACTTCCCAGGAGAATGTTAGTCAGCACACTCTACTATGTAATACCTTCAGCTGTATTAGCTTTTCCATAAGTAATTTGGTATGCCTACCCACTCGGAGAGGAAAAATAAAAGAAGAAAAAAAAAAAAAAAAAGAAGCTGTAAGGCTTTTGTACCAACATCCATCCAATATTTAAAAAGGAATGCAGTGACTTAAGGAACCAAGCTCCCTGCAGAATATGACCCTGAAAAAATATTACTTGTAGATGGTGTATGTTAATTACTGATCCCTGGAAATTGCATCTGAATCACATCTAATCAGTAATAACCAAACTGTCATACTTTGAGATGACTACATTTCCCAGAATAGCTAAGACTGTTCCAAGGATCAAGATTCATTGTCCCTGTCCTGAACAATTAAGGTCAGGATCCTCCAACATTCAGGCTAGAGCTGCTTCTCTGTGGCACAAAGCTTCCTTGCAACCTGCAAGCAGAATGAACAATTCTGAAGACACCCGGCCCCCCTCTTAATACTCCAAGCTCAGTAGGAGACCAATCCATGGACAATTTTCCTGTCCTGACTTGATGAGCTTAAAATTTTATTAGAAGAAAGTAATATTACAGCTCAAATGAACTGATAGATGAGAGAAAGCCACTGCAACAAAGGCATACACACCGACCTATAATTTGGACATCACAAATCATAATTAAAATGTAAAAATCTCCAATATAATGAACAGATGGCTAATTTAACATGCTTATAAAACATGCAAGCTTTTTCTTAAATGATCTTTGATAAATAAAGTATATTGGCAATTGTATTTATAATACTGTAGGGTTTTAAAAATGTATTTACTGGGAGCAAGAGAGGCATGGACTGTCACAGTGAGGATGGTATGTTTTCTGTGGTGGGGGAAGACAGGAGGAGACTTTTTATAATCTCAAAAGGCAAAACCATATTTCAGAAAATTTTATTTAACACAGTGATGTGATAAAGTGGAAATTCTCTGACCTAAGACAAGCTATTATTGGTAACTATTCCCTAAACCCCACTGCTGAGCTTTGGGCTTGTTTATTTATTTATTTGTTTATTTATCAGTCTTCCATGTTCCTAAATCCAACTGCAGAGCATCCGATCTCTGCTTTCTTCTTAATGGCTCTTTGTATTGAAGAATGATTGCTTAGAGAAATGGGTTTCAGTATTGAACAGTCTATTTTATTAAAAACCAGTTGCAGTTCTAAATACTATAGGCACATTTAAAATAATAGTATTTTCACAAACTAACATACAGCTCTAATACAAAATGAGAAAGCTTTTTATTCAAATAAAATAAGCTGTAATAATGAATTATGTGTATTTATATATTTACGTAGTGCATTATATCCCAAAATCCTTATAAAAACAAATCTGCAAAGTAGCTGAGAAATGCAAAACTCCACATGTTAAACCTACTTGATTTTTTTGCCAGGTAAGTAAAATCCCTTCAGATAGAAAAGAAAGGGCATAGGCTTGGCAGAGAAGGAAAAAAAATACAGATGTAAATTTTGTATTTACATTGGCAAAAGTAGTCTAAAATACCTTTAAGTCTTTTAATACTGTATCTAATACTGATCAACAGAGAAAAGCAAGTAACATCCGCATGCTTTTCACTTAGGAGCACATGATGATATGGACCATGAACTCATTTACAATTCCCCACAACTGAGATCACAACATCCCTTAACACTTCAGAAAGTCTTGATAATATTGTTGTCTTACACTATACAAATTTTGATCCTAAAATGTGGCTTCTAGTATTTCCTAAGTATTTCCTGAGATTTCTTAGCACCCTTTGTCTGTAAAGACTCTTCAGTACCATGGACCAAATGCCAAGATATAAGAGAAAATAATTCATCTTTTTAGTGTTTTAGTTGTTTTTTAAAAAATAATGTTTTTCTCTAACACTTTTACAACAAAATATATCATTTTGTGAACTTGCAGGAGTGAAAGCTAAATACCTTCCTTTACCTGAATCTTAATGTAGGAAGTATCACAGATTTATAATGGTGAAGAATGAACAAACGCATTTTTCAATTCTGCCAGCTGGCTTTACAAAACCAATGGAAAATGAGAGCATTCGATATTTCTGGAGTACCACCCGCCCCAAGAAAAGGAAAACTCTAGGAAGAATTGCAAAAATTCCTGGTCAGTGGGAACCCTTCCCTCTAAGTACCATAATAAATTGGTTGGATTTGTGCAAATAACTGCCTGAGACAGACTAGAAAATCTCACCTATGGTTCAAAATACCATTACATTAAGAAGGAAAGAACAGGACACAGCAGAGAAGTTGGCACCATTTCATTAGAACTGTAGCACACCCAAAGCTGTGCCAGTTTCCAAGATTAAGTATACAGATTCAAATTATGTGCAAGGAGATTTCTGCATAGTTTCATGTTGACAAAATGCAATATTTATCCTAACACAAAGATAAGGTTCATAAAACACTAATAGTATTGTCTTTTCTGCTAGAGCCTACATATAAAACCTGAGATTAAAGTTCCTGAACATTAAAACAAACCACTGAAATAAACACACCTGCTGCACAAGTAATGCCAAATTTCAATCCAGACTGTCATAAATACAAAGTATGTAAGAGTGCTGTTGGAAAATAAGTAATACCCTGTCCAGGTGCTCTACTGAATGTGTTTGCCAGCCAGGTATTTTCTGGGTATTCTTTTTTAATCTGACCTTAAAAAAAGTCTGGAGAAAGCCATTTTAGAATTTTTCTTCAACATTTATCTCAAAAATGGGCCATTTGATTCGTGAACATCTCTAATGTATATCATCAGTGACTGAAGGAGTTTTTTTATATGATTTTTGACAATTTAACAAGTCCTCCTGACAAATTAAATGGTTGTGTTGACAACTTAACTGTACTGCCAATCAATATTTTCAATTACTTTCATTGTCATTCAGAAAAAATACAACACGAGGTCATACAGTGGTAAAACCAAGCAAAGAAAATAAAATGATGCAGAGCTGGGGGGGGGGAGAGGGGCACTGGGAGGGGACTGAAACTTTGAGGCACAACAGGCAATTTAAACATTCTTTGTTTTTCTGGGGAAAGGTTAGGTGTTTCAGACAAACTTCTCTAATTTTAGACCTTGGTGACATCTCACTGAGAACACAACACAGTGTCCTTTATTCCCATAAGCTATTTAAAAATCATTAAATTTGAGGTGCTACCTCATGGCACTTTCAGTGAAATCCTCTTTATTCATCACTTCCCACCATAACCTCCATGTGCTTAACTACTAAACCAGCCCTATACAAGGTAGATGTGAGGGCATTTTGAGAGCTGTGGGTCAGCTACAGATTTCTTAAGCCAGAATCTTAGGACAGAATCCTGACAAACACAGCCCTGTGACAGAGAAAGCACTGTATTTTCAAACAATGGTACCACAGTGAAGAAATACTTCCTGCATGTTGGACTACAATGACAAACTCCTTACTGTAGTTCTGTTGGGAAATGAATGCATAGTGGCAACTAATTTTTACACAAAAAGTTTACACAAAATGTGTACCAATACATTGTTGGTATAAGAATATACATTAATTCAATGACCAAGAAATTAAAATGACTTTGTGAGTTTCCCTTTTCGTTAACACAACGGGGAATCAAACTATATGATTATTTTTAAAATAACATTAAAAAAAAAAAAGGCGGTTTAATCCCAAATCTCTTTCCTCCCAAGACATGAATACAGGATACAGGCATGAAAGCTAAGTGTCAGCAGTTACCAGAATCTTAACATTTTCTGACTCACCAATTTAAGGTATGCAGAAGGAAATTTGCTCACACATGCAAGGGGAGCCTGAGCTTTTTGAGCTCTGCATCCACAGCTGCTGCAGACTGGAACAGGGGAAAGTAGACAGCCAAAGGAAAGGACACAGACTGGCACACAGCCCAAAGTAAGCAGAGAAGAAGAACATGGATTTAAAAATACGTGCAGGGAAACCTACTCTTAGAGGCAAAACAAAACGAAACAAAAAAGCAGCATGTTTTTGGACACTTGTTGGAAACTGAAGTGATGAAGGTAATATGTAGATAAATGTCTGGAAGTTGTTAGGAAGAAAAGTGACTGGGAAGAAAAGTATGTATGAAGGTGAGTCTGGTTTTCAGTTAATCTAAGCATAAACCTCTTAAAGGTGAACACCCCAAAATCAATAGTCATTTTAGAAGCAAAGTACTGCATATATTACCTATATTGTGAGAGACCAGATAATCCTCTCTGCGTGAGCCTAATATTGTTCTGTTTTTGTCAGAATTCCCCTCTTGGAAAAAGAGTTATGATAAAGATATTTACTAATATCAGTCTAAGCCCTCCTTGTTTAAAGGATTCAAGAAGTCCAGGACTATTAAAAAACATTACCAATAAGATGAGTAAGATGATATTGCTGGTCACTCCATTTATAGATCCTGCTTCTCCTGCTATTAAAAACCAATTTATTTTTCACTGTCATGCGGGGGAGGAAGAATGGGAGAAGCTTTTCAGGCAATTTTGTATCTCACAGTTCAGACCTGAGAAGTAAGCAGGCAGACACAGGAAAGATGATTTTATCCCTACAAGATACCTGGAAAAAGGCATACTGATATAGTGGTTAAGTGTTGCAAAGAACTATAGTATTTGTGGCAAAAATCCAATCAAGTCTTTGCCCACAAACAAAACTTGAAAATTAAAAAATATTGTCACTGACCAATTTACAGTAACTCCTTTAAGTTCAGTTCTAGCAATTTAAGGGAATTTAAAAATCTTTTTAACTAAGTATTTACTGCTTTATCTTATTTTTTTTATTCCCTTCCAACTCTGAGACCAGTTTTAATATTTTCATCATTTACATTTAACAAGTTAGATACACAGAGCATGGTTTCAGTTAGCAAAGGCAAACAATTGGCAACTCCTCCCTTTCTTTTAGCAACTGTTTTAAACAGAGAAAGACCACAAGTGCTGTGCTTAAAATTAAAGAAAAAAATTTGAAAATAAAATAAAGACTTAAAACAAAAAAAAAAAAGAGATGTTACATCATCAAGCCTTGGTCATTGCAAGATGTGCTGTTTCTATTCAGGTCAATAAGCTTCCAAAGCTACCAATACAAAGGTACACTTTGGTGCAACAAAAAAAGAAATAAAAAAAGTCTTGTGAAGAAGCAGAATACAGAAGTTTATGTGAAAAGACTGACTTCTTGAGGCAGATTCCATTGCTTGTGTTGCTGCAAAACCAATGGATTCTGCACAGTTCTGTTAACCATCAGCAATTATCTTCCTGTCAAAGCTAAAGGTAACAAATTTCCCCATATCCAGCAAGGCTATATCATCAACCGGACACCGGCATCATTTGACGGAAACTAAATCACGACACCAGCCAAGAGCTCTGACAGACAAATGTGCTGCCTCCGAAAATCTAGGCCTATCACTCAGAGGAGTAAAAAAGGTTCTCTCAGCTGGTCTTTCTGAAGAGAGATTAAATGTTGTAGATTCTATAAGTACAGTACCAAGCAAATCCTAAACATGAGAATTATTAATGGACTTTACCACCAGTCTTTTTAATCTTTTGCCAACATATGTTCATCTATTTTACCTTGGTCTGTCTTGTTTCCTGATGGACATAAAAGGCAGGAACCATGCATTATCCTAGGCTTAATCAGAGACAGCAGCACAAGAACAATGTACCTCTACCTATCACTTGGATAACACTTTAGCACTAGCTGTTCTTTTATAATGAAGACTGTGTAATAAAAGATACCTCTAATGCATCCTGTCCTTATGCTTAACAATAACATTCATTTCATGATATGCTACATAATGGGAATACCAGTTCTTAACCTGCTCGGTAACAAAGTACTGCATTATCACAACGCAATTGCAGGTTGGCTGGAATTTCCTGATAATCTGTGGCTGGAACTCGCATTCTTTTCCCCAAAGGGACATACAGTACAGTAGATCAGCCTGTAACTGCAAGCCTACAATTGGAGTATGGCTGTCTTCAGCCTATGTAATATCCAAGGTATAAAAAATGCGATGCTTTGTAAAGTGGTGCTTTACATTGCTAAATACAAATCAAAGAACTTCCATTGACAGGTCAGTGAGATATCTTTATACAGGATCTGGTGTCACATTAAAGGTAATCGCAGACACAAGTATCTGGTGGAAATTCCAGTGGAAAGCCTGCGAGGTGGACTTGCTGACTGAGGGACTTGATAGCACCAGAAAATGCCTGTCACCTCTTGGTCACTGGTTCCAGCATGGGCCAGGCTGGCTGTGACCTGAAGCTGTCACTGCTTGACAGCTGTTCATGACCTGCGCGAAACGCGCGGATCCAAACCGGCACCTTCGGGGCCATGTCCATCCCCACGGAACAAACAGCTGCCACAGGTATCAGCTGCAAGCATTTGAGGAGCTTCCAGCAGCTTGAGGAATGGTATGGACGTTGTTCCCAGGGGCACTGATTCCAAGCAGGGGCTGCCATACATACACATCCTGGTTTGGAAAGACTCACACATCCTACACTTCATAACACTGGATGTTTTGGCTCAGGGAGGCTGCTTTCCAGTAAAGCAAACATTTCCCTAAAAAACACACTAAAAAAACCCCAAAAAAACCCCCAAAAAACCCCATATAGAACACACTGGGAAATTTGCAAATTTAGTTTCAAATTCTAGTTTTTATTTACCATAAGGGTTGAAAATTCACACACAGAACAGAGTACATTAAAACCAGAAGGTCAGTTTAAAAGAGTACTTTCAGTTTCCTACCTTTTATTTTAAATTTTCAAATATTCTGCCAAATTGGCAGATTCTATATAAAGAGGAAGAATAGAGAGAACAGTAAGTAAGAAACAGTACAATAAAAAGAGAAGCAAGAGAGAACTTTAACTGCTTCATGCTAATACCTTCTATCCTAAATATAAGACAATAAAGTTAGTAATTTTTCCCCACTTATTTCCCACAATGGAAATAAGAAAAGCAATATAATTCAAGCATTTCTGCATTGAAATCAAAGTTTTTATCCTGAAGAAAGACATTCACTATTTTTTTCCTTTCCTTTTTGATGTCTCTCACATAAAGAGGAAAAAAAGTACTGTTTATTCTAAGATTAATAGAACACACAAAATATGGATATGGCAGCATGAAAGCTACCAAAACTCCAAGAGTCTACTTTTCTGTAAATTTAGAGCTCATGGGATACTGAAAATACCAAACAAAGTCTGAAGCCTGGGATCCAAAAAAGGATTCTCTTAATTAAGCTTTATATGGGTTTCAGATTAATTAGAACACACAACAAATGTGAGATCAGGTACCAGGCATTTACTGAAAGTTCTTAATTACTAGTAGTATAAGCTAGCTCTGATTGACCCATATGCTGGATGGATGAACCCATACTGCTGCACAGTTTTAGAAACAGAAAAGCTAGCAGCTATTCATCTGGAGAAATTAGGTATTTAACAACTAGATAATTCATTATTAAAGCATTTAAACCAAAGAAAGAGCTAACCTGGGTAAGTGATGAAAATTCTTAGCTTGACTCTACTTTTAACCTCAGTGTGATACCTAAACAGTCAACTCATTCATTCTACCTCAAAGTGACACTTGTGAAACACTACGTTTTAATTAGGATGCTTTATAATATGGAACAAAAGGTATTGAAATGAAACACATAATTAAAACACATGTCATGCTGAATAATTTTCTTTTATATCATAATACACCAGTGCCATGACACCGTTGCTACAGGCTCTGAGTACTACCGAGGACATATTTACCTACCAGCAGGAAACCTCATCCAAGAGTGTTTGAAATCCTGGCTGTCCATATTTGTCTCTACTAATCCTATCAACACACTTGCCACTGAGCTTCTTCTGGAAGGTCCCTACATTCAGTCTAAGTCTACTGACAGTACCTCTCCCCTCTTCTGCACGCTGATTAGTGCGCAGATGGGGGTGGGGTCAAGAAAATACAGGAAATAAAATTAAACTACCAAATATTTCAGCCTGTCACAGCACAGTAATTGAAATATGTTTTTTTCCTTTACAAATTAATGTTTCTGTTACAAACCATTGAAGGAAGTTTATAACACCAATAACACCCAAGAAATCAGTCACTACAGTAGTTAATGACTGGTTTGGTAGATTGTTAACTGCCCTTAACTTCCCATGAGTGGTTAACTAACAAACCAGTCATTACCTACTTCATGGGGATTAGAGGTTAAACATAAACTTGATTACAAGCTATAAATGTGAGTAATTTGAAATGTTACTGGTTATTACAAAAATATATGGTAATAATTTCCTCTCTAATGAAAGGGAGTATGTTTTTAGTGGTCCCTAGTTTCTTGTTGAGGCTTAGGAAAAGAGATCAGTGTAAGATTAACAGCTGCATTCTTATGATGGGTATCTGGAGCTAGGTGGCAAAAATGAATACTCATGACCTGTCTGTGTCATAAAAATATAAAAAACATTATTTTATCTGTAAATAAACATGGGGTTTGTAGTATGTATCCTTAATTTGGAATGGAAAATATTTGTGGCCAACAGATGCAGATTTCGCATACACACATATGGGGGAGAAGGGTAATCCTTTACTTGTATTGAGGAAATAATCACAAATCTGAAGAATTCAAATATATGCAACCATTGGTCCAGAAGAATCTCACATGTCAAAACTATTAACAAGGTAATTAAATCAGGTAAGTCTTAGTCTCAAAGTTTACAAAGCTCAGGACTCAGATCACAGAACGAGGTTCAGAAACAGCACAAAATTTCAAGAAGAAACAAAGTCTAGGTGTCTAGCTATCTCAGTGTGAACACCTGAAAGAATGCACCAGCTACTGACTGTGACCTGTGGTGGCAGTGTAAACTGAAGAAATAATATTTTACAGTGCCAGGCTGAGATTTCCAGAGCTATCTGGATTTTCTGAGATTATCAGAATGCCTTAAATAATTTGAAAGTGCTAAAAGGAGCCAAACCAAAAGTGGGGCAAGTAAATATTTTACACTTACTCTAGTAAACTCAACATGGGAAATAACCATAATCTATGCTAATGAAAGAGTTTAAACATACACTAAAACTCCTGAACATGAGTGGGACAATGACCAGGATAAGTAAACATGGAAAGTTTTAAATCAAGAGGAATATTCACCAATCTCAGATTAAGGGAAAATGATAAAACACTTACCCATCCTGAAAATTTAAGAGCTAATTGAGGGGGAAAAAAAGTCACTGGCTGCCATCACAATTGTTTGTGTTTTTTAGAATTTGATACAAAATTCAAGTTACTGAGGGAACTGCTTCTGGCATGTAGGGCTGGGAGGATCACAGGTTTTGTATGTCTAAACATAAGCAATTAAAAGTATTTTATAGTCACAGGCAGAATGATGGATCAAAGCTATACAGTTTAAAGACTAGCATGCATGAAGAAAAAGCATTGCTTCTTAAATAGAAAAGGCTGTCTCCTGCAAAAAAGCAGCTTCCCTTAACCTACAGCTTTGATGTGATAGCTCACTATCAGTTGTCTTCTAATCTGAGGGTCAAACACCTGTAGTTCAATTTGATATGTTGTGACCCACAAAGTATTAAAAAAATATAGTGTTTCCTTTTGGGAAAACTGCATTACTTAAGAATAGTAGACAAATACAGTTGAACAGTAAATGAAAGAAACTAACCCAATTTTGTTGATACACTTACTTTCATGGTTTCCTTCCTCATTAAGAGTCTCTTCCAACACTGAGAAACTCTCACACTAAAAACAGACCATTACTGCAGTCACCTTCTCTTCCCAAAGCCCCAGTTTGGTTAATACTATAATAAACTATATTTAATAATATTATAAGTGGTGCAGAATTTCTTCCAACAGGTGTGTGAACCCAAAAAAAAAACATGGTTTCAATAATATCCTGTGTACTTTTATTGAACACAGACTGGTGCTTTCTGCACTTGCAATTAAAATGTTCCAACACAGAGAGGGTTCAGCTCTATGCGTACCATACTAATAAACTCTAAATAGTATTAAGTGTCACATATACAGGCCACCAACTTCACAGCTCCATTTCAGTAATAAAGCTCAGCATTTTTATGTTATGATTATTATACAATAAAGACAGGAATTTCTCATACTGCTATTTGTGCAGCTATGATACCATTTATACAGATTCTTAAAACTATCAAACAACTACTTTAAATCACTGGAACTGCTGCTGGCTTCCGGTCACTTCAGAAAGAAACACACAATGAAACAGTGGGTGCTGGTTCTCATCTTCTGCAGAAAAATCCTTCAAAACCACAAAGCCTCAACAGCATCTTCCAAACCTGCATGGAAACTTCCAGCAAGCTCATGTACAAACACTTACGGGACATTTGAAAACCGAGTATCAGGCGCCAGGAGCAGGAACATCCAGCCAACTCAGCCCTAGGTCACACCCGCTCAGCCAGTCACACCCACTCGTTAGCACAGACAGAGACCCTTCTGTTTATCCAGCTCCCCTCTAGTGGTTGCTAACACCAACCAGTCCACGTGTGCTACCTAACAAAAAGAAAGAAAAAAAGCCAATTGTGAACCCCTCCCTGGGATTACTTTGTGTCCCTTCAGCTAGCACAGCATACGGGACCAAGCAGAAGTGGTTGCTCTGCCACTCTCTGAACTGGTTCAGTTGAGAATCTGTCGGCCTGGCAAATCAGAAGGCACACGAGAAGAACTCAAAAGCAGGTCTAAGCAACATAGAAGAGATAATGTGGGAAAGTATATGGGCAAAATTGGTAGGAATGGGTAAGAAGTTCCCTCCTCTGCATAAAAGGCAGGCCTTTACTGAAGAGAGCTCCTGCCAGAAGGTCCATCATACAGGAGGGAATTCCCCAAAAGACAGGCACAAAGTAGGCTAACAGTGCCAACCATCAAGCAACAAACCAGCAGCAATTGTATACACTGATACATATATATATATGTGTGTGTGTACATATATGTGTGTAGATATATATATAGATATAGATATGTATGTGTGTGTGTGTAGATACATAGGTAGATATGCAGTACGCTTCTGCCTTACTAGGCCTCCCTTTTCACACAGCACAGCAGAGATTCTGTGCATTTACAATGAAGTTCCTACTGGCCTTACAATCATCAACAGCCACAGACACCACAGAAGACAGAAGCGTGCTCCAGTGGCCAGAGCCCAGGAGTAGAGGGACCATCTGTGCCTCCATGTCCCACTGACCTCTGTCTCCCGTTCTCTGTCCCCAGCATGCACATGCCTGCATCTCATCAGCACAGGGACTTGTCACAATGCCAGACTGGAACACCCAGACCACTATTGGCACCCTTTCCCTTACACACTAAGGGAAGTCTTTCCTTCATATAGAATTTTGACAGCCACACTTTATATGGAAATATAACCTCAAATGAGATTATTTTTATTTTAAAAAGACAAAAAGCAAGCATGGAAGCAGGCATTTAACTACATACAAATTTTGAGTTGAACATCAATTTTACAGCACACTGTAATTTTGTAAATTATTTAATAATGATTGAAAGTTTTCTCTAGAAGAAATATGAATTTAGAGTCAGAAATAAACCAAAGTTTCAGAAACAGAATGTGAGATCTTATTAAAATAAGCCTTTAAAACTGTCACAATGTATGTTTTTTTCTAGTACTTAATGTAAATTAGAAACAAGAAAACACAAGTTAATCAAATATATCAAATATTGGGTAAATATTACCAAGAATATTTCCAGGTGTCATGAGATCAGGATCAGTCTTTTTTTTCTTTTTTGGTTTTTTTTTGGGTTTTTTTTTTTTTTTTTTTTTTTTTTTTTTTTGTGTTTTTTTTTTTTTTTTTTTTTTTTTTTTTTTTTTTGTGGGGGTGGGGAGACAAGGGGTTATATGAGAGGGGAAGGATTAGGTGCACACAATGTACTTGAAATATATCCACAGCTTTTTAAAAGCTGAAAATAAAAGCTTTTAAGATATACATTTTGGGGTCTAAAAGGAGAATTGATACAGAAAGCTAACCTGGCATGATTTTAGGGGATATATCTAAAAAGCCTAATCATTGATAATTCACAATTTGTGAGCCTGGTGGGATTTCATGCAGAGCACTAGCCTCACTAAGGTAATTGGTGCTATTGAAACAACACTGGCTCAGCAGCATGCTGCTTTCTTCCTCGCCTCTGGGCACAGGAAGGATCAATATTTGTTAGGATTGCTTCTTGTTCCAACAATGTAAGATTTACAATACTTGCTAGGATTCTCACTTTGTCTTCACACAACTCATCAGTGGAACCCAATTACTAACCTCAGACAAACAACATTAACATGAGCCTCTATGCTTCTTTATTGCCCTTCATCCAAGTCTCATTTCAGGGTCTTCAGGCAGTGCCACTATAACAGATACTACACTTTAAAGTGTGCTCCAAGGAATAAATTTTCAGTCTTTCATTACTCGTACCTTGATTTACTTCATATCATCTTGCCGCTATAGACAAAGATAACACACTGTAAATTACAGCCATCCTGTCTTGTAGTTTCAGAGGTAGGGGGAAGGCAGGGAGTGATGCTTTTGCACTACAATTAGCACCGGGCACCACAGCTTCATTGCTATCACCACTAGTGACTGAAACTTGTTTTATCAAAGATGCAAAGCCATTATTTCATATAAACTCAGTTCCTAAATTGCTTTATATTTATTTCATGCTCTGATAAATGAGAAACTCTATGGTAAGAGAAAAATACATATTTTTATATTGTTTATTGCATTAACTTAGGGTACATAATCTCATTTAACTTTACTCATGGGGCTATTTCTACAAATTTTTCAGTCCTGATGTCTTAATAGCACAGTGGCCTCTGATAGTTTGCAGTTCATTATGTTCTACTTCAAGCTCAATACACAAAAGCAAACCCCCGATCTGGATAATTCTGTTCCAAATGTTTCAACTATTAGTGCATAGTCGGCAATAGAAGGCTTGGAAAACAGTCATTGGAAAAATTCCTTCAAGTTAGCTGTTGCAGTACCCCCTTATTTGTCCTACAATTTCCTCCATCCTCCATCCTATTCCAGTGGCTGATAACTAAGAACATTAGTTTTATGCGACTTGTCAAGCTCAAATGAAAAGAGAGCTAACTTTAATGACACTGCAATTAATCGCCCCAATAGACAGACAGCTAAAAGACAAGATATTGACTTCATTAAGGATAATGTATTATGTCATTAAGTTGGTAGGGTCACCTTGTGTATCATATATGCTTGCTAATATATTGGCATTTTCCTCAAATAAGATAAATTCAGATATGAGTGATAAAGCTGATTAGAAAATGTTTAATCTAAAGAGGCTAGTTTCCTTATATTCCACTTTGCAGCCCCAGGTATAAGTGGAATAGTAAAAACCCATTACAGATCCAGGTTTACCTCAAATAACAGGTCCTAGCAATTTACAACGTTTCTGGGTTTGTTTTTGGGGTGAGGATTTTTGTGTGTCTTTTTCCCTACCCTTGAGCTTAGGTATTATTTGTGCAGATTGCATTTCAGATTTGTTTTTAAATGTATAATTGCCTGCAGTACATTTAAGGTTAAAATGACCACTGCATACTTAATTAGTACTTGTGCGTGAGGACTTAACCCTTTACAAATCAGGAGTTAAAAATCAGTTTAATTTGAGAGATGTACTACAATAATTAAATATTATAAAACTGATCATCTCTTGTGATTAAGAAACTATTCCTTTTAGCCCCATATGAAGGCAGTTTTGTTGGGGGAAACAAGGTTCAGGTTTTTTTTAAGCCATATCATAGAATATTTGAAAAGATACATCTGAAAGCAATTTGTGCCTCTTAATACTGCACAAATAAAATAGGTTTTCATATTCACTGCTTTCCTACTCATTTCCATAAGGTGCTCTGGGTAGGAATGTTTCTCTCATCAGTACTGTGTTCTCAGGTTTTCAAGTAAACAGAGAGTTGCTCATTTCATTACACTAGTGACTATCTGCATATTGCAATTTTGTAAATTACTTAATAACATAATTAAACCTAATGCACTAGCAGAAAACTGCTTTATACACATGGCCTGCTCATTCCACTAACTGCTTCGATAAACTGAAAAACAAAAATAAGCAGGGCACTGTTTATTTTAAAACCTCATCACTACAAGATTTTGCCATTCTGCTTAGATTTACATTTAGCAAAGACTTCTCAGATGCCAGACTTATTTATTTAGATCTGACCTAACAGTCCATCTAAATATTTTATAATCTTATTTACTATCATACTTGAATGACTTTTTTAAAAATAAGTTTTATACTATGCATAAAAACTGAGGTAAAGGAATCCACAGATTTGCTTTATTTACTGAGAGCAAAGTGATATTTTAAAAGGAACATGATTGTTTGCCTGTTGCTATTAATTTATTTCATCAGTTCCTCAACAATAAAAAATTACACTCTGGAGGAGAACAGTCTTTTAATGATGTTTGACTCAACACTTCTATAGGCAACAAACATGACCACCTTGAAAAGAACAAACGCTAATTAGCATCGCCTACAATTCCTGTTTCCAAACCATACTTTTTAACCTGTACACCCAATCTTTTCCAATATTTCCATTAAGGCTGTCAAAAGCAGAAGTTTGGGAACCTTTGCTTGTGACCTTGGCATTTCTTCTCAGGCTTAACGTATTGGCATTTTTTCCTCTGACTGCATCGCTTCTCATTTGTCATGATTATTGTTGAATTTTTCAACTGTCATTCCCGAACGTAAATCAATGGTTGTCGACTTCCCCTTTGTCATATCTGCACTGCCAACAGCCTTTCCCTTCTAAATGAGGCTTCCTCCCTTTCCATCCATTAAAAAAGGCCTGTCTTTTGGAGAAGTCAATCCTTTGTTAGGTCACTCCATTTATCATTCTTCCAATCAGTACCTGACATACTTATTCAGCCAGGTCTTCAACCACACAATCATTGTTCATTTTTTGGGGGGGGGAGGGAGGGGGGAGGAGAAGGAGAGAGAGAGAGAGAGAGAGAGAAGGGGGTATTTTATTTATGCATGGTGTTTTTTGCCATTTCTCTTGACCAGTTTTATATTTTTCAATGCCCTTGTATCTTTAGGGGTCCTTACTCACTTGAAGGAAACACCAAATTCAGTAGAATAAAACACCCCACACCTACAGGGAAAAGGGGGGAGAGAATGCCAAGAAAATACTTGGCTATATTAAGAATAAGAGAAACTAGATGAGCAAGAAGAATCTAACATAACAAATTCAGTTTTGTTACAAAGGAGGTCTAAAGAAAAAAAAAAAATCACTTCTATGTTTAAAAAAACCAAACACCTGGAACAGAAATAGTAATGGATTGCATGACCTTTTTGACAAGGTTTAAGACTTATAAAATTATATTACATAAAACCAGTATCTAAGCAGAATATTGGTTGATAGTGAATTACAGAAGCCTTCAGGACACGACTGGTTCAATAAGGAAAAGGAAGTTAGTATCTGTTATTTATACAACTAGAGTCATGTTTGGTTGAGCAAACTCCCAGGGCTTTGATCCCCTCTACTAATATTTCAAACAGACTTTCAGATGATGTTATTAAGGTGCTTCTATCATTAGTGGATATGAGGTAGAAATGCCTAAAGTTTGTAACACCTACTGACAAAAGCAACTAGCTTTTTTTCCACACTGTCTTATTACTGTTTCCTGTCCCAGGCTAGAGATGAGTCAGTATCTAATACCTAGTCAGGCACACCTGCCTCCAGCTCTTTAAGGGGATGACAAGAGAGGAACTCTCTACATCAAATTTCTGACACCCTTCACTACAGCAAATTAGTCCAGAAGTCCTATTCCAGAACTACTTAAATTATTAAAGCACTGTCCCATGTCATCTGTACATCCAGCCCTTCCCTACTAAATAACACAAATGGGAAAAAGTGCATTGTTGTCATGCAAGGGCAATTTTCCCCAGAAATTAAAACGGAAAGATGCAAGCTCCTACCACTGTTCCTCCTCAGCATGACAGAATGCTTTTATACCAGCTTACATACCTAAATCTGACCTAAACCCTAGCTGGGTTAGCAGGAGAAACACAGACTGGAGAACCCTAGACTGCACATCCAACTGATACAGGTTCAAGCACTGTGCAGACCTCATTTCATTAACATCCAATACATTTGTTAAGCTGATCCTTTACACCAGCTAGAAATACACAATTTTGATAGATCTTCTCTCATACTTAATAAAACGAAGGAAATATTCCAATACATGGAAATTCTAATAGGTGAAAAGCTAAATTTAGACAAACTAAGCAGTAGCTATGCTGTTGCAAGATCTTACTAAGAAAAGGAGGTCGGCTGAAAAACCTGCAGAAATCTGCTGCCTTCTAGATTACCATAGGTGGGACTTGATAGTGTCTGGCTCCCTACCAAAATCATAAAGGACACAAAAATCAAGTTACCATGTCTATTGCTGCAATATCACATACTGCTCTTTTCTGCATATTTTCTTTACAAAGACTGATATATTTAATCCCCACAATAATGACACACATGTATATATATATGAATATATATAACTATATATATATATACATAAACTATATAGACATATAAACATATATATATATATATATATATATATATATATATATATATATATATATACAAAANATATATATATACCAAAACTAAAATACATATAAACTTCAGAAGTGAGAGAAAAGAGGTCTTTGAGAAGCATGATTTAAATTCCTTGATGTGCCACGTATCTTAATTTGACCTGGAATCATGCAAACAGAAGCTTCATCTTCTGCTTCCTATTTGTAAGCAATTACATACCCCATAGGTATTACAGAAATAAATGTTTCAAAATTATTTTGATGAAATTCATATGAGGATCTTGGGCGGGCAGATCAGCAGTAAAGCATAATGAAATGGAAGGTCAGGGCATTTTCAACACTAGAAAATTGACTGCTTACTT
Source organism: Urocynchramus pylzowi (assembly GCA_013397555.1). NCBI lineage: Eukaryota > Metazoa > Chordata > Aves > Passeriformes > Fringillidae > Urocynchramus > Urocynchramus pylzowi. Next base: position 619,911 of record VZRH01007741.1, on the reverse strand, counting down.
GCTAGGAGTTACCTGTTCAAAGGTGTAAGTTTTACTTTCTCAATGGGATTTATAAGGAAGAAAGAATTTTGCCTAGAAATAAGCAATATTCTCACATGGGATAACAACAAATATGCAACATTTCTATCACAATGATGCACATCATCATCTCTCAGAGCCCAGTTTACCACCAATTTCTGCGTTCATTTCTGCATTTTAGGTGAACACATATAAGTAGCTGAGTACTTCAGGATATGCTGCTTAATAATACTGTAACTCCATATAAAACCAGTATTATGAGACAAACAAGAGCCCTTCTGGGTTTGAGGTATTTCCTTACAAAAGATAATCCAGTATTTGCTCCCCTTTCTTTTAGGCCCTACACATTAATATGTTTGAGCTCACTGCAGAGAGGCAAAAGTGACTTCCATACTTCTGTATTTTAAAACTTTACAAGGAGAACCATCCAGTAACAAAATCATTTGGGTTGGAGAAGACCTCTAAGATCAAATGGTTGGGCACTGGAACAGCTCCCCAGGGAAGGGGCCATGGCAGCAAGCCTGACAGAGTTCAAGGATTTGGACAATACTCTCAGGCACATGGTCGGATTTTTGGGGCTATCCTGGGCCATGGCCAGGAGTTGGACTCAAAGATGCTTGTAAGTCCGTTCCAACTCAGCATATTCTGTGATTCTGTGAACTTTCAAAGCCAATTTCCAAGCTATGAAAATACACCCATCTAAATGCTAACATTTAGATTTCTCATTAATTCCATTTTATTATACCGATAACTACTAGCATAATATATGGTGCTCCAAACTTGAGATGAAAACCAACTTGATTTATTATTCTTTTCATTTCCCTTATACCTTGCTTAGTAAGACATTTTATTCAGGTATTCTTGAGGTAAAAAAGGCAAATGTTCTACGAATATATGTCATAGAAGCTTTATTTATTTATTTAAGCTGTATATGGTAAATGGTCATTTCCTTGTGGAAAGAATAAAACACCGAACACACTGTTTTAAATCATATCATGTAATCCCCTTCTTGTCCAAGCAATGGATTTACAGATAACAGCAGCAATCTTCCTAAAGTGTAAAAAACCAGAGACCCTTCTGGAATCATAAAGTGACACAAAGAGGTATTATTTGCAAACCATAAGAGCTGTTAATACACAGAAAACCACTATACTGGAAGCAACAGCACCAATTTTTGAATGTCTAAGGAGTAAGGAAAACCAAGCAGAGGTTATAGTTCCAGGTCTAACATCACAGGTTTGTGCCTAGCAAATAGAGCACTTTTTGTTACATTCATTCCCTGCTAGTTAGGACTTTCATCAGCTAAAGAAGGGGAGAAATAAAGTATCTTACTTGGCAAGCAGAAGATTCTATTCAAACACTGAAGGAGTGTTGTGAGAGGTTTTTGTTTGGTTTGGGGTTTTTGGGGGTTTTTTTCTCATTTTGTCCAAGTAGAGAGTTTTATCATTTGTGCATTTGCTTAGACTATATGTATATATATACATATATATGTATGCATGCATGTATGTATTGAAATGTACTCATATGTACTGGCAACAGACACCATAGGAAAATTGCCTGGATTAAAAAAAAATACAATCTAACAAAAAAAAAATACAATCTAATATAATCTACAATGCTAACTTCCATTTTATTTACAAACAGCCTCAGTAGCAATCAGAACTAAAGCTACACCCAGAAAAGTTAATTACATTTTATAACTTCTGTCAGAATTATAAACTGAGTCAAATCCTGAAAAGTATTGAAATCAACCTAACAGTATTTCCTCGCAGCTTCCATTTCACTCAGTATGCTTCAACTTGTATTCCAGAACTTCTTTAACATGCAGTGCGCATTTTTTGAATGCTATACCTTGCTTTTTACTTACATTTTTCTACTGGACATTATTTCTTCTGTGTACATTAAAACAAGCCACTGAAAATTTTAGTATGGACTGTGTTTCTAATGTCTTCCTCAAACAGTAGCTATGAAGCACAGAGCCTTTTAATGCATTATCCTATACCAAATATATATATATTATAGATATATATATATTTGGTAGAGGATATATATATAAAATTTACATAAAGATTTTAATTTTTTTATATTTTACTCTTTTCCCAAGTTTTCCTTAAAAGATATTTGTAACAGATTATAACAGGAAAATGTATTTCAAATTTACTGATTTTTAAAACCTGTATTGACAGTTATTTGGAGGGGGCTTTTCTACAACCTTTAAAATATAAAAAAAGTTCCCAGATTTGTGGAAAACCTTTAAAATCTATGAGTGCTGCAATTTGTGTGGCACTGCATTAGTGCCAGGTATAAATCATAATGATGTATAGCCAAATGAATCTCAACATTGAAAAAATTTCAAGGAAAAAATGTTTGGTTTGGTTGATTATCAGATTTATAAGCCAATGTCTTATAAATGGCTAAAAAGAGACCTCTGAGACAACTACTTTTGGTTGAAACACCAAGTTCTTCCAATGCTTACAGGGACAAAGCTGCTTCCGTAACAAAAACATTTCTGCCTCTCAGAGAAGCAATGGGCAAGTACAGTTACACAAGAGGGAAGTGAAGGGAAGGTCACAGGGCTCTGTGGTACATTTTAAAATGCCAGAAATAAATGCTGATCATCTTGTATTTCTTTTTCAAAAAAGACTCTAATCAGTTCTAAATTTCTTCGACAGTTTGCTTTCTTGCTGCACCTAGAAATGTGTCATTTGTCTATTAAAAAACATAACAGCTCACCACCCCTCCTCACTGGCTTTCATTGGCCTCTCTTTTTTTCCCGTTTAATGTCTCTAACTTCATGCCATGTTCTTTTCCTCTTTCAGCACGGCTGAGCAAGGCTGACAGGCGGATTCCTTTGCTTTTCAGGGTATTAAAGCCACTTTCCCGCTCTGACAGCCTGTTCTACTCTGCCACCTTATAGCTCTGGCTTCACACTTCTCTGGGCAGCCACTGCTTCTTGACAGACCACTGTCACTTCCCATCATCCTCTCTGTATATCCTGTTCTCTCCCCCTCAGCACGCATCCCGACTTTCCAACCAATGCAATTATTTTTTTTGACAAGCCATCCATCAGCTTTAACTTTAAAAGCACTTTCCGCTGATATCCATTGTTAAATCCCTTGCTTTTTATGGAGCTTGCATGAGAGAATATGATATCAGACATTCAAACTACCAAACCATGTAAATTTACTTTGTTCTCAGCTATGTTTCCAATTTCACGTCCAATTTTTCGGTACATTATGCGTAGTTGTTGTGCTTAATATGATGTTGTCAAATCCCATTAAAGTTCACTGCATTGCACGGCTTTAAAAACAGGTTACAATTTGCATTCTATAAAGAAAGGAAGGAGTGCAGTCTGAAGTCAAGCTGAATCTTATTAAAATTATCTGTTCAATTGTTACATTTGTAGATGGAGTAATTTTGAGGCATTAGCTGAGACACATATGAAAATGTCAGTGTGCCAACTAATGACAATGAAAGCAAAAGGAATATATCTGTGAAACTCAATAAAGCTCCTTTGCTGGTGACATAAATTTGATGATAATCCGAGGAAATGAATAAGGGACCATCCAGTTTGAATAGGAATTACCTTTTCTATTAAATCACTTTGCTGTATTTCCACTTGGCCTACATCTTGGTCCTATGCCACAATGAGTCTCTCTCAGTGGACTTAAAAAAAAAATCCCCACAGGACTAACATTCTCTGGAGGAGTATCTTTAGTGTAAGCCTCATAACCGATTTCAGACAAACACACTTAAAAACCAAGGAAAGAATTAGTCTTCCCTCCCCTCTTTTCTGCATATAAGTGCAGATGAAATGATTTGCTAATGTACTATATGCAGACATGTTCAGTGGCCAACACTACTGTGCTCTCTATGAAGGATCTTAGGCACAAAAGCTTGCATTCTAACATAAAGGAAGAGGAACCTATGTAAATAGACACAGGTATAAAGGAAAAGTTCAAAAGTGCTAAAATGCTAGGAACACAAAGATTCATGAGAAAGTCAAAATTTTTAATGGCATATTTTAATATAGTATCTCACAGTCTTTAAATCCTACCACTGGCAACTGGTGGTATGGCTTTTTCTTAGAGCAGGACATGAGACAGTCTGTGATATGTAATGCTTCTGCAAGTATCATTCAGTTACCACTGTGTATGTTTTGTGACTCAATACAATTAAAACCTGCTATAAGTATGCAAACACAGTATGTAGCTTAAGGTACATCCCTGAAGTTACTCTTTGACTACAAAAAGAAAAAAATAAACCTGTTTGGCATACTAAGCTCTCACCCTCAGGTAAAATCTTTTCAGATTCACCCTGCCATTTCTCAAAAGGCATGTTAAGAGGTAAAGTTCAGACTTATAGAACCTATTTAAAGCAAAGAGGCAAGGACAAGACTAAAGGAATTGAGCAACAGCTGCTCAGTCAATAGCCCCCACACAGATGCCTTACAATGAAACAATATCTAAATGGTCCCCAACAAAAGTGAACAAAAAAGACTTGCTCATATAGAAGTGCTAATCTGATTAAGAATTACCATGATTTATCTTTTCCAGATCTATTTATTTTGAACAGTTTTTCTGTGACTTTGGACAGAAGCAGGTGAAAGTTACTCTTTGCACCCATCCTCCTAATCATGTTTCTCCAAAGAGCAATTTGTCCTATTTTGACTTTCACATAATTAATTTCCAAGTTCTCTGTTAATTATTAGAGGCCTCCAAAACCTCTGAACCTCTTACCCCTCTATTGCTCAGCTACAATCACATACTACATTACCTGCCAGCTGACTGTACTTTCTCAGTCCAACTCACTGTAAATTAATGTCATCCATTTTGGATCTGGTTTTCAAGGAAAATATGACCACTGGAGAGCATATAGGATATGCTACACCCTCATCACTGAGCTACTCTGGAGAAAAAAAAAAAAAGGAAGGTTGACTTAGAGGAAAATGTCATTTTTTCATAGAATTGCTTTAAATCTCAGAGTTTGATAAACACTCAACCCTAGAAGTCATCTTCTTTACCCACCATTCTAATCTTTATAATTAAAACTTTGAGGATTTACATATCCTGAAAGACTCAGAAATTTTCACAAGAGCAGACAAAGCCTATTCTCTCCTGAAGGTGAGAAAGATTTTACAAATACATTATGGCTGGAGTCACCTAATTTTTAATAGCAGTTTAGATCCAATCTATCTTAAAAGGAGGACAGAGATTTCTGTAAAGTGAAGCAGACTGAGAATGCATATGGAAATGCTAGCAAAAAGTGAAATGAGCTCCTATCATGAAACAGACATGCATTTGCACTTCACATATAGTGATTTTAACCCATTTTCAGATTAAAGGCAATGAATAGCAGCCATCCCTCAGAATGCTAGAAAGAGCACTGCTCATAAGAATGCACCCTTTTCATCACTGGTGATGCTCTAAAGGCAGAGTAAACAACAAACCAGAATTACAAAGACTGATGTCCTTTTAGTTCCTGCCACTTATTCTGGAGATTAAATTCACACATATATCAGAAAGATGGTGACAATGAAAATTTTACTTCCAACATGCTGATAAAGAATGATACCTTCTTACTACCAGACCTTTCCCAAATTTCACAATAGCCTATACCTATGGGTTACAGTAGTGCTCTAAACAATATTTCTCCCTCCGTTAGAAAATAAATCTTCTTTTCTGCTCATATAGAAGCCATGCTCTACTTCAAACACATTACATTTTCAAGAGCACTGAATTAACTGATCAAGTGCAAGCGAGACCTCCAGTTACCCCAACATTCTCACTGGAACTTGCCACAGTTTTCTAGATGTCTTACTTCAAAGTGATTGAATGACAACATGTTTGTTTCCTCTGTTAACCTTTCCTAGCTTCTAGGTAAAACACATGTAGGGAAAGGAGCAGAAATGGGAATGCATGCACACAGTAGTCTGATAAAATACTGCATTTTAATAAAATATATTTATTAATAAAAGCAAAAAAGCCAAGACATTAGCATTCTGCTGGTATTCTTTCATTATCTGATATGCACTGTTTGTAGAACATTAAAAAAAAAATTAGAGCCATTTCAAAATGCAAAGAATATTCAGCATCCCAAAGACTGATACCTCAAAGAACATTATTACAGCATTAGGAAAACTCCATGGATCTCATGTATGAATGAACACAGTCTAAAGGAAGATTCTGTATAAATGTTGCTACCCCCATTGAATGGGAACATTTTCAGATAGCAAATACACAGAAGAAGCACTATCAGTAATGAACCAAGCACTTAACCCTAGTTTGGCTTTGCACTATTTCTTTGATCTCAACATTTTTTCATATTTTATTTATTTTTATTTTTTACCAAACGGTGCAACTTCAGCTTACTACTGTCAACAATCAACATGACAGTAGATTAAGCCTTAGATATAAAGATAGTTTCAACAACTTGACCTAAAACAGAACTTACATGTTTATTGTATCTTTTTTTAACCATTCATACGAACACAGACATCCAAATAGGAATCAAATAATAATTTAAGATTCTGTTTCTCGTCATCAAAAGGGTAAAATGTCTTTTTCCCCACCTCCAAACAGTGACTGCATTTTCTCTTCCCCATTTATTCTATTTTCTAACTGTTAAAAAGAAATACCAACTTTTTCAGAGCTAGCAGTTTTGCTTAACTCACTTAAGAATAAAGATTCAAAGCTCTGAGCCTCTGCCCTTACTACCATCAATTCTAGTCCCACCTGAAATTTAAAATACTAAAGTGATTGTGGTGAATTTCTGGGAGTCAATCTTTCTGGCTGAATGGTTGTCTTCTTTATAGAGAATGGCAGTTGTCCCTGAGGAGAAGGGTAAGAGTAGGATTTTGTCTTTTCCTTTAAGTCAGACTAACCACATAGTGCTGCTGAGTCAGCCATACCTGCAAGCAGAAGGCAATCATAACCTTCTTGATCAAGTCTACCTCTCCCAGGAGCACAGCTGGACACAAAATAACAACTAATGTCACTGAAGTGATGTTCTGGGTTGAATATATTAGGTGACCAACCCGATATTTTTCTAACAGCAGAACATTAAGACGAAAGAGCTAGAAAGGCAACTACACTAGAAAAACAAACCAAAACAACCAATCAACCTAATGCAAGTGTACTTAAAATGTATTGCAGTATTCTACCTCAAGTTACAGAGAAGCTGTGAATGTTGATAAATAAATTATCTTAATAGGGGTCTGCCATTTTTAATAGCAAGCAATAGATAACGTATGATCCTGTGTGGAGTAAGTGATTTCTGGCATTGTATACATGCAGGTACACATTATAAATATTTAAAAAATGTATCAACCTATGCTTTTTAAATACATGGCTCACTTGATTGATCACTATTTCTACACTGGTTGTAAACTTTGCAGTAAGCAACTATACCCATTTGGAGGCCAGACCTCTGAAATACATTGCACCAGGGCATTCTCGCTGTTTTTAGGTTTATCCAACTGTCATAGCAACTGCAGCCACAATATAAAGAGCTTCCCCAAGAAGCAACTTTACATAAGGTCAGTAAGTCCCCTGACAAAAATTTCATATAGTGCTCCATCTTAGACATACAGCCAAATCTTTGTTCTCTTCATAATCCTTGGGCAAAAAAAGAAGCTAATGACAATCACAGGCAACATATTAAATGGTAGTACTTTCAGCACAGCTGGGATTCCATTCTATAAATAATTTTTAAACTATTACCCAACAACATATTGCGATAATGAGCTGACAAAGACTTGCTCAATAAGCAGTTACCAGCATGGTTTTGCTACTAGGGATGAAAGATTTTATTCCTAAAAAGATTTTTCTTTTCTAAATGCCTACAGTGACTTTTCAGGTGCTTCTATAAACACGTCACTGTCACTTACAATCAGTGGATCCCTCCTTTTGTTGAAAGTTAAAATTAATAAAATCTTGAGAATCAAAATAGCAACAATTACCATAATCAGACTCTTCCATACTTTATAACAGTACTATTATACAGCACAAATTGGCTTATTCAGCAAAAGGAGAAGCTTTCAAAAATTATACCAGAACACTTCGTAAAATATTGCGCACTACTTGGTTGGGAAATTCTACTTTTTCTAAACAAAATGCTATCAACGAAAAGTTTTAAGTGCAATTCTACGACAAATAACTCGGTAAAAAAATGGCAGGTTCATTCAATATTGGTCTTCTACCAATGCTTCCTTGCAATTCTGTGTTCTTGGTTCTTCATGGGCCTTTTTAATCTGAGGAATACTAAATTAAAGGGTGGACAAATAAAGCATTAAACAAATATAAACAATTTACTTCTTCCTCATCAAGAATATGAGATTCAGAGGATCCATGTTCAACACTTCATAACAAGCAGGACTCTAGAATCGTGTTTCAAAGCAAAATAATGAAAGAAAAATATTTAGCATTTTAATCAGATTCCTATATTGCATAAATTTTATTTAAAATATTCACTTCTGTACTGAACAGGAGGAAACACACAAAGTGCCCACCTAAAAACCAATGACCCTCAAACAGCTGCTTGCATTTGAATTTGGCCTCACAGTCTGAACATTAGAACCATATTCCATGAATGCTTTTAGCCAATTGAAGCCTTGAAAAAATGTCCAAAAAACAATTGAAAGAACTCGGGACAATTATAGAAAACAAATTACTTGCATTTTCAAAGCAGATGTTTGATGCCTAGAAAGTGAAACAAAAAGCCATGAAGCCAGGCACTTTGCGGGGTCAGAGAAGGAAGGTTAAGAAGTTTCTATCATGTCTGACAAATTTTTATTGCCTCTAAAGTTTTTTGAAAGTATTTTAATAACTTGATTTGCAAATCTGTTCTATCACATCTGCTTCTCATATTAAGCTCTTCTTCCAAGCCTACAGTAGCTACTATTGAATTGGCTACAGAAAAAACACCTGGCACTCTAACCCAAGAGCTGCACCTCCAAGAGAATTAACAATGATCAGCTACCTACTCAAAAAGTCTTAACTATCATGACACTGCTATGCAACAAAGATAACATACAGGTATGACAGTAACTTCTACGCTAACCAAGCTTGAATAAGTGAAACTCTTCCAGCTGACAACACAACATAATTACTGTGTAGTGCCTTGGTTCAAGCAAAGATAATCAACAGATAAACTTATATTTCATTTAATACTGTAATCTTGCCTTTTAGAGGTGTTTTAAACTGTATTCAGAGTTAGCACTTTTCAAAAAAAGTTTAGAGGATGTAGGTGGGTGGGACAAGAATCTATTGATTTTGGCTGTTGTGCCTTCCTTGAAAGCAATACTGGGTCATCATTATTGGATGGCATCACAGCACACAGAAAAATGAATAGCACATCACAAAAGCAAGTTCTGAAAGCAACATTAAAAGTTGTTCTCAGTCCAACACTCTGAGTCTTAACATTCTTTCACATGGGTGAAAAACATATCTGACACATACACCAGTCCAGCACCTCTTCTGTCCCTGAAGTACCTGAGTTTACTCCAGCAAATAAAACTGAGGAACTCCAGAAAGAAGACTTCTTCCAGATCCAAGAAACAGAATCTCAACAGGTCCATGACACTGCTCACTGCTAATGGGAAGGACAGAGACGAGACAGCACTCCAAGATAAAGATACCTGTATATTCCTGTAGCCAACACGGAGAAATTCCTTTTGAGTGCCATAGCCCTCAGTACATTTGTTGCATTTTATTTCTTAGTAGAAACAAAAGAATTCGATTTCATGCCATCAATCCTTCAAAGCTATACTTGTCTTTTCATTAAACAGCAAATGCATTTACCTCAAATATTTTCAGATAAAAATCTCTAGTGATCCTGAAATGTTAAGCTGCTCAATCCCCCATAGCCTTTACAATTCTGCAAAATTACTTAATGCAAAGGCTAGAGGCCTCCAGAGCAGAGCTAATTCCTCCCAAAGGATAACTCCCCTTCCCAGCTGGATGCAGTTCTCTCTGGGAACTACTTCATGACATCCATCTCTAAAATTATGCAGGTCAGTTCCACTTAGAAGAGAGTGTTAAGAACACCTGAAGAGCACAGACCTAACACCCCAGAAGGCTACACACATTGCTTTTTTATGCATTAATGTCTCACAACTTTTCCAGTGTTCACTTCCACATTCCAGAGATGTGAAAGCAGCTCAGCACTTCATATGCAGATTATATTACTTGCATCTGAAACGGGTTTTTTTTTCCTCCCCCTGTCCCACATTAAACTCTATTTGTTCTGGTTGTGTGGGAGAGGCCAGTTCTAGCTGTAGTTACACTCTAACATTACTGTAAAGCAATATCATGATGCCATGCAATAGCTCTCTAATGTCAACCATAACCTTCATAAATGGGTTTGTAACGAGAAACCCTTGTTTGTCATTCAGTAGGTATGATTGATGCTATGTGAGTGAAGTGTAGCCACAGTGACCATCTCAATAACATGAACAGCTGCCAAATATTCATTTAGCAGAATGAGTTTAAAAAACTTTGAGCAGATTGCTTTCACAAGGCTGCTTTCAACAAAAGGAAACATAATTAACGAGCTAATATCAGCATGTGTCTGGCTAAGCTAATGAATATCAAATTACACAGAATCCTGTATAAATCATCATTATCCTGAATTTTAATTGAACTTGCAATTAAACATGACAAATTTTATATACACTAAACCTTTAATTTATACTTTCAAATAAGAAATAATTTATCATTTTTAGTATTTCATAGTTAATTTCCCAATATGTACACTTCTAATTAACAAGGACAGACAGGCCTTAAAAAAAAAAACAAAAAAGGAAAGAAAAACACACCAAAACCTGCTGAATAGCTCCATTGCTTACATCAACTTTCAACATATTAAAATCAGAGGCCAGAAACTTAGAACAGTGCAGAAAACCACTGCTTCTGCAAATCATATTTAATTTTGAACTAATTCTCTGAATACCATGTGCAGCTAGAAGAGAACTGAGCTGCAGCAATGTCTAAGGGACAATTTGAAATCTGGGTAAGGTTTCTGCAAAAGAAGCAACAGTTTTGAAACAAATTCTTAGTAATAATTTCGTAAAGCTCCATTTATACAGCTTCTTCATCTTATTGTCACTATGGATTAGAGCTGTCACCATACAAAAGAGTGCTTCTTGACAAAATATCTTATTCATTATCTAGTTTAATCTTAATTATTGTCCCTCATTTATGATCATTCCCTTTTGCTTATTTCCAGTATCATCCAAGAAAGTGAAGAGAAGGATTCCTTTCCCCATCTCCTAATATTCATATGCTCCAGTTACTTTCTCTGTTTCATCAAAATATTACAGTTTCTGTTCATTTCTGTATAGAAAAATTTGACTCGCTGAAAGAAAATAAACTGGTCTTAGAGCTGTGAATGTGAAGTTTAGAGACAGAAGCAGCTGCATTGCTGTAAGCAGCCACAAAGTTCAGTTAGCACAGCTAATTCAGCTGGAAGAGCAGGAGCCAAAAAATACCATTACAGCCATGCCAGCAAAATCTGTGGTATAGAGATGGTCAGGATGGCATGAACATGCATTTGTTCAAGGAGTTTCAACAACAGTAGATTGTTGAATCTGGAGAAAATTGATTGAACAGGAGAAAATCCTCCTTCTTCTGGTATATCTTGCTCTCCCCTAGGAGTCTGCCAGCACAATTATGCTAGCACAGGCAAGCCCCCAGCTAGGAAAGGCTATGCACAACTAAATGGCACATAGAAAATGTGGTCAAACTCTAACTGCAATGAACGTGTGTATGACTGCAGGGAAGACTCAAACACTTTCAGACACAAGTCTCATCGAAAGCTCAAGATAGGGCATACAACAGATTAAAGAAAGTATTCTCAAATACTCAAGGTTTTTAAAACTTGCTTTCATTCAGGTCCCTAATACTATTCATCCTTCAAAAGCAGATGGATCTTTCAAAATCCTTATTACAAAGAAGAGTCTTCATCGTGCAATTTGCTGAGCCTTCAAGACAATGTGAATATTGTGAAGTTCCATTGCTGACTGACCATACCAATGAAACAAGTGTGGAAATAAAAGGATGAAACTAAGAGAAACTGAAAGCTTCTCCCACTAGGAAACAGCTTAAGGAATTCTATTAATTCCCACAGAAAATTAGGCCAACAGCTTTCATATTTACAGCACTCAGCATTTAAAGAGTGAAATTTCTGATTTAACGAGCAGTAGAATTAGGGATACAACAGGCAATTTCTGCTACTACTGTTAATTATAGTAAACATGTCTGGGTGGTTCTTGCAGTCCTTGCTTTTACTCAAGCCACCTACATACTTCTGTTACTTTATTTTTATCCACTGCTATGCCTGCTCTCCAAGGTATTTAGTACCTGGCTATGCTCATAATTTTTTGAACACACTTAAGAATGAACACATCTGCCCATGCTGACTAAATGAGATCTGGATATCCTAGAAGAAGCTCAAATGTTTTCAGATCACTTGAAGGAAAGATTCTGTCATGCAGCTCAGCAGGACTTCATTCCCAAACATCCTTTTTCCCAAAATGCTTTGAGAAATGCAAAGCAAAAAAAACCAGAAGAAATAATAGGGACTGAGTGCATGAATTCCAGAATTATTTCTCCACCTTATCGGTACAGTTCCACAAGTTACTTAATCTCTTACAGAAATCAGAGACAAAAGGCGATTAATCAGCAGAGTAGTACCCATCTCCACTTAGAAATTCCTAAATACCGAGATACTGTTGTGATTCTGCCACTGCCTAACTATATGATCCTCAATAACTACTCTGCTTCTCTGTCTCCCCATTTATTCTCTCAGAAAGAACTATACTGATGCTTAACTCACCCAACAATCTTTTTTTTCCTCCACTAATAAATCCTTCTAGAGATTATTTGCACATGTTCTGCTCCCATATTTCCTGTTCAATCCACATGCAGAGCCCTCACCTTTCTGACACCATTGCTTCTGCAAACACACATTCTAGTCAGCAAAAATAACATTGCCTACCCATCACTGAGAACAAATAAATGAATTAACTCAGACATAATTCTCCTCTAGGTTTTCCTAGTGCATTTTGCATTGTCTGTCTACTTAGATTACAAGGCCCTCAGAGCAAGGACACATTGTCTTGTTTGACTTGTACAGCTCTGAGCACACAGTTTGCACATAAATAATATTAACACCAGTGATAATACTGGTTTGGCCAGTCTCAATACACATGAAAATGAGGCAGCAAGTGCTTCTATTTTTCTTTTTCACATAAGGAAATGTCATATTTCTTCTAATTTTTCAGGGACTTACAAACCTAATAGAACTGCACGTACCAAGGCTCTGAATGTTTAATGCTTTTGCTGAAAAGCACTACGTGTTCATGCAGGAGAAGCAGCAGGACAAATATTTTCACACATTTTCAGATAGCTGAGTGAAACTGGCTCCACTAGAATTTACAGTTGAAGACTACCAGAATTTACAACTTGTGAAATTGTGGCTGTCTGTATTTTCTCATTACAGTGTGCTTGCTAGAGATAGAGAAGGTGGGGGTTTTTTTCCCTTTTTTTTTCTTTTTTTTTTTGCCATCTACTGTCGCACTACTTCCTAGTTAAACCTTGTCTCAAGTTATCAACACTCTCTGGAGAGATAAGCTTCTTCTCACTTACAACCTGTCACTAATAATCGAACTTTCAAGACTCCATCTCGAAAAGAGACTACCGGAGGCACACAGGTCACAGGAATTAACTGCCACCAGTCCTTGCAGAAAACTAAGCTCATCAATCTATAGCTTCTCGTCATAATTAGAATAACGGCTTCGAAAATTTGGGCTGATGTTGACTCAGTCTTATGCCACAAAGACCACTGATTAAAATCTTGGTGTGAAACTTAATGATAAGTGCTGGTGGTGTTGTCGTGGAGACAGGGACAAACAATTCCCTTGCTGTGACATTTTCAATGTCCTGCAGAAGAAAAACTGTCCTCTTTAGTGTGGCACTGTATGAAGCTTATTTATGGCTACAGGGCTTGCTGGATTGATGACTGTCGTAACACACTGTCAAATCCTTTACTGACACATTCATTTTTTGAGCCCCTGGTGTGGCAGAAATAAAACACAACAAAAATGTGAAAGTATTATTTATCAGTTTCTGTTTGAGTAAATAGTGGATGAAATAAATTTGGTATATGTTTGTACCCAGATGTGCACACAACTCCCTACATTTATTAAATGCACAAGAAACAAAAAGTATTTAATGTAGGTCAAGATTATCTTACAGTTTTTGACTGCAGTTTTGCAATGGATTTTAACAGACAAAACTCAAAAGGGCTAGTGTAGTTAAAGCTTTAAGAATACAGCTTTAATTGCACTCTGTCCACAGCAAAATACAGTATATTGCACACTTGGCATTAAAATTAAAGAACTTGAATGAGAAGTGCTATGGTTTTTTTGATACAGCATTTCAGAAAGTCAGCCTGAAGTTGCCACAGGTCTACTGACAGTAGCATGCTCTAACATTAATATCTGCAGCATTATTTTTATCACTTTGAAATTAGAAGGTGGTCTTTCTGTCTTCTCTGTCACATAACATTTATTTCCTTCTCTTTAATATAGTGAATGTTATTTGTTACCTTTAAGGCTCTTGTTAACTTCCTGCAGCTTTTACAATGCTCTAATTAACAATTACAAGAATATCACTCTGGACTACAAGTGAATTTACAGTCAGATCATCTTCAGATTGAGCTCAAAATGTATGTCTGAGACCTCTGCACTGAACATACTCCAAAGTTTCTGTACACAGATTTTTCATACTGATCACATTTTCAGGAATCCTGCCTGCTTTAGCTTTTTTAGCTTCAAAATTATTAAAAGGGGAATCCTCTGCTTCAAAACTCAGAAGCACCTTTGTCTGTTTTTGGAGGGAAAAAAATAGAAGTTCAAGCTTTACTCACTCCCCATATGACAAAGAGTAAATAAACCCACCGTCATTTTCTTTCCCTTTGTCCAGTACACTCTTCTTTAAAAATATGTTAAAATACTTATTGCTTCTCTTCTAAGTAAAAAAAATCCTGCGGAGGGAGGTGTCAAATTAGCACATTGTTCTTTCACAAAACCCAAGTAACAAAGTGAGCAAGCAAAAGGTTGCTCTCTGTACTCAATAATTGCAATTCCATCAATGTTAGCCACAGATATAGCAGAACACACTGTGAAAGTTCTACACATTAAAGGATATAAAAATCAAAATTTGGGACTGAGCATGACTAAGACTTTGAAAACAATTTGATAGCTACATGGAAGTTCTTTAATCTTCAGGAGCTGATTTACCTTACCTACCCTCTATGTACTCCCCCCACTCAACCCCAGCTCCACAGCATTCCCACCACACAACATGACTTTAATATATATACATCTCAGCCATGGAAATGCTCTTAGGATGTTTACAAGGAAGTGTCTTCAAATCTGGACAGAGATAAATCAGTGCTTCCCTCAACATTGGGTGTTTGTCAATAGTAATAATTGTTATTTATAGCCTTTGAATATCCTCTACTTGTATTACTTTGGATTACAGCTTCAGATTTGGGCTTTTAAAAGGTAAAGGATCTGAACAAAGAGGTACAACTTTAATCTAGTACTTAATAACTACTAGCATACACTACCCAATGCTCCAAGTCCCATCAGTAATTTAGGTATGTAAATAAAACGTGCAATTTTCTCAAGACATTTAGGGATTTCTTAAAAAGTGCTATAATTTACTTCACAAAACATGATGAAATAATTTTAGTCAAGAAAATTAGGAATTGATCCTCAAGAGCTATGAATAACAAAAGGGGAAATAAAGAGAGAGTCCTACTTTAATAAAACTAAATCCTTCAGATTTCTTAGAAAACTTTGCAAAGCTTCAGCTAATGCTAAACTGTATTAATACACAAGGTGGTCCAGAATTATTCCAATTTCTCTGTTGCAGCATTCAACCCTTCAAGTCAATACACAGCTAAATAAATCTGCCCATCAACAGCATCAAGTTCCAAACATTTATATCTAATTGATAAACAGAAAATTGTCATCAATTATTCCTTTTTCAACTCTGTAAAATATATACAGATATTTCAGCTTAATGTATGTAGTAAGTGCTGCAGAGTTTCTTGTAAAGATTTGTGACAAAATGTAAGTCTTTCATTTTCTTTGCTTTGCTGTCTTGCAAAAACTTACAATGTGAAAGTGTTTCTTAAAGAGGGGGAATTAAAGTGGTCTAAAATGGTTATAAAATACAGTTGATGCCCTTCTTATACCAGATGAAAAAGCTGAGTGTACCACATGGTAACTCTGGGTGACTAAAGAGACTGTCAAATATGTTAAAAAAAAAAAAAAAGCTCTAGCAGTCAGTTCTAATTTTTTCATGGTCATCAGCTTTTCTTGTCTTATTAGTTACCATAATAGCAACACAGTGTTGAGCAAAATACCAGAAGCTTTCATTAGAACCATTAACATAATTTGATAACTGATGGTATTTGATTTCTGACTTTTGAACTTTGAGCTAAAGCTTGGTGTAAGATATAATCTCACTGATTGGATGTTTTTTAAAATACAATCACTTCAAGTTATATTTCTTTGTTAAACGTAATTAAGGTTCACATTTGTCACAAATTATATTATTTAAGAAAGAGGCAATAACGATGAAAGATGTCACAATGTTAAACCCACGTTGTCTTCCCCCAAACGACTAAGCCCTAATTTAAGGATTGCTCAAAATCAACTGGGGCCATGCAAGCAGTAATGGATATATATAAATAAGAACTTTTCAATGAAGCATTGATGGTTTTGCTTAACTTTAAAACAAATTAAAAGTTTAGTACTAAATCCATCTACGTCAGATGCTTTAGAGCCATGATCAGGATGTTCTCCTTAGAATAGAGTATTTAGTTATACACTGTTTTCCTGATCTTTACATACAGTGAAAGTAGAGCTTTTCCAGCTCCTACTGGTGTGAGTAGGGATTTACAGTCTGATAAAAGCTTCCCCTCTGCCCACAGTTCTTATAATCAAACTTTCTCTGCTCCCTCAGCATTGGTGTTAGAGCCTGAGCTCACAAGGCTTGCCTCCTGGGAGGGCTCCTCAGTCTGGCACCTGCCCCGTGCTCCCACAGCAGGTAGGATGACAAGGGCAGGCAGTTTTCTCTTGTGACCAGGTTCGTGAAGCTCAGGCTTCTGTGCAGATCACTGTGTGGATGTGACCAGGTCAATTATGGCAAGCCACATGCCTCTTTAGTAGGCAAGCAAAAGACTGCAATATAAATACAAGCTATTGAAAGCTTTTTGTATTGGCAAATGGGGGAGTAAGGTAGCAGGGGGAGGGAAGTTTCTATTTAACTTGGTCAGCTTAAGGACCTGAAACAGACTTTAATGTTTAAAATGTCCGATGTGCATACAGCAAACCAACTGTCCTGAAACCATAATTGCATATAAAGCCTCATCTATGTCACATCAATGACCTCTTTGCTAGGCACTGTATACAATCACACAGATGCTTTGAATGAACATTTATGGGATCTTTATTAGTAATATAAATCCTACATCACCACAGCTGCATTAAAAAATGCAAAGGAACACATACTATCATCTTACAAAGATTACAGTTGGGTTCACTGGGGACCATAAAAACAAGCATTCACATTCAGACCCTTTGGCAAAATTGTAAATGCCAGAAATATTCAAAATTTTCAAAACTTTATAACATGCTGATCTAAAATGCTTTGGAGAAAGGGAAAGGGTGCAAAAGAATCAAGATGATGTAGCTTTTTCTTTTTAGTCAGAAATCACATTTTCAGCTAGCCTTGAAAAATAATTTTGTGATATCAATGCATTATTAGCATGCATTAGGCCTTCAAAAGTGAGAAGGGCTTATAAAATTTTAAAGTAATTTTATACATAATATTCTTCTAAACAAACGTGATTCAGTAGGCATAGAAAGTAGTGAAGTCAATACAAGAATACTTAATTTTAAAGAGATCGGTGTGTTTCTAATTTCCAAGATTAAGCTAATGAAAATGACTAAATATTCCCACATTCAAAAACATTTAAACAAAAGGAAATAGGCAAGAGAAATTCTACACCTCACCCACCTGTCTGGAGGTAACATAAAACCAACCTATTCTAGATTTCTTAGAGTGGAATTTGGGGCTTGTGTGTTTCGACAGGAATATTCTCAATTAGAAATTCATACTTCTTAATCCTCCCTGAAAACACCTGATACAAAGCCAAGCTCTTATTTCTGTGAGATTTTAGATTTCTGCCATGAGTCTAAGTGGCAGTCAGGCAAAGGACAGAGATTTAAGTTTTGGAGTCCACTGCAGTAAAATCTCGCTCAGCAGTATGTGGTCAGAGAAAAAAAAATGCTCAATAAATATTTTTTAAATTACAAAAGGATTCCAATACACAGGCCTGAAGTCTAGTCATTGAAACATACTGCCTGTTGGTATCATGTCCTGTGAAGTGAGCAGTGACACAGCTGCATGGCTGTTCTTTGTCACCACAAATTGTTGCCAGAGCGTCTCCTCTGCAGTTGATGTAATCATGTACATCACTATTAAAAAATAATTACTCCTCCATGCATAAAACACAATCATTGCAAAGATAAAATATAGTTTGGATCCCACTTCATATTTTGCTTTAAAGTTTTTGTCATCTTTCTGGCACAATGAACCTCTCTAAATCTCAATGTAGTATTAATCATTGTAAGAATTGTCTTACATTTACTGTAATACCAATTTGCTTTGGGATGAATACATTTCCATTTTTCTAATGCAAAACTTTAATTTCTAGAATTTATAAGACACAACTGTCACAAACTCAAACTTTGCAACAAACATTGCTTTGTCTTTAATTTTTTTCTCATAATAACAACTGAGGGAGAGAGGAAAGAAGCATTGAAACTGTAGTTATGTCATGGAAGACTGCAGAAGGAATTACAAAATGCAAAGCCAATCTATTTATCAGAAAGCACAACCCATGCCATACTGTCCTTGTCTGTGACTCAGAAACAAACATTAGGAGGAATAACTGGGTATTAAGAAACCTGACAGTTTCATAAAATACACACTATTAGAACATATACAACATATGCTGATATAGTTTAATAGGGAAAGCTAAATCTGTGCAAAGCAAAACAAGGAATGAATTTCCTGCTTTGCATGGACAGATGGTGTTCAGCCATCCCCAGGAGAGCAGGGTCCCACCAGGTGTAAGTAACAGTGACTTGGGAGGACAAACACTGTAATTCCAAACATCCACCCTTCCTCCTTCTTCCCACCACTTCATATACAGAGCATGATGTCACATGGTCTGGAATATCCTTTTGGTCACTTTGGGTCACCTGTCCCAGCTGTGTGTCCTCCCAGCCTCCCATGGTTGGGAGGTTGGACCTGGATGACACCCCCAGTGTCATCACCAGCATGGCAGTACAAAAAGCAGAAAGGCCTTGGCTCTGTGCAAGCCCTGCTCAGCAACAACAAAAACATCTCTGTATTATCAACTGTGTGTTCAGCAAAATTCAGCAAATTCAAAGATCAACTAATTCAAAACACAGCCCCAAACCAGCAACTATGAAGAAAATTAACTCTATTCCAGCTGAAACCTGCACCTTCATACATCCATGTGCCCAAAGACAAGCAGTGGGCACACCAAGCATTTATAAACAAAGAGGAAAGTATCCTAGCTAGACACAGGTTTTGAATACTTCAAACCTGATATTGCATAGAAGTGACTTCAGTTATTCACAAAGTACCCTATATCCCCATAGAGGCAATGTATACAACATCATCCAAAAAGACACAAGAATACTGTTTATAAAAGAAAAAAAACACCTCCAAGCTAGAAAGCTTACTCACAGTTTGTTCTAACATATCAGCTGGGAAGATATGAAAAAAGAGAAATGTATTACTCTAATGCCTAAATGCTAAACTGTGAAAAAAGCCAAACAGAGGATATACTCTGTTCCTAAGTGTTAGAAGGCATCATCATTATTCTACCATACCAAAGAAATAGAGGCTATTAAATGTAATGCATAAAATAACATTTAGCAAGAAAATCAGGATAATTACTTCACAAAAAGGACATTCAGTCAAGTTCTAAACCACTGCTCTGAATTGAGAATTACTTATGTCTAAGTTAAATCAAGTAAAACATCCTTAGCAGTTCCTTAAAGAACACCTGAAAATAACAGGAGGAACTACCTAATTGATGATGCTTTTTTTTTTTTTTCTTGTTAAAAAGGGTGAATTGCAGGAGGCTTTGACATTAACTTTCTTGTTTGCAAATTCAGCCTGTTTATTGCAAGAGCATAGATATAGATAGTTTGGTTCCATACAAGCTAAAATACCCATTCAGGTTAGTTGTGTGTAAATGAAATTAGAAACCAGTACAACTAAGGGTCAGGAACACACTGCTGGGAACTGTATAACCATCAACACAGAAAAACAAGGGCCATTAAAAATTTTTGAGTCCATAAGGTTACAGTAAGGAAAACCTCCCAGTGAGATGTGTCCAACTATCATACTTAGAGGAAGGAATAACTGTCACTTGACATACAAAAAAATGCTCCAACAAAAAGAATCAAGTAACATTCACAAAAGGGTGGTACAGCACTTTTAAGAAAAAATAGACATATCCTGTCCTATTTGCTTGCTACATCACAAAGCTGGAGAGCACATCTTTAAATGCTGCATATTAGAAGCATGCTGAATCATTTTCCATCACACTACAGACCCAACACTGATGATGTATTTTTTCATAATGAGTGGCAGAAATTATTTTGGAAAGTAAGAAGCAAGTCTGGCAGGTGTTCCTTACACAATCCTCTAAGTAGAGCTACAACATAACATGAAGACTCTAGAGGGGTACAGTTCCCACATGCTACAATTTTAAGTGTCCCATTCCAACAAGATGATGGTATCCACACTGGCCAAGTGGCTCAGAGAAATAAAAGTAAATTGTAATAAAAGATTGTCACAGGATCAATGCCTCATACTTTAAAACTGAGCATTTTGGCTCTGCTTCAGCATTCATCAGCCAAAACCTATTATCCTATGACAATATTCCATTTCACTGATATCTATTCATTATAAAATATATATATTTACAGTATTTGGAAGGTGATTTTTAATGCTGTGAATGCCCTTTAAAAGGAGACTATTTTAACATTATAGATTCCAAATGACTAGTCAAGATATTCAATTCCCTGTTTAAATCTTTAAATATACTTAGGAATTCCTTATTTCAATGGGTTTTCTAATGCCTGTTCCTTTACTGTTTAAATATATATTATAATGTAAAAAGAAAAAGGTCTTCATTAACTCATTGCACTAGGGGAACTCACCTTTTTATGATATTAGTTTCAGTCATTAATCACAATGCTTTACCAGTAACCAAGGAAAGTGACAATAATATTTATGTAGATCACTATACTTGAACTTTTCAGGTTTCGAAGAAGTCTAAGAGAGTTGGGTATCCCAAGGTCTTAAATGTGGAAATCGTAACTCTGACTGGCATAACAAACACACCACATTCTACCCATAACCATAATACCTTCTGAGTCTCAACCTCAGCTGGCTACATTATAAGAAAGCTTTTTCAAAAAAATTATCATCAACAGAAACCTTGTGGTGTTGAGAATTATTTTTTTTTATCCTTAGTATTCAATAGGAAAAACACAGTTTTGTTTGTGCTTGGGACAAAAAAAAAAAATCTTTATTTAGGCAGTATATTTAAGGAGAATTTTAAGAAGTGATAAAAGCAGTGAAGTCTAAAAACTGCACAGAGAAAATATCTCATAGCATCTGAGACTGAGCACGATATTATCAGTGTCAGCATACTGATGACCCAGATGGTATTTGTATGTTTGAAGTATGACATCTATACTCCTCTGTCATCCAACACAAGTAATTAACAATAATCAAGTGGGTGTTAATTGGATATAATGGAACAATCTCCAGTCAGCCTGAGCCTACTATTTGCCTCTTACTAGTAATTATGAACACTAAGTACTCACGCTAATCTCCTTCTTCTCACTGAAGCCAAACAGAGGTGCAGTATTTACTCAGCTGATAGCTTGTTTTGTCTGCAATTTAATCTGTTTTAAGCCAAGAAACTCATAATTTGCAGAGCCGTCACCAGCTGCCAGGATCACACAAAAGAATTCAAGGCCCTAGATGACAGCAATTCAGTATACATAATCCAGGGGAAAAAAAGAACAATCATTAATTAAACTGACCTGTTACAACCACAGTAGCCACAACACCTGGACATATAAACACTGAAAATTACCCATTTGTGTAACATCTGATAAGCTCACAACTCTGACTCATATTTGTCATCCTGAAAATATGCTGTTAAAACACAAAACTTTCAAAGCTGCTGTTCTTTTGCTATGCAAGAGACTGTAACAACCCTTTCACTGATAGCAAACTGGTAAACTGCAGAATGTGCTTGGCTGTTTGATTACTAGAACTGTAACAAATTGAAAGTATCTTATCAAGAGTGACCATTAGAAACGTATTACCAGCCATTAAGCAGATGGTTAGATGTTTTAAAATAGCTTTTACATAGCAGTGAAGTTCAGACTAGTCAGCCTTATTTATGGGTCTATTAAAGGCAAAAAAGTAAAAAAAATAATAAAAACAATGACTTTTTTTTTGTGGTGAAAGTGGGATTTTTTCAGTGGTTTTCAAAACCATTATTCAACCAATGTATGAATCAGAGAATTCAGTATAACAGTTAAAGCACTCCTAAATGCTATGAAATTTACCTCCCTTGTAAAAAATAAGTCTTCCATCATCATAAAAATTGGATTGATTTAACACATCAAAACATGTAAAAAGGTAGCACACCACATTAAGAAGATCAATATCAAGGACAACTTTTAGGAATTCTTCCTAGGAAATTGTTTGTATCATTTAATCCATCCCAAACTTTGTTTGATTGAAAAGGAATTGAATTGGTTTGTGCTGAGACAGATTTTTCTTATGTTACATGTAGATGTCATCACTATGTCAATAACTAAGACATGCATTGATTTACAGAAACTATATGCCATTTGGAATACAATTACTGACTGATGCAGAAGGCCAGAAATGCAGGCCATTAAGTACCATTATATTATTGATTCCATGTTTAAATTTGGGAAAATCACTCTATACATGATGAGAATCTTGCAATTTTCCCATGCCATTTCACATCTGCAGTTGGGGCTTCAATTTACACAGTTTAGACAGGAAATAGAATCATATGGAGCTTTCAAATCAAATACCAGAAAGCAAAAAGCAGAGGAAATTTCAGTACACATACAGTACCTTAACACAAATAATATTCAAATATTCTTGTGGCACCTCCTAATCCTTTACTCAAAAAAACCCAAGTATTCTACACAAGCAATACAGGCAAGTTTAGCTATATCAACTAAAATTTTCAGAAATAAAATCATACTTTGTAGCTATCATATCTACCCTTCCCCCATTATGGAGTTAGAGTAATCACAGAATCACTGAATGGATCAGGTTGGAAGAGACCACAGTGGATCATCTGGTCCAACCTCTGCACTTAAGGCAAGGTCATCGTAGAAAACAATTTCCCTGGTGTTTTGTTTTAAAGTAATTTCTCTCAGAACTTACCCCCACAACAATTTTACCCAATACTTTTCACACTCTTCCCAAACACTATGTCTCTTTTTTAAGCCCAAAATTTTCTTAAGTCCTCTGCAAATTTATTCTACAATTTTACCTCCATGGATTTCGCATCAACCTTCTGTCATGGCATCCAGAGAATGACCGACTAGAGTCCATCTGGTCCATCTGAATTCATAGTGCTCAAAGAGATGTGAGACTTCTGTGGACTGGGCATACTATTTTGAGAGACTGAATTTTCACACCTGATCAGCAGAAGCCAAAAGAGCTTCCAGGATTCATTCCCAAGGACCAGATAAATATTACAGCTACTCTTTATCACAGAGTCTTTAGAAAAAAGAATTAAGGAGAGTTACCAAGACTGCAGCAATACTACTAGACTGGAAGTGACCAGCATGATTCAAAACTACATGATTTACCTTTCTGTAGAGAGTGCTGGCTGGTGGGGGTCTCCTAAGACTACGGTGCACTATTCATTCCCCCTTTTCTAATCCTGCCATTATCCTGAGGAGGAAGAGAGGCTGTGGGGAATAAATCCACAACAGCAACAGAAGAAAGGGAGTAAGAAAAAATGAAAAGCATTCACCTGAGGGGATAGAAAGGGAAAAACTTGTAGTATTTTTACAACTTATGACAGTCTTTTATATGATGAGCACTTCTTGATTGTCGGGCTGGTTTCTAAAGAAAGAGCACAGGTGGAGAAATTTCAATTAAATGACAGTTTCATTTAGGATATACCCATCTGCAGCACCTTATTTTGATTAGTTCTAATATGAACTAGCTTTACAACCATGCACTTTTCAGTTTGCCAGCTGTTTTGGAGCCCACTTTGAAGTGCCCATTCATCTTGTACATGGTAGAGGATATTCCCATTTGGCACCTACATTAGCATTTGGTACTGCACAACAGGCACTAGGCACTTAAAAAGAGATACTTCAGTCACAGTACTGTATCCATTACTGGATGGCTACTCCTTCAGCCCACCTTTTTTTTTTTTATTTTGTTAACAGAGCTATTCTATCCGTGTTGCTTCAATACATTTGCAAAATGCAGCAATGAAGTATCTCAAGTAAACTCTGCTCTAGCTTCTTCTTTCTCTCTAAAAGTATGTCTGCTGGGCAGGTCACACACACACAGAGAAATTATTTTAAAAGCCACACCAATAAATATTAGATGCCTTTCTAAATAGCATTTTGAATTAAGTCAAAGAGGACAGAAAATATTGCCCAACTGAAAAGCCAATCTGAGTTTAGAATTTAAGACACATGTAACTCCCCAAGTGCATCAGCAGCAGAAAAAAAATTCCTAGCTCATCAATCCACTGAACCAAAATGCTTGTTAAAGTCTCAAAGCATCAATATCCATCAGAATATATCTATTAAATATCTTGATGCCATCTATGTCATCCATGATTTAACTTCTGATATAACTGCTTTGACAAATTGAATACTTTGCAGAAAAGTCAGGGTAAACATGAAATAGGGACTATTAGAAAATACAGCTGGAAAATACATGGAAAAAATACAAAATGTTCTTTTTTAAAAACCAAAAACCCTCACTCTCCAAAAAAAGCCCCACAAAGGTTTTCCATGTGACATGCCTTAGTCACATGCAAAAATTGCTTCTGCAATCTTGAAACAAAGCACCACTTGATTCAGAATATTAAACTATTGAGATTAGTTAGAACACCTGGGTATCTCTTATTGTACACTGCCATACCATTTAAGTACAAAAATGAACACAGCTTAACTACGGAAATGATCCACATAGATGAATAACTATCTCTTCACCTTGTGAAAACCAAAATCCCAATGTTATTGCTATCCCACTTTAAAGAAACCTGTCAGGAATCTCACTGGCACTGTGAAAAGCAACATGAATGGCAGAAATTTTGATTGATGTCACTGCCTGCCTGTCAAGTGAAACAAGCAGGGCCAACCTAATCATGTTAGATTAGTGGATACAGAGATGATATAATATTTTTGTGTTATAGATATGCATGTAGAGTTTGCATGCACAGAATCACAGGAATATAAACATATCTTTCAGGTAATACTAAGTATCAGAGAAACTGTATTATTATCAAACTCTTAAAAAAAAAAAAGGCCTGGGGGATTGGGGTGGACACTTTTACTCTTTTACTCCTGCAATTATGTGCAAGTAATGCTCATGGATTTCCAAGACTTTGCAGTAGACCTACACATTTTCTGAAGTCATAATTCATTAGTTTTCTTTTTGTATTGTTATACTGAACTAAACAATTTTTAATGAATCTAGAGTGAAATTGATTCAGCTCCTTTTCTAAAACACAGCCTCATCTGCAGATTTAAATATACAGTCAAGTAATATTCTGATACAAAGCTCAATAAATTCTGAAAAGTGAGAACATCTGAAGACAACACACCTTGTGTAAGAAGGTCACAGAAAAAAGTGATCTTATCAGGCAAAGTGTGCAAAACAAAAACATGTCTAGTTCAGACATGAGAGTGGAATATAATTGCTGCTGTCTGATCATTTATCATTGAAATATTTGCTCATTTGATAACCTGTAGACTGATAAGTAAAGTAACCAATAAGAAGCACCTCCACACTATCAAAATTGATGTAGATAGTCCAAGCCCTCAGATTAATTTACAGAAAGGTACCCTAAGAATAGTTGACAACCAAGATACTTAAATATCAGCTGTGAAAAATATAATAAACAGAAAAAAAACCCAAAACACAAAGCTAACCCCCCCTCACAGCACCCCACTAGGACCCATACTAACCTGAGCAGAAAAATAAAAAACCCAAACTTGTCAAAAGAAGCCAGAATTACATTTCAGCTGAAAACAGGTAAGTCTCTGAGTTTAAAACCAAAACATTCAATGCCCCTTGGTCACATGGCTACAGAGTTCACAAGAACAAATGTGCAGAAACAATTTAAACTGCATGAAAAACAAATGTTTTATCCTGTAAAGTTTTAAACTCTTGTTATCAAGTTATAAACTTTTTTTTTAAATCTGTGCACTAATCAATATTAAATCTAAATATACATTTTTTATTTACTATACAAAATGTGATCCCATAGGGCTGAGAAAAAATATAATCTTTGGGATTAAAATAATGTTAAATAGGATCAATTGCAAGAGAAATATATTTCCTTTCTTTGTCTCTGTACACAAAACAGAAATAGGCCTGATGCCAGATTTTCTTAACTTTGAGCTGGTGCTGGAAGGTACTCAAGTATTTTTCTCTTCCACTGAGACAATCAAATGTACCAACATCTTTAACAGGACTAAGCCTCATGTTTTTGTGTTTTACCCAAACTTTATCAAACTTACAACAAGGGAAGAACACAATTTGGAAGTGAGGGTTTAGTACCTTGACATAGATTGCATGCCCACCTTAACTAGTATTTCATCTTGAGCCTTGAAACCTGACAGAGGTAGGACCAAAGCACACCCTGAATAAATTGCTACAACGTGTCATATACAATGACTGCCCACTTGTTGGACAGTAAAACACAATCTAAATAAATATATCCAAATAAATATAATCCCTATCCAGACATATAGAAGTAGGTATTTGCATATACAAAGGTGAGCCTTGGAAAGGACAGCAAGACATCACAGAAAGCATCTATTGAAACAAATTTGCTTATATGCACATAAGCAATACTAACATATTGAACTTAAAAACACAGCCCAGACAACACCAAGCTGGCCAAACAATGGCCCTTTCAATGTGATCTCTTCAAGGCCTTAACCTAAAGCAGCAAGTTTCCTATTTGCTCATTCCATGAAGAAACTGCAGGTTCTGCATGACCCCTATTTCTCCAGTCTCAGATGTGAATTTTGCTAGCTTTGGAAATGTTTTAGGACTTAGACCGAAATTTATAAAATGTCAGCTTGAAAATTTTAATTGACTTATTAGCAATATCTCTTCTTTGAATGACCTTTTAGTCCTCTTTATAACATATCACCTACTTTTACTACCTTCTGGCTGACAGCTTTTAATATATTCCTTCCTAGTGGATGATATCATCTGTCCTTGGATGGAATTAACTAAAGCACTACACATTTAAAAGCTGACATTAATCCATATCCACAGATTTTTAACAGCTGCTGGGATAAATATTGTGTTTCTATGCATTAGGTTTTATATAACAATGACTAGTAGAAATAAATTGAGATTAAATATACACTGGCAACATCAAAGCCAAGGAGAAAAAACACTCAGCTGATAAATGCTGTGTTTTAGTGGCTGCATATATCAATGACTAAAAATACTTACTATAATTAGCAATAATAATTCAGTTATAGTGCAAACATAAGGTATATTTGTTAGTATGGCATTGCTGTATCTCTCGATAATCACATTTTTAAAAAACTTCAATGATGAGAGCATTGGTTCAAGACTCAGGGAATACTCTTTCAAAAAATACAGCAACTATTACCTGTCACATTCCTTTTTCAAATTGTGTATTTAGGTTTGCACCCATAAAAGAGAGGAGTAATCAACGGCCTTAAAAAGAGTGGGGATGAACACTCCAAGAGGTGCACAGGGAAGGAAGCACTACAACTTATTGCAGGAGGCACCTGAACAGTAGAACTCCCTGTAAGCCTCTGTGAAATTCACCATTTGTCATAGTGAAAAACATACAATTCAATAGACCTCCCTCCCCTTTCCTTTTGTCTAAGGAAAGAAAATATTCATCAGTAAATTAATGAGAAACATGTGCTATGAACTTGAATATGTCTGTAAGAGAATTCCTGAAAGTGAACAATTACTTTCGCCAGAAGCTGTTTAGTAGCCTCCAGAATTGTTAATTACTAGTCTAGAGTCAGTAATAAAAATATCAAGGGTATGTTAGGTCTTTGCAAATATTTCTGAAAATAACAATATTAAATCTTCCTCAACTCATGTTCAAAGCACTTTGTAGAAGTTTTTTGGTATTGTTTCCATTCTGTTGTTCTTCCATGCACACATGAGTTTCTTTGACAGAAGAAGTTGTGGGGTTCTGGTTTTTGTTTTTGTACTAAAGAGCATCAAAACCTCAAGCCTCCACCCTTTAACAAGAGGACCCCATTGCTCTTTGCAGGGTTTGCTTTCAGGCAAAATATTTCACATGAATTACTGGAATCCCACTATTCTAAAATGTACAGAAAGAATATATAGTTCTTAAAACTTAACTCACAGAGGAGTTTTCAGTTAAGATAATAAGAAGTTCTTACTACATTTTTTCACACAATTGCTAACTACAGCATCACAAAGTAGCAAAATAAAACTGAAAAAAATGGATTGATATCCCAATTAACTTACAGCTCCTAATTTATGGTACAGCTAACTTGGCTGAAAATAAAGTAAGTTTTCTAACAACCGAATGACTAACAAACTTCTTTAGCTATGCTTAATATTTTGAAGGCAATTTTATACATCTATGTTATTCAATGTGGTTAATTATGATGTTTATATGTTTCATGCAACATTTGAGCACCCAAGGGTGAAAGTTCCTAAGGCACAGTTCTAGGACAGTAAGTTTTACTGTCCTTTTGTATGGATACAAGTATTGAAGAGGCACACAATTACAGCATTTAAGTCTGATTCCAGAACAACAGATCAAGCCCAGATTGGGAGCTGATGATGAGATTCACTCCCCTTTAATCTTTTTTACCTATTCAACATATTATAAGGGAATAGGACTGACCCAAAGACATACCCACACAGAAAAAAACAGCATTTTGTATGCTCCAGCATGGTATTAGAGCTGTAACTGACATAATTGTGCTGACACCTACCAATCCTACATCAAATCTCCTAAGCCTCATATAACAGACTGCAACCAACCTTCAGCTCTCCTTCTAAAGAGGGGCAAAAGGAAAAAAGGAATTCACTGTCTTTGACAGCTTCTCATTAAGAAACTAGGACTCAAAAGATAAAGCTTGCAGTCTCTGAAAACATAGGACAAAAGTAATGCTCTCCAGGTTTTCTTGCGACTAAACAGATAACCCAGGCTGCTTTATTATATATTTGTGATTCAAAACAACAGAACTACCAAAGCCAATTTTTTAAAAGATGTAAAATCTTTTGCTTTAGAATTGAGAACTTGGTAGGCAATTTCCACCAAAAAGCATATTACCAAGATATTCCTAGAGTTCTGAATCCAAACGATTCCTCATATTTATATGAAAAAATTGTGTAAGACAGGCAGAGACAATAATGTAACAAGAAATTTCTGAGGGCACAGACATTTTTTTAACACACCATATTTGCAAACCTAATTTGGGCATTCAAGATACTAAAGAAACCTTTATCACATATTTGTATTTCAACCTGAGATACAGTTACCTATTACACTGAAAAATTAAATCTTAAATCTCAGAGATATTCCTGCCATAGCACACTATCCTGGACAGGATTTATTGCCTTTGTAGAAAGATCCCAGAATTTGATTCTCAACTGGAAACACCAGCTCTTAATAGATCCACATTTTTTAGTATCAACTTGTGTTTTCTGGACATTTCAGAGGCTTCTTTGTGGAGGTTATGAGCCTTTAGCAAGACAATAACCTATGATGTAAGTATTTCCACAATGATGCAAAGCAGGAAATCCTAAGAAGGGCTCAGAAAATTATATTCAGGACAGCTTGCCTTAGTCCTGCTCATAGCATCACAGCTGTACAACATAAGAATCTTCAGAGCCCCCATCACAAGCACTATAAAAGTCTGCCAGAAAAAGCTCCTTTCACACTGAAAAGTACTGTAAATATGGTTATTACATCCCTGCTCTTGTCAGGGCTGAACATGCCCTCATGGGAGAACTGGTAGGTGGTACCTACTGTATGGATCCAAATGGCCACTAAGCAGTTGAAAAATGCTGTGAAGAACTCCATCCTACCTTGTGAGGTGGTACTATTCATGGTAAGAATCCAGCACCTGGACTACAATCAGAGCTCAGATGGAGGATGAGGAGAGGCTGGGGAGTGAAAGAGCTTGTGAGAAGGGGAGGGAGAGCAAGAGAGAACATATTAGCAGTTTGGTACCAGCTAATGATAAATCAGACTTGTTAATTACATTTAACATGGTTTTAAAATAAAATAAAATAAAAAAAAAAAAGAACAGGCAATAGAGTCTTTCTACTCACAGACATTAAGCTCCCATAAATTAAAATTGGAGATAAAATAAACCACAGATTGAATTATTTCCACTGAATTATTTGCCTTTCTCTTCAGGGAAAGACTAGGCTACAATTTACAAGATTTGAGATATTTTTCAATTGACTGAAATTTGTTCACTTTTTTATATAACTCCTTACTCAAAATCTCCACATGTAGTAAAAATTCCCTGTGTTAGACATTCCTGGTTTATTATGCCTACATATATTTGTGTGTGTGGAGTATCACCTCCCTTCCTTTCACTTGAGAGCTGTAAAAGTTTCATGTTCGGGTAAAACCAAACAGTGAAGGGGTTTATCTAATACCAAATTATGAACACCCTAAATTAATAGAGCAGAAAATTACTGTGTATGTATGATATTGTTCTTGAATTACTTTCCTGTTTTAAAGTGGAAATATATATACCTATAGATATTAATATATAATATGGAAAACGTAATATATTTATCTGGTTTTAAACAAAGCTTTGGATTGAATTCAATATGTTACAATAGAAATTTCTTTGTTTCACTGGAAGACTTAAAACGTTATACTATTGCCAAACCTTGAGGTTTGTTGCCTGGAAGAGGTAACTGCTTTCTTATGACAAAGACTTGAAAGATATATTCCTTTAATTTTTTTTCTCCCCTACTTCACGTTCACATGTGTTGAAACTCATTGCTTCTGGAAATGAAGATGCTCTGGTGTCAGCTGTAAAATCTGTATCTCACTTCCTCAGACAAGTGGATATTTATTGACAGGGTGTGAGAGAGAAAGAGAGGAGAGACTGCCTGTCCTGGAGCCAGTAACCTTGGTGAAGATGCAATGTCACAAACACCAAGCCATCATTCTCATAGATGTACAGCATATTATTTAAAGGGAAACAAATATCGGCCACTGAATGTCACTGCAAGGACACATCTTCTGCCTCTTAACTAAACTTATCAGTGCAGTGGTTTAATATGGTACCTTTTTCATCCTCCCCTCAAATTCATCTTACAGAGCAGCTCTTGACACTACCAGAGAGCAGTCAAGACTAAGATTTAGTGACGTCTGCTTCAAACAGATCTAGATTTATTGACATTTGTTGCCTGCTTCTTCTCTCAGTAACTGCACACAGGATTAATTTTAACCATTTCTTAAACTCTGGGGAAGAGTTTACTGCTAACTTATGGTAAAAACAAAATCAGACACCCAAATTAGTGCTACATTTTGGATTTCCACTTTTAATTAAAGGACTAGAACTTTAATCTTTAAAACGAGGGGATGGTTTAGCTGGAATTTGGATGAAAAAGACACACACCAATCCCTTTTCAAAAGAAACTCCTTTTCAGTAGGAAGGCAGGATATATATCTCAGTGGTTTACAGAAACATGTGATGAACAGCTGTACATGAAAATACTGCAGGAGGAAAAAAGCCTCATCTTTTAATAACTACTTCAGTAATGAAATACTGCTTGACTAATTCAGCCTTTATTTATTACTGTGACCTGTACCTTGTAATAATTTCTAAACCCCCAAATTAATACACTCTCTATGCTTCTACTTTTCTACAAAAATTCTATCTCAGTGGCTGAAAAACAGAAATCTCTTTCCACAAGGATACGGTGTTAATTCTTATAAATTATATTAACTGATTGAGTTCACATTTTTCAAATTTAGAAGTGACACTCAGAACTCAACTACACAATGATATAAATGCTTGAGCTCGTGTACAGTACGGACATCTCTTCCCAACACAGAAAAAAAAACAACCATTTACCTATATATTTTAAAAGGATGGATAGATGAATACACGCTCCTGACTTTCCTAATGTTAGGTAGAGGTATAAATTTGCAGTGCTCTGTAAAAGATTAACTACTAAATGAAAAAGAACTGCTGGATGTAAATTTAGAAGTCCAAAAAACACCCAAGAGGCATAACTATAATTATTGCTGAAGGAAGCTGTTTAAGACCAAAAATACATTTCCATTAACAATCAAAATTAGTTTTGATTGCCTTTTTCTCAAGTTTTCAGTGAATAACCTTTGATGATAGCACATGATAATGATTCATTAGAAAAAAACCCTAATTTGTATTTCAGAAGTATGCACATTAAAAAAACAAGTCAGAAATCATACCAATGAAAATCAAATGCCAGAAGATGCAGAGGATTGTTTGGAGTATAAAAGACTTAGCATCAGAGTACATCCTGTACTTGTGCATACAGTTTTACAGAAGAATGATATTAAGATGTATTAATCAAAGTTATTTATATGCTTTGCTTTACAAGATATAGATTCCTCCAAATTGTACTATCTACTCAGTGTTATCCAAAGTATATTGGTGGGAGAAGCACCACTGAGTACAGAAAAGCTGTAAAACCTGTCTGCAGACTACACAACAGATATACATCAGCTCAAAAGTTGGATGACAAAATGCAGGGTTTTTACAGAATTTCTACATGCCAGGAAAATACACTTTAGTTTATGGGAAAAGGCTGCAGTGCATCCTTATAACAATATAAATCTTCAGAACCCTTGTGATGATATCTAATTTACGTGGCTGTCACTGGAAAATGTGGTATAGTGAATTATACACAATACTAAGCTTAATTATGAACAGTAACCTAGAGATCTTGATTAGAAATCATTTGCTCACGACATTCAGAGTCTGTAAAAACAATGATGAATTTATATAGCACACAGCAATTCCAAATAAATTATTCCTAGAAAATCAAAAGGAAGGTATAGATTATATAAGAAATTATTTCTTAAGACTGCTGCCAAATTTTAACTACACTATCAAATACAGAGTCAAAGTACAAGAGCTGAAGCCTGCTTTACATAAAAATAGCTCGCTAACGTTCACATCAATTCTTTCCATCTTCAAAAGCAGGCATTTACAAACTGTGGGCCAGGTCCCAGCAGGCAATGCAGAGCTGGATGTATTTCATCAGCAAGCCCCTGGCACAAGCTCTCAGATGTGCTGCCATTCCCACCACGACCACGGCACTTTTTCACCCTACTCCAGCTACTCGAATACAAGAAAGGTATTCAGTTCTCAGAAAGGTGGCACCACTGCAGGGCAGGGAGGGGCTTTCCCAGCACACCTCAAACTCTCAGAAGGGCAGGTAGATGTTCAGTACCCTTCTAGCTTGCATGTGTCTAAGGCTTCTCACAAAGGGGAGCCCAGTTGCAGCTGTGTTTGCCAAATCTCTGTCTCCCCTGCTGCAAAAGGGACACTCAGGATGACTAGGCCGTGTCATAAACCTACATCAAGGAAGGTTTGATGTGGTCAGATGATCCTTAAATGAAGGAGCATCTCTGATAAATAATAATTATTAACATTAGCATTTCTTCATCTTGAATGTAATGTAAAGGTAAATAAAATGTTAAATTAAAGATCACATGCATCATTTTACATAAGGGAAAAATTCAACATCAGTATTGATAAGCACTCACCATTTTACCCTAGAAATGTCCAGTCCCTAACTTCTTAAGCAAAACCCTCCTTCAGTTGAAGAGACCTCCTGAACTATACTATTTTATTTCAGAGAGAGACCTGATATGTAGAAAAAGATTACATAAATCATTATCACAACAGTAAACATGTAAATTCTGATCAATAAGTACTTGCCTCCCCCTCCCCCCAACACTAACAGCTGCAATAAAGCTTTAAATGTAAAGCTGAGCACAACCAGCCATAAAAGTATGTAAAATAAATGAGGATAACATAATGAGCAAATCCAACATTCATCTCATAAATATAACATAACGATCACAACTAAAATGTCAGAGAATCTAATAAATCAATATGGGAGGACAGAGCTATCTTTACGCTTAGCATACATAAAAATATATTTACATGCAGGCTTTTTTTTATTTGGGTCTCTTTTTTAAAAATCAAGGATCAAACGAGAAATATTATAAGAAACTTAACTCCTTATTCACTTCATTATTCAAAATTTGTTGCTATTTTTATTTTGGTTTTCTTAACAACTGTAAGAGCAGACAACAATTTTTCCACATAAAAATAACAAATCAAATTACATTATTAATTAGCATATGAAGTAAAACAAATGTATGTGTTCAGTCCCTTGAATGGAAAATTCAGAGATACTGTTTGAAACAACATCTACAATAGCAGGTGGAGAATTTTCTATAAATTCAAAAATTTTTAGAAAACCAGATGTTTTGAAAATCAATTTATGACAGCACACATTTTCTTAAGATCATCTGAGAATTTAGATCAGATATTTAACTACAGGTCACAGTTGTGGCAGTACTAAATCTATTTTATCTGCTATTTTGAAAACCGCCATGCACAACAGCTACAATAACAAACAAAACATTGTGCAGACTCAACATAAGCTACCTTTATTTTAACCCTATCACTCATTCAATTTCAAATTCAACAAGTTTTGAGTATTGTTGTATTGAGTATTTGAGTATTTTAAGTACATAAACCACTGAGACCCCACAAGTTATGAAAATATTTAGAAGACATTATTTGTAAATATTAATATACCATTAGCACATACTAATCAAAACCTGTTCTGTGTCTCTGAACCGGACCTTTGTTCAATCTTTTGCATTCTCCTACCATGTTGTTCCACCAAGTGACACCCATGGCATCTCATTGGAAACTCATCCCAGTAATGCTGCTGGAAGGCCCAAGATGGCATTAGAATGGCTGGGACAGGGAGACAACAGGTCAACACTTCCCTTGGTTTGCCTCCACCATTTAGGGAACTCAGCATGGGAGTAAAAGACTTTCATTTGGCTTCAGTACCACTCTCAAAATGGTCAGATCTGTTGTTCATCAAGGTTATGTCCTATTTATAGGGCTGCAACACTGTTTTTACTAGAAGGGCTGTGCAATCAAATACACACCATGATACTGTAGCCAATGGCTGTTGACTTTCAAGCATTCAAACATACCATCCCAGGCAGTAAACAAAAATTTCTATGTGAACCAGGTATCACAACCATCTGAGAAGACCATGCTTCCATAGTATAGTGACTTTTAAAAGTTTCTAAATTGACATTTAATCTAAAATAGCCATTAATTATTACAGCCAGAATTAAACACTAAGTTAAGCAACTGCCTCCCCCTGTCATTATACCTTGATGGCTCTTCTACCATAGGTTGAATTCTTTCTCAAGTATTCTGAGGTTCAGTGTCACTTACTATAGCAACATAAAGAGGATTAGCACTGTCAGTCATTTGTGTCCCAGACTAGTTAGTAAAACTATTATCAGATACTATCCCAGTCTGGACACTGTGAAAGTATATTTTCAATACAACTACAAAACATTTCCCAGCAGATTCTGCTTTACTTATTTGTCAGTGCCTTGTGGGGAAGCCTTAAAGTGAACCTTACTCCTACAGTCAAGAAATTACTTACTTGCTTAAACTTACTCCTACAGTGAAGAAAAAAAAAAAGTATTTTCCTCTCTCAGCCACAACTTATTTTTGTCAACCTGAAGAGTTGTCTAAGTCTTGCCACCTTCTAAACTTCTCTTCATACTGCCTTTCTCTAACAGAGACCACAATGGAACTACTTAAACATCTATCAAATTTGCCATGTAAAAAGAGAAAAACACTACACAGGTTGAATAACTGCTCTTGAAGTTAGCAAGAGAATTAAATTCACCATCTTGTATCAAAGCATAAAACAGCAATTTTCTAAGGATTGTCTCTTTCCTAATGAGAAAAGACATAAGAAAGTTGGAGACTGTTCAGCAGCACCCTATATCAAATAACATACAGGACTTGCCAAGTGGATCAATGCAATTAAAAATAGCAGCTAATAGGTTTTTTCCAGTAAAAACACAACATTGCTTCTTTTGATTGTTAACTTGTATACAATTCTGTAAAATATGAACACAAATTCATCTGAAGTACATCTAACTAAAAGGAAATCTTCATAGCAGGCCACTGCATTCAAATATGACAACACTGTCAAAAATAAGAAATCCTGACACCAGAGCACTTCAGAGAAAATGTGAAAGAGGTATTGCCAATGAAGTTTTGAGACTGACATTTGCAACCAGTTACCGGACTGCTCCCCGTTGCTACACTCACCCATTGCTAATTAGTACTGACATATGAATCAAACACCTTTATGCAAGCAAAGGTAATGCAAGTTAGGTTTATTTTTAAAATAAGTAACTCAATTACTGTAGTAATTGCTCATGTACAGTTGTTCACATTTTCTCAACAAAGATCTTTCTTTTGCTTTAGCAGTCTTTAGCAGTCTGTGGCCATCACTGGATTATGAATAATCATAATAGAAACATATTGGACAATAGAACTGAAAGCTCACATCTCAAAGACAGCCTTCCTGACTAGCACAGTTCACAGACAAATTCATCAATTACCTGAATTTTGACTGATCCAGATTCTAAAAACAATCTTTCATTTACAATGTGTAATGTACTTAAGCAAAGACTGCATACAATACCCACTCAAAAACATTACTTTGTGTCAGTTGGTAAAGACATTTTTACTATACTAATAACTTCATTTCTCCATACTTCACCCAATTTATTTCATTTTAACTGAGAACAGTGAAAACTGTCTCATTTCTATGAGGAAACCAAAGTCCTTTGAATAAAAACCTGGTGATTGCATGCAGATTGTTCTTCACAATGTTTAGATCCTACACAACTCACATAGTTCAAAACTTAAATTACTTTATTTGTACCATTAGTTTAATGGTACTGTTGTTTCCAACACTGTGTCTGCACACTTTTATCTGTTTTGGGTTTCGGAGTGGGGATTCTATAAAAAGGGCACTTGTGGACAGAGTGGGCACACAGAGGTTTTCAGTTGATCCATGGTATCCAAGTGTAACAAGTGCACAAATTAAAAGGCATCAAAGATTAAAGGCCTGCCATATCACAAACAAACCTTTACAGGTATTTAGATCTTAAATTGAATAAAAATTTTTAAATTCCCAAGACAGTCACATACGTTAGCCAACCAGAATAGGAACTCTAGACTCATTTAGACCGAGTTTCAGAAATAAACAAATTCCTGGAATATTTTAGCATATTAAGATGCATAGATAAACCAAAAGTGTGTAATAATGCCTATGAAAAGAGAAATAATGTGCAAATATATTGTGAGAAAGTTTGATTTTCAGGAGTAAGGAGATGGGCATACTCAAAAGTGCAAATTCCGGTTTCATTGCTCTACATTTGGTTCTTTTCCAAAATAGCTAAAGAACCTTTCTAGTTCCCAGATCTATTTATAAATGGAAGATCCACCACACTGAACTGCAAATGAAAATAACCATTGAAATCATCATTGGTTTTTAAAAATAAAAAACCCCACAGTATACCATAGAGGTACAAACAAATAAATGAAGTCAGAAGAGAGAAGTGCAGGAGAGAACACTGCAGTTAAAATTATTTTCATGTTCCATAAGTCCTAAGGCATTTGTGGCAAACTGGGAAAATAATTGAGTCTGTTTTCTGTCCAGTTTTTCCTCAGGAAAAAAAAACCAAAAAAAAAC
>VZRH01007741.1:543173-581483 GCA_013397555.1 Urocynchramus pylzowi | reverse complement strand
ATAGTTCTCGTGAAAATAACAAAAATATTTTTTTTTTTTTTTTTTTTTTTTTTTTTTTTTTTTTTTTTTTTTTTTTTTGTGCAGAGAGGTAAAAGTTCTACACAAGACATATTTATATGTCTTGCTGTCTCCATAATTGGTTGTCTAGTGCACAGATCAAGTATTGACATAAAATCAGATAAGCATACATGAAGTAAAATCCTGGTACTGAGTCTAATCTTTATTACACTATATTTTTTTATATATTATTTATATATATTTTCTTAAATATGTACACACTCTTATTTCTGTTTTTCTCTGTTGTACACATTTCTATCATTTTCTAACCATTTCCTTTCAGCCTTTCTCACCTACATATTATAATGTGTTTCCCATATAACCTCAACCTCTACAGGCAGTTTAGATCACAGGAGACATGAAAAGCTCAAACTATATTCCAACACCCACAAGAGTAATGCCATTGTTCTGCATTTTCCAAGGAATGTCCTGTGACCATTCATCTTCTTTCCGATTCAAAGCACATCTACTTCTATTTCATTAAATTACTGGTGATATGAGCAAAGGCACATTTGGGCATAATCAAATGATACGGAGGTTCCAACACAACAAAGAAAAATTAAGATATTGCACAAGGAGTGTTCAATAACTTCAGAGAGAGCATGCTGGATTTTTAAAAGCCCTACAGATATGTCTTCATATCTTAATATACATAAATGCATACATAGATATAAACTAAAACAGAAATACATATACACTTTCTTCAGGAAGAGTTCACGTGACATTCCAAATTCTTGCAATATGTTGTTTAGACACAGGCACAGCACAATTTCAAACTGAACTTGTCTGCATGCCCATATTTTTCTTGCTCCAGACTTTTTCATCGACAATTTTCTTATTGCCATGTCATTATATCTAGCTAATAAATGAGAATCCCCTCAAGTTCAAATCGACTGGAGGAACCCTGCCTAACAAGAAGAGTAAGTTCAGCTTCAGACTGACCAACATATAAGGCACAGCTCTTATTCCAACCAAATAATTTTCTTACAGAAATATCTGCTGCTTTCATTAATCTACACTTTTGGGTACTCTCTCTGCTTTTCAGCAGTCATCCTACAAAAGGTGGGTTACTTAAGAAACAATTAGGTGCATATACAAAACAATTTGCAGGCAGTCTTACTCCTTCAGCTTCCTAAGTGAAGTGCCTTTCAAGGCTGATTTATAACACTGTCGTCTTCAGAAGGCAAAATAATTAATAGGAGCACGGACTTCTAATTTCAGTGACTTCCAGAGAAAGTGGATTTCATTTGATTTATGATGGCCGGTGACTTTGCATTTTATCAGTTCATTCACTCATTATTTATGCTGATGACCAATTTCAATGGGTCGCTATCATCTAACTCGCTACTAATCAAAGAGAATTAGGGTTCACTGCATTATTTAGAAGCCACTAATTTATCTTCAGAACAAGTATCAGGAATAGTTTGGGGCCTTCTACACTAAGAAGAGGCACAGCTGGCAAAGTCACAGCATTCGCGTGGTATTACAAATTAATGTCATAGGGGCTACTTGCACAAACTACTACTTTTTACAGAAGTTTTAAAACAGGCAGACTGTATAGACAGAAGACAAATATGAAACATTTAAACAATAAAATGAAACACTTCCCTTCTGACCTCCTATGTCAAAATAT
Source organism: Urocynchramus pylzowi (assembly GCA_013397555.1). Lineage (NCBI taxonomy): Eukaryota > Metazoa > Chordata > Aves > Passeriformes > Fringillidae > Urocynchramus > Urocynchramus pylzowi. Next base: position 579,793 of record VZRH01007741.1, on the reverse strand, counting down.
TTAAAATATGTGTTTTCTGTTCCCTTTGCAAGCAATTCAGAGACACTTTATTTTAAAAATTCTCTCTCCTTCTCTCTGTTAACTAAATGGAAATCTTTGCACCAAAACAATCCTAGCTGGTGTATTTCTCATTTTAAAACCATAAGAATATATTTCTAGACACAAGAAAATAGATCAAACTGAAACTTAAGCATACAAAAATTGAGTTTTATCAGCAAGTAATAGTACCAAATCATAAGCAATCATTTGAGGAAAAAATTATCCAATAAGAGAGGGGGAAAAAAACCCTAGTTTTCTGTTTTGCTCTTGGTGAACAGGGCACAAAAACCTCATTTCAGTATTTGCACTTTGCCACAAATTTATCCTCCGTTTTCTGCAGGGTTTCTGTACAGCCCACCTCATGCAGACTACTCAGAATGCAGTTCCATCTTTGGGAGTAGGTGCACAACCTTTCTAAAGCACAGGGGAAGTACATGGCCAGTAAGCTAACAGAAAGGCAGCACCTTGTGCCAGGTAACAGTTTTGGACCTACTCCTAACAGAGCAATAGCCTTTACTTCCCATAATCCAAGTTTCCTCCCCTATGGAGGGGGAAATAGATGGGAAAAATGAAAAGTTGAGTCTAGAGAGGTATAGAAGAACAATGATTTACTGGGGCCTCCACTCACACTTGCAGCTGTCTTCCTGAAAATATCATCCACTCTTCCTTAAGCAAAATCAGATGTTTAAATGTGGAAAATTAAAGATTTCCAAAGCTTCTCCATAATCCCAACACCCGTAAGGCAAGAAGAAAAATGTCACCTTTCAAGCCAGAGGAGGAGTGGACCAGCATCAGTGTTTTGCACTTCTCTTACTCTCTCCCTGCAAGCAGGTAGGGTGCCAAAAGATGGGAAGCGATGAGACTCCAGGAGAAATTCTTTTTTCCCCCCTCTGTCTATCAAGGGATGTGAACCAGCCCTGAGCAGCTGCCATCCCCATGTGCTCACTGGGAAGCCAAATCCCTGGCCTTGGCTGGCCCCAGCTGCCCCAAGAGAAAAAATGCACACAGGGTGGGGGGTGGCAGCAGAAATAAACCTTCCACCCAAGTGCCCCTGTGCAGGCACAGTCCCTCATGCTGCTGCTCCCTAAAGGGAGTTCACCTGGGGCTGTGGAGGGGTCTGCCATGTCTTCCAAATGAAAGGGGCATTTATGGTGACAAATAAAACACTGCCATGCTCCCAGGGAAAAAAAGAAAAAAACACAAACAAAACCAAGAAAAATACACACACACACAAACAAAACACTCCAAAACACAAATATGTTAACAATATGATATTTCAGAATACGTGAATATGTATTTTTCACACACTTGATAGAATAATAAAATATCCTAAGTTGGAAGGGACCTACAAGAATCATCAATGTCCACCTAAAGATTCCCCCCTCCTAAAAGACTGCTGTTTACATAAGTAAGATGTTTAGCAGTAATTTATTTAAATTCTTTACTTAACTTTTTAATTTTTTTTTAAACAAATCCTCCATTCTATGCTGTCAGAATTGTGGTTTTTACCTCAAGCATGCACATATGCCCCATTGCCTGCAAAGGGTGATTCCCATATACCTTTGCTCATTGTCTGAGGCCAAGCCACAGACACAAAAATCAAAAAGTAAAAGCTGAATAAACATACTAACACATGACACTGATACAAGACTCTAGAATGAAAGAATTAGGGAATAATTACATAAGGCTACCAGCTTTATTGGACAAAACTGGTATTTTTGTTGCCAAACAATAATTACTAACTGATTGAAATGACTAAGTAGCCATTCAGATTAGTGTTCATCAGAGTTTTGTTCACATAAACACAACATGCTCATCATACTAATGATCTGAAATAAAACCCATGACTTGGCATAGTTTTCTGCACCATAACACAATTTACATTTCATTGCTAGCAAAATCAAGCTGAAACATTGCAAACCAGTTTGTCTTTACACTGGTTTGCATTTTCTTTGCTGTCAATGAGCATTTAAAGGATTTTTCTCAAACAAGCATTTACACCTAACTTACCACATCAAGTCACTTCTGTTAGTACAAATTGACTGTAGATTAAAACCTCCTATTTAAATTTCCTCAATATATCAGTAAGGCTAAAATCTCTTTTTTCTACTAGCAAATGTATTTTTACAAAAAAGGAAGTATATCAATGAAATCTGCAAATTTATTTTTTTTATTTAATGGAAATTAAAAACTAAAAGTCTTCAGTCTAACCACAGCACACCAAGTCATTAAACATAATACTATGAAAAACATTCTTATGTGTATAGCTCTCCTTGCAGGAGTCAAAAAAAAATTTTTTTTTGTGGTCACTTGTCTGGTTTAAAATTTTCCACTTGCAGACAAAATTCATAAATGGCCTATGACATATAAAGCTGCTCATACACTTCCAAAACTCATTTCTATAGCCAGCACTAGGCCAACATTCAGAGTGCATGAAAAAATCCTTAATCTGTAGAAGCTAAATAGAGAATACCAGTACGAATGTGAAAATGGAATGATGGTAAAAAAATCAGGATCTTGGTAGCATTTGCATCATGTGCTTATTAATTATATAAAAGAAGTTTAATTCATCTGCTCCAAGTATTGAGAAAGTGAAGTCTCCTGAATCCCTCATTCATACAGACAATATAATAAGGTAATTTATATTTTATGAAAATCCCAAGGGAAACATCAGGAAAGAACACGTATATACCTAGAATATGTCACATGAACTTAGAAAAACCAACCCCACACTAGCTTTCTAGGGACCAAATTCCTTAATGAACAGAGAATAGCAACACAAGACAAAGGTGTAAGAAATCGCTTAGGTAGTGAGTAAAATAAAGAAACTATTTTTCTGTGCTGAAAAAAATCATGAAACCTACATGAACATGTCCACTAGGGCTAAGAACTAAACTACACATCATTAAAAACAGATATATAGGAAAAATACTCCAAAGATTAGTTTACATCAACTGGGGCAGCAAAATCCATGAACATTGGCAAAGCCCTTAGTCGAGTGCAAAAGATCTTTATTGCTCTGGAATTTCTATACATACTTTCTGTGTGTCTCCAAGATCATTTCATTATGATGCACAAGATGCACCACAAACCATAACTGGATTAATCTCAGCAAAAGAAACAAATTTTACACTAGCTAAAAAATTCTAGATCTTTTAGAAAGCAATATACTTCAAGACTGAAATTCATGTCTTAGCTTTGCACACTAGTACAGCCCCCAGACTCTGCAGAGGTCTCCCTTACATGTACATATCTCAAGTCATTGTTTGTACTAAATCCTAAAACTCTCAAATAGAAAACAGAAGCAAATGAACAGCCCCCAAAAATACCCCCAACCCAAAATCTTAAACCCAAAAAACCCACAAAAACAAACAAAAAAACCCCACCAAAAAAAAAAAAAAAAAACAAAACAAAAAAAAACCCGTACAAAAACAAGCAAACCAAAACACCACATAAAAACCCCAAAATTTTTAAAGAAATGGTTTCAATGAGGAAGAATGTGTCCTCAAAAGAAATTTAAATGGTGCTTCTCAAAAGATCTTGTCCTTTTCACCTGACTTGGCGCATTCTTAGAATAAATTTTAAAATGGCTGCCTGATTTAGATATTTTTTAAGAAACAATTTTTAGTAATTATACATTTAACAATGCTATGAATTAGCATGAAAATCTCACTTTCAATATTTTCCCTGTAAATTGAGGTTCTTTGTTGAACCTCAAACAAACTGAACAAATACATTTTTATACTCTGATCTGACCCCTTCAAGCAAGCAGCTGTAAAACTTCCATTGTTCATGAAATCCTGCATATGTACATCCCCAGGTCCCCCTCTTCCATTCAATATATATGAAAATGCAATTTACTGTACGTCAAATGAAAAATGCAGTTTTCAAATGCATGACAACAGGTGCTAGTTAAATGATCAGACACTATTTGTTACCTAGTCTCTTACTCTCATTTGCAGCATGATAAATTGCATTTTAGCAGAGCACTGCGATCTAAGGGGTCTTGACATGCTTTTATTGATTTGCATAGGTTATATGCATGTATTCCTGTTTGTAGGCAAATAGTGCCACGAGTAAATTCAAGTCACCATGCCTCTGTTTCAAGAAAATTGCAGTCATCACAGGGGAGCCAAGATGGAGTGAGGTTGGGTAAAAGAGACACATGCAGCCCATTGGAATCTCAGAACCTCTATTAAGATTTATAGGCTGCAGGATTCTTTTGGGCTTCAACATTATTCTTAGTAAACCCTTTCTGTCTTCAGCTGTTTATAAAAACTGGCAGCTTTAGCAAAGACAGAAGCTTACGTTGTAGGTAGCACAATTTAACATAATAGTGATAGCCTGTCCTCTAAATATCCTGATACTGGTTTTGAAAGAGAAACAGTGCATACCTCGATTGCCTTTACCATAATTTGAAAGGTTTTCTTATTACTAAGCAGTAATCTTCCCACCTGCATTTCCATAACACTTTGTGCTCCCCATTAGTTGAGACTAGTTACTATATCTGTCCTCTTTTACATCTTCTCAAGTCAGGCAGTATCATTATTTCCCTCTTAACAAGAAGAAAAGTATCCTGCATAGAAAGTTCAAATACCTTCCCTATGGGGTAAAAATAACAGCTGTAGAATTAGGAATTGAAACTTCCATGCAGGTGTTTTCTTCAGGGTGGGAGCGATGTGATTAGTTTGGTATCAGCACATGCACACACGCCAGCACTCAGCCCATCAGCTGAAAAGAGAGAGAGCTGCTGCAACATCCACGATACCCCCACACAGCAGGATTATCTCTACCCATGCACACACATCACTCTGTATCACAAATGTTGGAGCTGGCATGACACGCTCAGACTGGTGTCAACCTATACAGGCTGCTGATCCAATCATTTCCTTGTAAATTTGCACATTACTGATAAAGGTTCAGGTTACTGGGTGAACAGTTAATCTATCAGGAAAAGGATTTAGACTTGACAGGCATACTTACACCTCAGAGTATTCAAAGAGCTCTTATTTATTTGTTATTTCAGTACTTAAAATTTATTGAAGAACTGTTTCAGTGTGGTACTTCAGCATTAATTTTGATGGAATTCAAGAATTGTATTCTTCTCTCTGTGCCACAAAACTTAAAGCAAATCAAAATTAAATCTAATTGTAAATTTAAGCTCTGAAAGGAACACACAACAAATATTAGTAAAAACATGGGATAAGATTAAGGCAATAAAGAATGTAGCATCTCAGAAAACTTCCTAATTTGACTTGGACACATCCATTCTTGAGTTACTAATAAATTCAAACTAGAACTACTGCATGTGGGCCCCAAATAAAATCTAAAAATTTCCCACATTATTAATTTTATTTGCCAACACATTTCTCAGTTTATGTAGATTCTACTGTATTTTTCTCAACAAAGAATGGACTACAGACTGGACTACAGGGACTATAAAATTTATTGCATAAGCATTATACATCAAGATGAATTCAGAAAACATTTTTGCTTACTGTCCACCCAGAATATGCTTCCATGCAGTTAGCAGATGAAAATGATGTACTGACTGAGGAGAAACACAGTGGGGTAAGAGCTATATCTATTTTACAGTTAAACTGAGAACTCATTATTGAATATGATGGTTTTTTAAGATTAAATCCACTTGGAAAAGCCATGATGAATACGGGAACATTGCTAAATATTCTTTTAAATTGACACAGAAATCTGTCCCCTTTGGAATATTTGTAACAGACAAATGGCTCTCCAATAAATTTAAAATTTCAATGTTATATGCCTTTGCTGAAGTAGTATTTATATAGTTCTGTCTAGGAGATTCACAGGCCAGCTACCTTCAGCTGCTCAAAAAAATTTCCACAGTAAGCCTTCAATTGGGACAACTGTTTGTGGAGTTGCATGGCAAGCAGCAACAGAGAAATGAGATGACTAGGAATTCTTTTTTTCTTAAATAATTTTTGACATAGATCAGTTTCTGATCTGGTCCACCATTCAGCCCCTCCTATAATAAGAATGAAACAACTAAAGGACAATGAAAGCGAAGGAGAAAATGTTAAGGACCCCTGTAAGGCAGCACTGCTCATCAGATTACTGCTTCCTAACTTCAATTTTCAGTGACATAACACACAGAGAAATATTTAATGCAGACTAAAACGATTACAAGTGCATCTGTGGAACAGGAGAAAAACAATGACCAAAGGAATATGGGAGAGTAAGTCAATAATGCAACATCACACAGAAAGGCCACTGTCAAATCTCGTGTGCACTATGTATCAGAATTTCCTTTTGAAATTCTTCTGATACATAGTGCACACAAGATTTCAAAAGGAAGAATTTCAAAAGGAAATTTGAAGAGGTAAAATGAGGTGCCTTGTTAAACACCTTTGGGAACATAAGAGGCAGCACAGTGGAAAAAATACATTCAAACCTTAAAACAGTTTGTATAAAATATGCTTATATGCTTAGTACTGAATTTATCAGGACATATGATCATATGTAAAGGCAAGGGAATCTCTAAGCAGAGCTGGTCCTGACAATTGGACACTCGGCCATGAATGACAAGATGAATTTTCTTTAAATAAGTTTTGAGTATTATTGGGCAAATTAACAGAATTTTTGTTTTGTATCAGAATATTTTCTGATATTTTTCAAATCATTTATGCACCTAAGCCACTGTCACCCAGTTCCTTCAAGTCATTTAGTTTGAGAGAGAGAGAGAGCTCAACAATATCTACAGTGCCCTGAATGAATTCTCACCTCCTGACTTTCACACTCAACACCCTTCTTTACTTAAATCTCCAGAAATGCTACCTGGAAAAAAAAACCTTGCCTATTACCACTCTATCAGTGAAAACAAATTCTGATTTGAGAATATCAGTATTGCCTCTACGTAGCCTGCTGGGCTCAATCTCTAGCCCCATATTCACATTTATGGGCAGCCTACAACAGCAGTCCTATGTTCTCAACTTGCCAAAAGGTTTTGCCTCTTAAAACAAACTTTTTCCTAAAAGTTATAGTTCAAACCCCATGATTTTTACTCAGGTCATCAACAGAGGCTGGTACTCAAACAGAATATCCACCAGTCTCCAAGCCTACGAGCATTCCTTGTCCCAAACACAGAAGATCAGTTTGTATGTCCTTCCCACCCAAGAGACTAAAAACAAGCTACCAGAAGTGCCACAAGCACAGTGCTTTACCACAGGAAAAGTCTCCTTTTAGGCAAGCAATTAAGCACATCTAGAATAGCCCAGCAACTTGACTAGGCAATAGCAGTTACATGAAATCAAAGCACAGAAAGGTATGAAAATTAGGAAGTATACCAGCTCATTTCTTCTTAATTACAATAATCCTCACGTTAAAAAGAATCTGTGATAGTTTTTTCCACAGCTAAGCAATGAAAAGAAAAGTCAAATTCTGTGTACCTTGTCAAGACAAAGTTGCAGGAAAAAAGTGGGGGGATGGTGGAGGGGGGGAGAGAGGAAAGTGGGTTTAGAAATTTTATATTGCAAAATTCAAAAGACTGCAGAACATAGAAGGGCTCTTGGGATTTCTTGCTAAAGACCTTGCCTCTGGTCTTTACAAAACAAATCACCTATTTGTATAAACCTCAGAAAAGATATGAAAGGTTATTCAGCTCTCCCTAATGAGAGGAATTTAACATTTTTGGCATAATATTCCATAATATTTCTACACAACATCTTCACTAACAGTTCAAAAGCCATCAAAAAATATAACAAGAAAATGATGACAAAAAAATGATTACAAAACATAGAGATGAACAAATTAGAATCAGTGGCACTATGAAGCTACTGGTTTTCTCCTCCTCTTCTACTTCGTGGAGAAAAAAGAAAAGTAGCCATGTCAAACCATACATGCAAGCTCACAAAGCTGACATGCCATCACCATGTGTAAATGGGAAATCTATTTGCATTTTAGTAGCCCTTCAGCTAAACCCCACTCCCTCTGGAAAAAGTGTGTTCAGCAGTATTAGAGCACACGCACTTTGTTTGTGCTTATTAAATAAAAAGAAAGGATCACCTTCAACCATATTAATGATGGACTGGTGGATGAAGGATGTCTGCGAAAATTCACAACATCTGTTTGCTCCACTCTCTTCTCAGTGTGCTGCACCTATTCCTCATGCTTAATGATGCTCATCCACTCTGCAAGTTTTACGAACAAATGTGTGTTTAGCCACATTCATCATTCTGAATGAGCGTTCTTGATGAAGCATCCACTGGCCTGTTTCGCTCTTTCTGCTACACTTTAACAAATGACAACTGCTCTACGTATTTTTCATTTGTTAAAAATAAAAAGCTAAGTGAAGAATAGGCCCAGCAAATTTTTCTTTTACTCCTCTGTTAACTTTACTGGAAAATGGAATACAAAGTGCATTTAAACTGCACGCAAGTTCACATGCACAAATCTAAATGGTGCATACAGATAGATAGTATTTTAAAAGTACTACACAGCAGAATACAGTGTAGCATAACAGACAAACATTCTATCCCACACCAACAGGAGCAGTTCCATCTTCCTATGAAGTTGATATATTTCTCACTCTGATCAGCTTTGGGACTGATTCTGTGATGTTCACAATGCCTTAGCACAAGACACTTGGCATCTTTTGGTACAAGGCCAGCAATACATCATAGTGGACATCTGCCTTCCATTTTCCAGCTTTCCTCCTTTAAAGCCCACCTATATTTAAAGATATGTTTCCCAGAAAATGTGCTTGCTGTAAATTGCACCCTAAAACTCAATTGTGAATAGCAGCACATGCAAAATCTATGATATTTTTTCCAACTAGGGAAAAAAACACTCTAAAGAATATTAGTGAGCAATCAGAGGAAAATAATCAAGACAAATACAAAAAAAAAAAAAAAAAAAAAACAACTGCTCAGAAAATTTTAAATGTGGAACACCCTTGGAAATCATCTTCCAGAATTTAGAACAACTTGAAATTCTTATGTCCATTAGTACAAAGAAAAATTAAAATGTCCATCCCAATACCCATTTTCTTAAGCATGTCTTCGAAGATTACTGATGTAGTATACAGTGAAAGATTCTCAGGCTCATCTTCTGGTAGTATTTTATATATTTGCAGAAACTATATAGATTAAATGAGGGGTTGTTTACTGCAGCTTAATACTATTTCTTGGCTTTACAGATTGAGCCTTTGAGAGCCCCTTTGGGTCTGTACTGGTTGTCTGCACTCATCTGTATTAGTAATATCCAGGAGGCCAGTGGGTGCATGGCATGAAGCACATTACATTCTAAAACATCCATGACCTTTGCTATGAACAATGTTTATTGCAAGACAGGCATCTAAAACACAGGCAAGTATTGTGGTTCTGGTTTTCATGTTACCTTTTTAATAACTAGGCTGGGGAAAAAAGTGGATCTTGTAAAAGGATCCTAAAAACATCTGCAAAAGGTAGCCTTACAAGAAGTTCTACAACAATCTGTTTTGGATAACAAACTTTGTGATTGTTCTCAATGATATAATTACGGACCAAAAGAAAAGGAGGATAAAATTTTGAATCTATACCATAATAAAAAACTTCTATTTACTTAAGAAATCCTAATCCAAAACTCATTATGTCCAGGCCAAAAAGGCATGACAATTCAATAAGTTATAACTCAGGGATCAAACAAGTAGAACTTCTGAGATATTGAGGCTGTTTGAAAATTATGTAGTACCTATGAATATTTTGAAGATAAACAACAGATACAATTACCCAAATAATTTCTTACTAAAGCAGACAAAAATCCTCCATTAAAACCACTCTCTTAAATATACTATACTGGCATATACTAATAAGGTCACTGAAATCAGCATTTCTTCTAACAAGTATAGTCTTAAACTTATATGCCAAATTATATCAGTTCCTTAAACTTAGAGAATGGCTAACACTCAACTAGGCAACAAGTGGAGAGGAACAAATAATCAGAATTCAGAATTCCACTCCAACTAGGCAATGACAGTGTAGCACTTTGGTGACATGCAAATTCTATAAAAGTAAATACTACACTAACAGCATGGTTGGGCAGTGAAATGCTACTTTATCCTGTTCATGAGACGTCACATGACTTAGAAGGCATCAAAACATTATTAAAATAAAAACTAATTGAAACCTCTAATAATTATATTCTGTTTTACTAATATTTTAAAATAAAAACTAGGATCAGCTCGCTTCCCTTTATCTGAAGTCATTAAGTCAGAGATAATAACCAGTAAACTTGCCACAAAGCATAATTTGTAGCAAGTTATGTTCCATAACAAAAATGCATGGTAATACAGAATACACATGAAGATGTACTCAAATTCAATAGAAGTTGTTAAAAATCAGCATGTAATGTTATACCCTTCACAAAAAAGTACAATGTGAAAAAAATATCATGAAGTTCAAAAAACAATTTCTTTGGCAAAATGTAGCAAGAACTTCCTGAGACCTCTCAAACACAGATTAAAAAACACAGGCATAGGAAAACTATAAAGCAAGTTAAATGAAATACATAAAAACAGAATCACTGAAATTTATAAGAAATTGCAACCAAGTCTATTCAGGTTCCTCTGAGGTTCAAGTATTCAAGGAATCCATTACTAGGCTTAACAGGAAATTGTCCATGACAAATTTATAAACTATATAGAAAATATTCCTCTTCAAATAAGTACAAGGAGCACTGCAACAGAACTGATAACAGTGGTGTATTTCTGTTATAAAGAGGAATTTGTAACTATAAAAAAATATACAAATTATAGCTCCTTAAAAAGAGTGCCTCTGATCATCGTGTTTCAGAAATTAGGGCCCACAAAGGATGTTTTTTAATATAAAAAATTAATTCATGTTTTTTGCTAAAAAAGCTTTTTCTCAACTATAAAACAGATCTGTATCTGAAAATAGAAAAAAGGATTTATGCAAAAATATCCTCAAGGGGATCATTACAGAAATACAAAAAGTAATTTTCTACTACAATTGCAAAGTACATTTGCAATAGATGTTTAAAAATACGGCTACAAAATACATAAAACATACAAATGAATGGGATTTAATACAACTGCAATAATTTAAATGGTATCTTTATTTAAGTGACAGACAAAGTTCCTGGGAGAAGGGTGAACATATCTTTAGGTAATTTAAAATTAGGGCAATATTAAAATAGATAAAAGTCTTTTGTACTATGCAGATACACAGCCATCATTTATTCTCAGGAGTTATGTATGCAGAGAGTATTGATAGTTTATTAGACTTCCTGAAATACATCCATAGACAGAATGACTCACTTGACAGAAAAAGAAATCAAGGGGAGCAAAAGAAGAGGACTGAAAGCAACAAGTACAGCTCCACAGCTCTACAAAAAAGCCAACCCGAAAGCCCAGCTGGCCCCGCTCTCTCTCGCCCGTGCAGAGCAGCAGCGAGAGCTGGGAGAGCTCATCCCCAGAATTAAACTGGCACACCCCCTCTGCAGGGCCCCCCAGCCAGCCCACAGATGCCACTGTGCCCTGCCATCAGTGGCAAGGGGGACTCCAAACTCGCAGGGCAGGCTCAGTCTCAGACAAATGTTAACTCAAACCGCGCAATAGGTCTCAAGAAACACATCACAGTACTTGTGAGAAAAGCGGAGCACAAATAACCCACAGATTACTGCAAATTACTCTGACAAAAATAAGTCCAAGCATATCTGACAGTAAAATTACACTCTCCTCAACAACAGTATCCCTTAGGTAATCCCCCTTCTCTCCCCATCCCAAATGTTAAATTGTCTCTTAGCTTTACAACAAATCAAGGCTAAAAGCTGCATACTGGCAGCACTTCTTTTCATCTTACATAAATTTTATTTCTTCTCAATAGCATCAAGTGTGGTATACATTATGAAAATTATGAAAAGCACCACAAAGAAACAAAATGTAAATGATACAACAATTCAAAGCATATGAAGGGCACTGTTTCTGCTACCTACAAGAGCATCAAATCATTTTTTCCTCTACTGCAGCTTGAGTTCATGCTTTTCCATGGAACAACAATGATAAAACAGGTATGGGATTTGTACTTCATTTTTCTGCTCATGGAAGCAAAAGGGTTAGTATATTTTACACCCCTATTAATATGATGATATCAGCTAAAGACAATGCTAAGTCACTCATAAAATATTAAAGACAGCACCTTAAAACAAGATTTAAATTCATTAAAACAGGTCCTGTCCTAAGTCTTACCTTAACTTTCCTATGGATTGAATCAGAGGTTCTATACAAGTATTGTCTCCTTTTACCTTTTTTCCACCTTATATATGATCTTATCCAGAAAGAAAGGCAGCTTATCATTTTAATTTGTCTGCATAATCAAGCTGACACAGTCATCTTACACAGAGAAAACACAGAAATATGAATGGGGACAGGAGGCTGTAAAGCAGGAGGTGAAGAACTGCTGACAGAGGATATCTGTGACTTCTTTAACATACACTTCAAAAAGCAGTTTATATATCCAAAAAACTTATTGCTGATGTTTTCCACTAGGAACCATTCCATATCTTAAAACAGATAATTTAAGCCTTTCTTCTCCTTATAGCCAGATAAAATTTCAATCCAAATGTTGCTTTTCATATTTTTGGGTTATTATTTAAAACAGTTCCTCCCTTGTATTCACAACTGTTGCTTCCCCGTTTCCTCCGTGGACCCTCAAAAATATTCTTGACCTCTCTTTTCAGAAGTGTCATGAACAAAGCAATGCTGGATAAGTATGGCAACAGAGGAAAAAAATATCAAGTACAATTTGCCTGTGTAAAGTTCCCAAAATTTCACTGTACACTACAGATCCCATCTAAATGTAAGTCTCTGACCAATCACTTGCCCCCCATAGCTCTTTCCTAAGCTTTTCAGCTCTGTCTAGAGACTGACTGTGCTAGGCAGACAGGTTAGAAGCCCTCTTTCTGATAACTGAACAGTGATAACTGAACTTTCACCAATCTTCTGGTCTTTTCCCAGGTTCATTTTAGCCTCTACCAATCTCTTTGTGTCACTTCCCTACCTCCACAAGTGAGTAGGATTCCTCTAGTTTTCTATCTTTTAAACAGTGTGCTGCTTCCTTCCACACCAAGGCATACAGGTAGCTTTGTCAAAGGTCTCCAGACCTATTGAAGAACCTGGACTAATTCCATTTATTTACAACTATGAAAAAGCAATAAATAAAACAAATAAATCTTTGGTATTGGGATTTCATAGTGGGATATTAAAACACTCATAACAGGAGGATATATAGCAAATAGTTTTGGTTGGTTCAGAAAATACAGAAGTGAACCAATGAAAGACTGCTGAAACTCTGAGATCAAGTATTGTGTCCTAGTGACAGCAGACAAACCTGGCTTTAAGGAAGGTTTTTCCATCCAGTATTGAGCATTTCCCTCACTAAGCTCATAAATCCCCTGCTGACTCAAAGAAAAGTTGAAATTACAAATAACTTCTGTTAAGAAATTTAGGCAGTGCCAAATTAAGACTTTGCTGTGCAACTTTCACGTAGTCTCCTAGTATATATGCAAAATACTGCAATAACACAATCATGTTTGCTTCTGACATTCCCCAATTCTCAAAATAATAATCTGCCAAGTAAGAATATGGGATGAGAGGACACACATGTAGATGAAGGACTAGAACACTAAAGAAGAAGGGGAACCAGCTGAGTGATCAAGACACAAGAAACAACCAGGATGGGATAAAGAGCCTGGGGACAATTGATTCTGGGACCTATCAGGCTCCAACACAAGTACAAGAAAAGCTGGATATGTAAGTGAAACAGTGAAAGAGATCTCACAGTTGACAACCAAAATGTCTGGGCAGCGATAAAAACCTGAGAAGAAGACTAAGAATATGACAGAGAACACTTGGATGCCAATTCTTCCCAAAGAGTTTTATCCCAACTCCTCCATAAAAATGCAGGGAACGTGATCACATTTTTCAGATTGTCTGTCTGTCAGATTTCCTAACAAGAGCTGAGAAAAAATCAAACTTCAAACAGAAGTTTGACTGCTGTGAACCAAAAAAACTCACAACATATGGTCCAGGAAATAGAAATAACAAAATGAAGGCCAAAACTGATGAGCAGTATGATGTTACCTTGATCAGTACTGCTGCCCATGAACCACTTAATATCCAGAACCAAGTGAAAAGCCACATACCACAAGGGGTCAACCTGCTCCATTCAGTTTAACAACTAAATAAAAGACAACAGGAAGTTTATAAGGGGAAGATAAACCCAGGAGTACTAGGCTTTACTTAGGTTAGTTGAAGATAAAAATGTAGTTAATTCTCCCCATTTTCTTGTTGATATACATCCATAGAACAACATCCATCAAAGTAGTCCTCCTATTGAACTATCAATTTAAGTGCTACTTTTCCACAACTCCAGGCTTGCCTTGGCTAGGCTCAACATTTGGCAGGATTGCCCTAGCAGCCTCCAGGACCTGACAAGAGAAGATAAAAAAATATAGAATAATGTAATCTTGAATCACAATCTATTAATACAAATATATTTCTAACAATATATGTGAAAATATTTTCATTGATTGGCCATATTCTTAGATGAGAAACGTAGTAACTCTCTTGTGTTCTATGGAAAGAAACCAACAATTTTTAATGTGATCAACAAAATTTCCAGTGTGATTAACTTAAATTAATCTTAAAACATATTTAGATCCAAATTTCACGACACTTTCAAGTTATGCAACACTTTACAGATTATTTGAGAAGGTCCAGCAATACCCCCTTATAAAAATTATACTAGACATCCCTCCAGCAGAGACTCAAAAGACATTATCCTCACAACACTGTTGTCTTTTAAAAATACTTCTTCAAAAACATTGTGTTTGATAGTAGCATTCAGAGGAACTTCATTCTGATCCAGTTATATTGTACAACCCTATTTTCAAAAAATGTCACGACATGAATCTAGACTGACACACATAAATATTTTACACTGACTAATAAAAGGTTGACATAAAAAGAATAAATATTGCGTGTGCTAGAACCAGCCTCCACTTTAGACACAACTGAGTTTACATCTTTTAAATAGGACATGTCAGCACTGTGTAATCTTGATGAATTCAGACAGACCACACACCTGTAATTGACTTAACTGGGCAAGAAGCATAACTGGTGCTCAGAACTTCAGCCAGAAATGCTGTTATTTGGCAACAAGAAAATTACACTCAAAGAATGAAGTGCAGCAGAGACGTTTTGCCATTGTTGGTCCATCTCCTCATTCATTTGAACTGCTAAAGTATAAATATATTTGAGAAAACCACTTGAATACCTAAATTTAATTTCTTCTGCTATAATTTTATACTTTCAAATCCTTTTTTATTTTATTAGTCCAGGACAGAGAGCAAATTATTTTCATTACTGCAATAAATGAATTGGCAAGAATTTGCAATTTTTAGTGCGACTGCTGCATTGTGTGAAGAGTTATATTGTACAGCTTTTTTCTAGGATCATTTCTAGGGTATGAAAGTAAACCTTGACAATGCTGCATCCATCTTTTGAGTATATATGGCACAAGTACAACACATTCTCAAGATGGATTTAGCACAAAAGCCTTTTCTTCATAATAAAAATATCTCCAATCATCAATTTCTCATACATTGCCTTACAGGTACACACACACTTTAGACACAGTGTTTACTTTTTTCCCTTTCACAAATTGTAATTCATCCATTCCATATAGCAAGTAAAGCATTATATGTCCAGCTGCCCTGCATGTCCTCCATTTCCATTGGGACATTTTGCTGAGATAGAATTTGAGGACTTTCAGCTTTTAGCGAGCACCTGACCAGGACCACGGGCGGGTTTCAGTAAATCCATAAATCTCAGAGACATCTCCACAAAAGTGCAGAATCTGTTCTCTGCACACTCACTAAGTTAACTGATTTCCATAAGTATTAGTTCACTTCTTCAAGCACCACACAGATACAGAGCAGATACACATTTATTTCTTTCTGAGAAATTTCAGACAAAAAGCAGAAACTCTTATTAAATATAAGGCTTGGTCTACTCCTGGCTGCTGAGATGTAACACAAGTCTAATCTGCACATGCAATTGTTCAAGAATATTATTTTGTAAAAACAAAACTGCTTCCTGGTCAATGTTAAGTCAATACACTTTAAAAAAAATAGATTAAAACTAAACTGGAAAAGACATTCATTATGGAGTAAGAACACTCATAGCAAAACTAATCAAGAATATAACTATATAAATACAACTATTTAAGAAATGCATTTTACTATTTTCTAAATAAATTTTGTGCAGCAGAGCACTAAACATAAGCATGAAAGTGTTCTCATCTCAGTTTGTAACAGACTCAAAATCTGTTTTTATGTGTCTTAGTAATTTATTTCAAATAAACCCAACTATTTATTCTAGTCAAACTTCTCAGACAAGAAAAATTAACTCATCTCATTTGCTCACAGCATCACATGTAGCCTTCAATCTTATACGTCATAATGAGTTTAGAAAACTAAATTAGAAAACCAAGAAGTAAGGAGGACACACAGCTAACACCTGCTCCAAAGAGCTGTTATATGGCTGTATTAATATTTGTAAAGTACTTTGGATTCACATATAAAAGCAGCCAAACAGACAAGGAATATTACCAATAGGGAATGTTAAAAACACAAGGTTCTTTCTTGAGGCCCTGCTTTCACTTCAACACTTGCTCTTTGCTCTCCTTTAGTCAGCCCCAACAATTGAGAAACTCTTTGGAACTCCCTCAGCTAAAGATAGAGAAAAGGGCATAGAAACAGAACAGAACACGAGGCTGCTGTTGAAAACAGAAAAGACTGGGGAAGGGTTAGATTGCTCTTGGAACTTCTGGCAAGAGACTAAAAAAGGAAGAGTACTGGCAAGAGAACATGAGGCACAAACAGCTCAGCTCTTGGTATGAGGTGAAAAAAAGGGTCCAGAGAAAACCCAGAGTGCTAAGAAAGGGGAATAAAGTTAGAAATATCTCCTGGCACAGAGAAAGATGGTTCAACAGGTCTAAAAAATGAACAAACTATCAGGTAAGGACAGAAATGTGCCTAGAGCTGCCTGTATAATAAGCTTGGCCTACAGTGAAACCACCACAGCCCTAAGCATATACACACACAACAGACAACTCATCCCTAGAGCATAATCTCAGTGTTTTGGGGTTTTTTTTAAACCTGTCAAAAATTACATTACATAACCTTTTGCAATATAAACACATGAACATAAAAAACCCTGGATAGCAACCTGTTCAGTAGTGAAACAGAGCATGAGACACTAGCAACAACATTATTTTTGAGTTCCAAGTTGCAAATTATCACTATTATAGTAGGGAAAATCTCCCCAGACTCTTGTAGCTTCTTCCTATATGAGAAAAACCAACAATGGCTGGATAGATTACATGCTTCTGAAGATTCCAAGTCATCTTTCTTTAATTCTGGAAGAGTCTGTTAGTATTTATTTTTTATTTGCTTTTAAAATTCTGAGTATGATTTGTGAAGTATCAGAAAGAACATCAAGCCCTCAGAACCAACATTAGGATCTCAAAGTCCTAGGAACAAAGCACACATACAGTGGGAGAAAAAGGGAGCAAATTTCTAGTGCAAAGATCTGGATTCCAACTGGTAGCCCTGATTCTATAAGCACACCCATGGGTTCAGATTTCTTCTTTCTTTCACAAGGAAATAACAACAGGATCAAAGTCAAAGACTACTAAAGACAGAAGCTCTTTCTTTGTATTCAGACTCAAAACAAAACAGACAACATCAGAGAAGATAAAAGGAAAACATCCCAAATAAACAAGGCAGGGCTGGGTTACTCCTTCAAACTCCTGTTGGTTAAGACATGTAACTTGCAAAAGAACATTTTGCAACACAAACAGATGTGTTTCTCTTAATTCCCAAATAGTGATCAAGACAATCCAAGCCCTGTGAGTACAATTATCCACAGTATCAGTAAAGGCTAGGATAGATTCTCCTCAACCTAAACCTGCTAAAATACACAGATGAGGGAGAACACCATGCCACACAAAAATCCAATGAACTTGTTTTGTATGACTACAGCACAATTTGTGTAACAATTCACTCTGCTCTAACTTTATATCATGTTCTTCACCTTGGGAGACTGTGTCTTATTTGCATTACAAACTCTTAGCAAGTCACTGCGGCTCAGAGAGGGTCTTGCCACTACAGGCATCCAGCAGTCTGTGCTCACACGCTGCTGAGCTGCCTTTTCTGGGGCAAAGATTACAGGCAACAGCTGCTCCTCCCTGAACTCTGTCAGCTGCAGCTGGACATCCCACCAGAACTCGCAGGAGAGGCCCCACCACACTCCAACACAAACCAGGCAGCCTAAGTTACCTAGTACAAACAAGACAGATTTAATTCATGGGGTATACAGGCCCAGCTTTCCCCAGGCCAGCCAAAACCAGCTCTGAAAAACACATGAAAAGGGTAGTATGACACTAAATGCTCTTTTAAGAGAGACTGTTCCATTACATAGTTCTACTACTAAAGACACCAAACAGAAAATCAAGGCACCATTAAGGGAAAAGTATTTTTTAACTTGACAGTGCCATATGGTTTTATGACAGACTTGCAGACCAAGCTGTGTTTATACTAATTTGTTTTTGTTAAATATCATATATTGAAAAAGTAAGTTAAAGATGAAGAGATATTCCTTACTTCTCCCATTGTAGAACATAATTTGTAAGATGCACGCATAAATTTAGAAAACACTTCTAAAGATCTAATCTGGAAGCAAAAGCTAGCTTTGAGTATATAAACCATCTAACACTCTCTGCTCAAAGGTGACTTGTCAGAGACCAGCCAACAAAGGTAAAGGTAAAAAACTGCTCCCTTCAGGATGCATCCTGTTGTTAAAATGTCATTGTTTGCATAATAAAGTATTTCATGTCTTTAACCTTTGGTGTAAATATTGTAAATGATATTTCTTTTTCTGATAATTAAACTTAGGGTGCAAAAGAGTGACAACTAGTTATAAAATCTCATTTGTACTTAGCATCCATACGGCTTTTAGAATGAATGATAAGGCTTTTAACTATCTTCATCTGAGAAATACTGTTTATAATAGAAAACAGGTTTATACCTGGACACTTTAATGAAACATTGAAATCACACTTTGTTAGACTACTCACAGACCCTGCTGAAGTCCAGATGATCTGCTCTAAGAATTATACAGCAATGTCAGTATGGGCAGCATAATTAGAGCCTCCATGATCCTTCCCAATTACCTAGAGACTAAAAGCATAGCATTTCCCCTTCAGGGTCTCCACAGTTACTACTTCAATCATTAAACAAATTAGGTCCAGGCCTGTTTGCAGGCATTGCCTGTGCTAAGTTTGCTTATGATCTGTAGTCAATCAACTACAGATTTGTCATTATGTAACAATAATTTATCCTCTGGCACTTCCCTAACTTTTTGCCTTTGTCCAAGCACCACCACTTTGGGAGGACACTGACTCTATCCTCAGAAATATGCCTAGCTGGTACAATTGCCATTTAGAAAAGCTATTACCCAATAATTATTTTCAGGCTATCTTCATAATGTTTGTATTTCAAACAAGGTTTGCCCCATACATGTCATACAGCATGTAATATACGTGTTATATGATCTGCAGTACTCTTTACATGCAACTTTTAGATAATTATGAAAGGTTTGCTGTAATTGAAAAGGGAAAACAAGAATCACTGACTTCAGACAAGCACATGAAATGCACTGCCATACACTGACTTCTCTCAGAACTCTATTAGAAAGTGCCATGACATAGTTTCATTTTGTAATGTCCCATTTTTAAGCATCATCTCATACAAGTCTTTAAATGTGCTAATTGGAAATCCCCACTATGTACAGAGAATGGCTTTCAGAATGCCAACAATTCCTCTTTCATCAGAGTACTCAATAGCAGGAGAAAAATACTTTCCAAAATTCAAAGCATTTTGATCTGGTTCTGTCAAAATGCTATATGTTCTCAGTTGGTAATCTCTCTTTAGTCAAAATGTGATTATTCTTGTTTAGGATGGTTTTCTAAATATCATCTTCAAAAGTCAGGAATATAGAAATAGTGGAAAAAAAAATTACTATTGCTACTTTACCCTACCAGGAACCTTACTGTGAACCTGTAAATACATTTCAATCCAGATTTTGAACATTTTAAAAACATCTAGTGACAAACAGACAGCATATGGCTTCATTTCATTAAATACATATCCATTGAACACTAGGATTTTTTAGGTAGCAGGAAGGGGTATTGGTAGTTAGCAATTAGCTATTAATTAGTGGGTAATAAAGAGCTGCTGCTTATCAGCTTTTCTTTTTAGGAAGGTATTAGTGTCTCCCAGACTTTTTCCACAATAGATAGCTATGTCCTGCAAAGAATATTTTGGACTCAATTCCCCATCAGCAGTCACAGAATGATATTGTAAGGGATTTATGGAGGTCACCACATACAAATGTCATATGAAAGGGGACCAAAACCAATTTTAAATAAGGTTTAGGACAACCTCAACCAGTGCCTACAGTATTACTTTAGAAGATTAGTTAATTTGTGGAATTGTTCAGCCATTAGGTGTTCTGTTGGTGGCTTCTATTCCCATTTCTGCTTGGTACAATATCAGTGCCTAACAGCAAAAGCAAGCAGCCTGGCAGCTCCTCCTCTTTTCCAACTGCTGTTACAGACACCAAGACTCATTTTTGCAGTGAAAGCACCAGACATCTGTAGAAGCAGTAGGCAGCAAAGTGATAGAGCCAGGAGTGTGCAAGTTGCCAGAGGCATATGGACAACAAGTTGCCTGCAGCCTGAAGTGTGAGAATCAGCAGTATTTAATCAAGGAAATATTAGAAGAAAGACTTAAAGCTGAAGTAGCTAACAGTTTTGCTCAGAACAAAACAGCAGATTGCTGACACGACAGGGTCTCTCTTGAGCATGCCGAATTGCAGCAAATGGAGCAGAAGACTGGCTAGTGGGTTGTTGTATTCCAGATTCCATGTAAAAGGTGGTACACTGAACACCTAAATATGCCAGGATGCTTGCCCTGATGGCAAGCCAAACCCACCACTGAGTTACTGCTGCTAGGCTAGGCCAGACATTACACAAAGAAAGTTTCTAAAACCCTGGCCAACCCGCTGGTCTTCCCCAGTCTCCGTAGCACATGGGCCTTAACAGAGTTGTAGTGAAATCATATATGGCAGTAGATATCCCAGCTGTAACCATAAAAATTATGAATCCATACAATGTGAAAGCTGTGACATTGACTTTACTGGCCTTAGATAATGCTGAGGAAATCAAACATTTACAGTCATTTAGGGGCACTACCAACATCAAATTTGTTTCTCTCACTTTTGCCAAAGCAGTAACTCTCAGCAATACAAAGACTGGGTTTGTGTGCACTTAAGTCCTTCACTCCCTACCCATTCCCCTGCATTTCAAAGTGGGTGCCAAATGGGGCAAGAATTATTCTTTCTTTCCACAGATGCACAAACAGGACCTACCATCTCAAATTTACATAAATTTATGCATTTTTCACTAGTGGAAATAATACAAAGTTCCCAGATGGACCAGGTAAATCTAGCAAGAAAATTATCCAGTCTTAAATAAATAAAAACTTCTGTAACACAATGTGGTTCCAGAGGTCTTTGACAAGGCATCCCTTAAACATCACAGTTCACAAGAGTCCCCAGTATCTATAGCACAAGCAGTCCCTTGGTAATACGCAAGTAATGATGAAATTGAATGACCAACATGCTGTTGGACAACTTAAATGGTATGGCAAAACTATGCAAGGATGTACCCAGGATTAGATTTTATGAGCCATTTCTCACTTTCCCACTCCCCACTTGTTCAGTATCTTGCCGCAGATCAGTCTTCTCTCTATTACAGTAATTGATGATGCTTATTTTTCTTCCGCAAAATCATGATCTAAAACTGGACCAGTAAAACAAACTGGGTTAAAAAAAAAATAAAGACGTACATGTATATATTGAGAAAGGATAAACCACAAATCAAAACAAGATAACTGCAACAAGGACTGGAGATGAGATTGGACACCTTTTTCTAGCTTCATCACTGGTAAATGATGACTTTGGTATACAAGTATTAAGTTAAGAATGAAGTGAATGTCAAAACTGAAACCACTACTCCTTAGTTCTAAAGAGTTCAATTGAGCCAATGTTCAGCACCAAAACTACAACAGGTCATCCTCACAAACAGATATCACCAGTGCAAATATTCGCCCTGCATGCTGAACAGCAGACCTGCTGGAACGCTGCTCTGCAGAGAAGGACCTGGGCACCCTGGGGGACCCCAAGCCAAACAGGAGCTGGCAGTGTGCCCTTGCAACAGAGGCTTATGGACTCCTGGGATGCATTGGAAGGTAGAGTGAAGTGAGCCTTCCCCTCTGCTTAGCAGAGGTGAGGCCACATCCGGAGTGCTGGGAGACATGGACACACTGGAGCACGGCCAGTGAAGGGCCACAAAGATGATTAAAGAACCCAAGTGTGTTTCATGTGAGAAGAGACACAGCTGGGACTGTTCAGCTTGGAGAAGGGAAGGCTCAGCAGTATCTTATCAATGTGTGTGTATAAATACATTTACACAGGGAGGAAGAAAAGCCAAACAAAACCTGACAAAAAACCTCCACACAAACAAACTCAGTCTGGAAATTTAAGTAGTTTTTGTGTTTGAAAGCTAGTTGGAAAGGCACAATTCTCTTAATTTCTCTGCTGGCTACCTTCTCACATGGACAGTGAGAGGTACCTCACAGACATAAGGAAAACACAAGGTGCTCCTGTGTAGTTACAGTGGTTCTGATAAATTAAATTGCCATATTATGATTTACCATCTGCCTCAAGAATGGAAAAGCCAGTGATTTCACAAACAATATTTGTATCACTGACAGAATACACTTGATTGTTCATGTGACACGATTGAAGCAAAACTAATTAAGATAATTATTAATTCATTTGCTTCATTCCTTCCTTCCAACACTTTCAGAGTTCATTTACTCCACAGGACATGAAGTGAAGCCACACTGTCACTACTGCTCTACTTAGATGGACTTTTAAAGGTGGCAAAAATGCTAGTAAAAGTGGCTATAAGTTTCAAGTATGGAGGTCACAGTTTGTCAGCTGCACAAAACAAGAACAGAGTAAGATTTTGCTTGAGATAATAACTCCTGACATTTATCTCCCTTACTGTTTCCTATTTTAATGGTGAACTTCAAATATTATCATAAAACTTGTTAAAATGAATACAGTTACTAACTCCATAGTAAAAACTACCACAAAACATATTTCCTATCCATTAATAGTATTCCTTTAACTTTAGAGCAAATGAAAAGTGATGTTCTATACTACATTTATTTTATCAATATCAGCGTCAACAATATTAACAGGGTCTGATACTATTTATGAACTTTTTTTTAAAACACTTTATGAAAAGACCTGTAGCTGGTCTAATTAGACATAAAAATAAAGGGGAAAAAAAAAAAAGGCAGGGAGGGTCAGGGTCTTAAAGCCATGACTAACTTTATGGGCTGAATTGTGACTATAATGTGAACAACCTCAAGCAGTAATATCTTACTCTCCATTTAGGATCTGCTGATTTCAAGTGAAACCACTTGTGAAATTAGGTACTAGCAAATATTGAAGTATTACAATTCAATCCTAATAATAATGCATTTTGGAATATTTCAAGAAGGAAAGACCACTCCAAAAACTGCAGATTAGCTGACTCTGAAAAAAAATTAGTGAAATCTCGTTAATTCATCAGCACGCTTAGACAACGAAGACCCTGTATTTAATACGTTGGAGAATTTTATCTTTATATTTTTAGTTTCCGAAACGATTCCCTTGTTCCAAAAACACAACCTTGAAATTGCTAGTTTTAAAAATCTGAATGCTTGTTAAATATAGAAAAATTAGGCTTTTCCTCTTTATAAACGAAGATGCCTTCATCAAATGAATAATTTAAAACCCTCAAGTAATCATATATTCCATTAATCTTTCTGTTCAATACACATATTAGCAATGAGACATTGTTGTGAAATCTTCAGTAGAGTTTTAATTCAAACAAACAAACACATTTTTATACTTATTTTTATGAAATGTTGCCTAGATGAAATAGATCAATCTTCAAAATTAAACAGCAGGTTGTAAAAACTGCATTTACCATATTGTGAGCCTGTTTGGAATCATCACAAATACAGGTATATTAGCTTTTTCAAGTATAGCAGATCAAAGTGCATTACATTAGTTCAAAGACACTGCTTTATTCTTCTTCCCATCTACAGTATACTATGTGAATTCTTGTCATTATATCAATTTAATCCACTGCCATTTTTTAGGCTACTGTTTGTCTAACTGAATGAAGAACAGAGTAGTTGGCATTTAATGTGACTGCATCACTTTTTCCAACCCGCCTACTTTAAAGAAGAAGTTTGTTGAGTGCACACAATTCACTTTACAGATCATTTGAAATGCATAAACAATTCCAAATGCAGAAATAACAAAAACAATAATTTGTCATTTTGAAATGCTGAAACGCTTGGAGGAAGATTTGAATATAGTACACTCTTTTGTTTGTAAGCATGGTGATTTGCCAAGCTACACCTCACACTGCACTAACCCTAGGGCATTCCAGTCACAAACACACTTTGATCTGCTGTGCTTTTGGATTCTCTCTCAGAGGGCTCTACCTTTCTTGACAATCCCAGAGGGAAAACGCAGCCTTGCATTCTTTCCCTTCTACCACTCCAAAATGAGCACTCCATATGCTTGCTGCTAGTTCAGCCTTGCCCTGCTTTTCCACAAGCTTGTTTGTATAATAACGACAGCTGCAGGATTCTTCAGCTTTAAGCTGTGAATTGGATATACAAAAAAAATAAAAATCCCACAGATTAAATGAAAAATGAGAACTACAGAAACAGTATTACTTCTGCATGGTATTAATATATACAGTGAAAACTAGAATGCAGCCACAATTTTGTATTGGTCTGTCTGGGCTTCCTATTTTAAAGGGGACAAAATACAGTTAATATTTACTTTATGATAAAAACAGTCAAGAGACAAACATCAATAGGTAAGAAAGAAGGTAAAAGTCAGAGGATAGTTACTGTCAATCCGATCTGTGCTTCAACTCATCTGTACCCAGATCTGCTGAGAAAGAACAGATATTGCAAAGGTTTCAAAAGTGATATTAATCTATTCCAGAATATATCTGTGTGCATTAATAAAAATGATGTAGCAGTGTAAGGTGCAAATACCTACTTTAATCTTGTGAAAAATACAATGACAACATAAGGAATCAAGCAGCAGCTTGATCTGGAACTTTGTAGTTTAGCATGAGTTCACATGTTTGAGAGAAAAAGGAAAACAAAAGCAACAGCCCTTAGGTCTTTTGTCCATACTTCTCTTCAGAGTTGGTAATTGAACGTCTTTATCTTTGTGTTTTCAATAACTTTAGACATTTCCAGACACTCTGTTGACATATTTCATTCAAGTCTATTACCGTGACAAAAGTAATGAAAGTAAAAATTGAGGGGATGTAAAAGCATACATTAAACCAACACTATTTTAACTTCCTTACCCCCACACCACGCCCCCTTAGTTTTTCACCTATTCCTTGGCGATGGGGAGTAACTGTACTACTGGGAAGGAGGAGAAAACCAGCCCTGGAACTCATATCTGGATGGTTCCAGAGATGCCTTGTGATTGATTTCTTGCTGCAGTCGCATACCAGCCTTCAATTGCCTTCTTCCACAATGAATACTAGTGGAGAGTACAATAGTGATGAGGAAAGAAACACCAAGTATGCTGTTTGTCATATTCACTGGAAAAGCCCTGAATAAGATGGTTCAGAGTCTCAAAAGTATCACAAGAAGTTTGTTAGTAATGACTAAAAAAGCACAAACCACTCTCTTCTGGAGAGAGTTTGGCTATTGATATATAAGGTTTCCTCCTGCTTCCACTAACCAACAATAAATAAAACAGCAGACACATAAAGCTCTGCCAAAATTGTGCTTCACAAAATTCCTAGATCCGCCAAAACACCTGAAAAAAACCTCCAACAAACCAAACCAAAAAAAACCACAAGAAGACATACCCAAATTCTAAGGCAGCTCATAATGTTGAGCCATACTATTTGACACCATTTCTGGAAAAAAAAAAAATCTCTATTCATAAGATTTCAATGTCCTGATGCACTGAACACATATTTGAATACACACATCTAGATTTTAAGCAAACCTGAACATATGTAAAGGGTGCACCACTCCATAGATGGCTGCTTCACATTCTCTCTCTGAAGATCCAACATTTAAGAGCAAACTAAAACATTAAATCACATAAAAACAGCATTTATGAGCATTCATGACCAACAACTGGAAGCATATAAAATGGTGACAATTTCACTTTCCAAAACCCAAGAGCAGCCACTTTGCTTCCTGACTCAGTGTGCAAACTACATAATTAGATTCTTTATTTAAAAGTATTCATTTAAAACATACCAGTACTCCCATCTATAACAGCATTAGCAGCATAACTTTACTAACATAGACATGAATTAATATGCTTAGTTTTTAATACTATCTAATGGAAGAGATGGAATGCAGAAAAAAACCTCTCCAACAAAAATCGAACGCTTGAAAATTGAAAAACACAAGATGCCAAAAGAGATTCTTCAATGTCTCAGCCATTTACTGAAGAGATCTTTTCTCATTTGCTGATGACTTTGGCAGAGCTGGTTTTGCCACCAGTCACTCTGTACTTTGTTTAATTATGCAGTACACCAACAGAAATTTTCTTTCTGATTGCATAAATCACAGTGCTTTGACACCAACCTCAATAGGGTCTGCTAGAACAATACAGTGGGCGCTATTGACTCAATCTCTCAAGTCCACAAGGTGTATCATTTAGCCAAGAGTGATAATTAGACACAGAATATACTGAAAACTGTCAATAGGCATGTCAATAGGAGGACTCTTAGCGTCTAGCATCCAGTGAATCAATGGTGTTTTTCCAGCTATAAAATCAAGAAAATGATAGCTTTCAAATGAATGGTGGAAAGGAAACACGAGGCTCCTCAGGGAGGAATAAAACAGCTCAATTTTCCTTCACTGAGTGGCTCTCCAACTGCCTCACTCAATGGAAAAGGTCACAGAACATTACAGCAAAATATCTCTGAAACAAGATGTACAACAATGCTGGGACATGACATGAAGTACAAGCACACTACAAAGGCCCGTATATCTCTGACCTGACAGAATTAAAGCATGGGTCAGCAGATGCCAGACAAGACAGGAATTGAAAGACAATGATTGATCTGTGTAGAAGAAAATATGACTGCCTGTCCAAATCAAATATGTATGTATGCATGAACAGGATTATATGTACAGTATGCCCCCTCCCCTCACAACAGTTTTTAAAGCTGTAGTCTTGCTTTCTTTTTAAAATTATTTTATGTATATAATTTTCAACTGAAGTCCAAGGAAGATATAAAGCTGAACCTTTTAATACATAACTTTTTCTTGACATAATCCTACCAAAAAATGTACCAGACTTAAACTGATCTTGGAATACCACTTGCATATATCTTTTTAAGATATACGTACACTTCTGAACACTGGAAGGGTCGTGACAGGAAGCCATTTTCATTCACTCTGAACTCTTTCAACTAAACACTTCAGTTGGCATGGAGAGACAAAGGATTCCCATGCAAAGCCTGCTCTGAGAACCATCACATCTTTTACAAAGCCTGGTTTATAACTGCAGCTGTGAAGCAAACGTAGCCTCTGTACCATGGTTAGTTGAAACGGTTAGAAATGAAACCAGAAACAAGAACTACAGCGCTTACAGGACAGAAGGGGGGAATCGGAACAAAGCCAAGCAGGTAAAGAATTTCAAAATGGACAAATATTTTTTTTTTCTCTTCCTTTGTACCCTAAAGAAAACTGTCTTTTGAAAGGTGGCTGCTTAGTAGTTGTGAAGCCAAGACTTTATATGATACCTATCTTTGGATATTCAATGCATTTTTTACCCCAGGGAATGTTTCTATGAAGGTATAAATGTCCCCTGAAAAGCAACTGCTAAGTGGTCCTGTGGCATTCCACACTTCTCATTGCTTCACTAATTGCCAGATCGGTTTCTTCAGTAATTGACAGCTATACAAAGTTACCCCAGGATGTGAAAGTCAAGCTCAATTCTGTTCCCAGATCAGCTGAAGTACAAAACTCCTCATAATTTAGGTTAGAATCTAGCCCATGCTCTTCTGTGCTTCTGAGAGCAACCACATTATCTCCCCACTAAAGCCAGAAGAGGGCAAGTTCATGACTCAAAGAGAGAAGAGATCTGTTGAATAAGTAGCTGCCATTTGTACACTCACCTTTCCATAAGTGCTTTTTGTTATCAGTGTTTCCTTCAGTATCTGAACCAGAAACATACAAAATAAGAAGCCACAATATGAATCTTGTCTTGTTGACAGAACCAACATAGACTTGGTTTTCTTCTGCCTTTCTTGAGTTGGAAGTTCTTGCACTGAACAAAAGATAAACCTTTTTTTTTTTTTTTTCTCCCCTCCACAAATTGCTATGTGAGAAACTGGAGTTCAATATGAAATGAAGTGTCTCATCATGGAGGTGCTAGTGGGGAAGAGAATGCCACCAACAGTAGCAATAGCACTTCACAGTCAGGAAAAAAATAGCTAGAATTGCTCTTTTACATGATCAGCATTCAAGAAATCCTGTCACAGACAAAATATGACCACGTCTCATCTGTTGAAAACACAATTTTAAGCATAAACCCTTTGAATGTCTTATATTACTTCATTCTAGCAAGCTTACAAGCCTTCCTTATTACATTGGACTAGCCATACAACTACCCTAGGAATCAAGAAGGGGCCCTTATGCTGCAAATAGAATGTAATCTCGGGGAAATATCTCTTATGGAGTATAAAAATATATGATTTCTCTTTAATGTGGATGATTTATAAACTCTTCTCTCATACACTTTTATAAACCTTGACCAAGACATAGAAGTAATTTCTGCAACACACAGGTACACACTTTACAGAAATGCAACCAAGGAATCCCCTGCTTTTTCAGACATTTTCATGGCTCCTTCTAAAACCACTAACAGATTAGAAGGAAAAAATAGCAGGCAGATATTCTAGCAGATATTCTAACAATATGAGTAATCTTGGTCAAATCTTTGTTCAAGTGTTCCAAGAGAGGAGAGAAAATTCAAACCCAAACCAAGCAAATTTTAAAAAAAACCCCACAACTGCATCATATAGGAAGAACAACTCATGCTTTTTAAATACTGTCCCAGAACACTGTATGTCATGTAATCCATTTTCATGGATTTTAAAACCACTGATAATTTTTTCTCTCTAAATGGTTACATCTACAAGTCTTCAAACTGTACCTTTATAATTATGAACACAGATGTGTTTTTAACAAAACATATTCAACTGCCAAGGGTGTGGAAAAGCAGTAACCAATGCTTAATACACAACACAATGAACAAGGGTGTAGATCAAAGAGTTTCAAAGAACACCTGCTGCAGAAGCTAGACTGTCAGGAAGGCACTAAAAGCTATGAGAATTTAGGGAAGAGTTACAGGGGTACAATATTTCTGTTAGGAAATATGCCTATGAATTTCCTCCACCTTTCCACCAACCTTTTATTTCCAGTCTAAAACTTCACTTCACCTTCTTTGTAATTTTTTTGCAGAACTTTAATTGGAGAAAATTCAGCATTTTGCAGTGGTAGGCTCACAACTCCGAAAAAAAATACAACCTCTTTCTCCCCGCCCCCCAAAAATAAAACTGAATCAAATAAAACCAACTTTGTAACTTGGCATCTATTACCTAGAGGTAGCATTTTTTTCTCAAAATAACCTTCAGATAGAAATTTCTCCCATTGCTAAGATTAACTACAGTCCAGTGCCATGCCTTGGTACAACAAGCCAGTGAATCCTAGTGCTCTTTGTTACTGTTCCTGTTACTTTTTTTTTTTCTCATACCTTTTTATGTCAGTAGAAATCAAAATTAAATACATAGTATAAACAAGCAGATAATTCAGCATTTTAACAATCTTGAAATCAAATAAAACAAATGTTCCCTAGCTTTATTTAATTTCTCAGGTGTTCATAATTTTGTCTAAAACCTAAAGTCATGTCTACACAACACAGAAATCTGCCTGTTCCTATGATCTCCTCTGCTTCTCTGTGAGACATCTGCTGAAAGACACTTTAACAATGCAAAGGCATGTTTCATGACAGCTACCAAAAAAAAGCAACAGCAGTTTCAAAAATCAAAGAATGTTCCTTTGGGAAAGCATTATTTGCATGTTCATAATGAATACTTAACTACACATCTGTGCAACCCTTTAGGTTTTTGTGGTAGGAAATGATCTTTTAAGAGGACTTTGCCAACTTGCAGCAAATACTTACTCAACCTTTGCTAGGCTGAATAATAGCAAGCTTATCAGTTAGTTTTCAACGTGATTTTAAATAGTTTATAAGAAGCCATGTGATGAATTACTGACTGAACCGAACAGAGTGTTAGGCCAAAATTTCCTTAAAATCAGGGGGTCATTGCTGAACAGACATTTAATGATGTGTTACAGTTTATTGCTAATAATTAATCTGTCAATAAAAAAGCATTCAAACTTAGCATTGTATCCAATGCAATACTTAAATAACAAACAGTTTGGCTTCTAAAAAAAATTCCAATAATTATATATTGTTCAATTTATAAAGGAAAAACTGGTTTGAGACCATGACATGCACACACAGAAAGATGTCCCAACAGAGTACCTACATTACTATCTTAAAAAAAGATCCAGAGAAGCTATGGTGCAAGCAAATTCCCACTACTTAATCTGTCCCAACTCAGGGATCAATTAATTTAATATTGCTTCAAAATATTAAAATATTGCTTTAACATGAACCATCCTATATAATATATATCATACCCAAGTTTTGCCTTACGGTACAGATGTCTACACTGATCTGCAGTCATGGTCTAAACCAGGAAGAAATAGGAGTGTTAAGATTCTAATAAAGAATTGCACTGTGTTACACAAAGTTATCAGCATGTAAAGTTAGCACCTGTTTTTCTTGCTAAATGTATAAAATGCAATGCTATGAAGAGACAGATAAGTTTCTTTTTTAAAAATCAAGCTACAGTAATACAAATATTTATATGAAGACAGTATCAAAGATACTAATAATGAAACTGAAAACCTTTATGAGACACCGCTGTTTCACATCCACCAAAAGCAGTCTATGCATTTACTTTAGATGTGAAGTATCTCTTAGGTAGTACAGTAACTTTAAAGAGACTACTACAGACACAGATTTCACCAGAGGAGGAGCTCAATGAGCATTTTTATATTAAGGAAGCTTCCCTGTCTGACCATTGAGGAGGCAGGCTCCAATGAGCTGACGGGTCCCTGCTCCACTCCCTACCCATCACACACACAATCAGACCAGGTTTCTTCACCAGCTCAACCCCAGATTTCCCTTTGCAGAATCTCAGAACTCTCACTCCCTAAAGAAATTTATTCAGGGTGCAATAACACAGAAATAGCTCAAACTGGTGCCTCTGATTCCCTCACAGGCAGGAAAGTCTCACTCTTGCTCCCAAGTCCTCGGCTCCTGCCACCACCGCGAGTGACCGGTGCCCTGGCTCGGACACAGCTCCCTGAGCCCTTCACTGTGCAGTGTTGGCAGCTCATCACCTCTTGACTGGGCTCCCACCCAGAGCTCAACCTACAGCTGCACCCTGAGCTAGCACTGAATGTGTTCCACAAAACCCACACCTCCATCCTCCCTGGCTACTTGCCTTATTCCTGCGTCCTGGCCAAGGTGTCGTGCAATGATCTCCTCCCAGTCACCCTCACCATCTCCGTTCATTTTGAATTTATTTTCCTTGAAGTTCTTTACTTCTAAGAGAGAGGTTATTCAGCAATGTCACTGCTTTAAGTGGTAATGAAATCTAATAGCTAATGGCAATATACCCACAAAGAATAACAGTAAACTCCTTATAGAGGTAGGGAATACTGCATAAATTCCACTGCAACACTGAACAAAAAGGTTGAAA
This sequence comes from Urocynchramus pylzowi, assembly GCA_013397555.1. Classification (NCBI taxonomy): domain Eukaryota; kingdom Metazoa; phylum Chordata; class Aves; order Passeriformes; family Fringillidae; genus Urocynchramus; species Urocynchramus pylzowi. The sequence goes on along the minus strand of VZRH01007741.1, from coordinate 547,622 downwards.
AGAGTAACGGTGTCAAGAAATTATATTTATATTTTATTATTATAACTTTCTCAAATAAGTCAGAGAAAAACTTGCAGAAGCAAGATTGGAAAAAAAAAAGAAGCTGTGGAAAAATGGGTTTAATAACAAGAAGCCCTAAATTTTACCTTTTGTCATGGAGCTCATTGATTTTAGATAAAGGCATACAATCAAAGGTTCAACAACTAACTGATAAGAAAGAGGTGATAGGATTAAAAGCTTGAGCAAAACTTAGCAGGATACTGCCAAGCTATTAGTTAAAGGGACAAACAACTGACAAAGTATAAACAAAGGCTGTGGAATTCAAGGACTTAGGCAATCTAGTAAATAGCAAACTATTGCATTGTTTGCCGGAGATGAAAAAGAAAACTCAGATAAAGTTTGGTATATCAGAAGTTTGTCCATTGTGGGCTTGTAAACAAAGCTAAACCACAGAACAACAAGATTGTTCCTGTCATCTGGGTCAGCAGTTTATTCAACAGCAAGATCTGCAACCAAAGTGGGTGCTTTCTGACTTGTAACACCACACACAGTAAGAGGACAGAAAACTTATGGATATGATCAACAAGATCAAGCTTTTGTCACAGGTGCCTAGAGACCCCAAAAAATTAAATTTAGAACAACATGAAAAAAATAATTTTCAACAGTCATTTTGCAACTACGTATTCAGTACTCTTCAGTGACAATCACTCTGAACTGTATCTAAAATATGTCAGTTCTGGGGGAAAACAAAACCACACACCAACAAAACTATAAATGAAGCAACATCACAGAATTTATTCTCTTCAGCCAAGTTCGCACTGGGAAATCCTGTATTTGTTCACTCTTATCCACTGCAACACACCCAAACTCCATTCCTATCCAGAGAGATGTGTATTTTGTTATCCAAGAATGCTAGATGGGAATTTCCTCCAAAAATACACATGTTGCAATTTAAAAAGGGCATGAAGACATATAATGTACATTTTCAAACCCTTTGATACTTAATCAATAAAATAATGTTTTCAAATGGGTAGAGGAGGGGAAGGAGAGAACCTTCTTTTGTATTTATTGCATTTCTCAGTCCTGCTGGCTCAGGTCCGGTATAATGGTGTTGGAGGGTGGCAGTAGCAATTCACATATCACAAATAGATCTTTTTTTACAAAAACAGATTAAAAAGCTGGGAAATCATCCATGAGCCCCACGAATACAGATTTCTCTGAAAGAGGTCTTTTGCAGAGTGTCTGTGTATACATTGAGTAAGTCTTCACACACAGAGAATATTATCCAACTGATCATTCTGGGCCTTTGGGGACAGGGTGGAGGTGGGGAGGTGTTCATGTGAGTGTTACTTCACAGGTTTTTGAACATACAGTCCAAAAATAAAAACTAATCTGAAGACGGGGAAAAGAGCAACTAAGGTTTGAACTGTGTCTAGAGTAAACAATTTCCTAGCCTCAAAAGCAACAATTTCTTACTAATGCAAACTGGTATTTAGGAAGAGATTTCTAAAGCACACAAAACAGCTAAGTATGACTTGCATCTTTTCAAGTCCCCCTCAGCTTTAGCTCAAATGAGAGGGACAGGTGCTGAACTTCCACTACTATTAATAGGAGCAGCATGTGCTGGGCAACATCACAATAGTCATTAATGTATGCTCCAGGCACTCCTCAAAACAAAAGGAAACCCAAAAAAATTGCTACATCAAAAGCAGTGATATTAAGGCAGAGAAGCTGACAGAGAATGCACTTTACTGTGACAATAAAGCCCTCAATATATAAGATCTTCCAATATTTGGGAAATTGCATCTATTGTTATTTTTGAAGCAGATAACATAATTAAGATCTCAAGCTTATACTTCTAAACTACACTGCTGATTTTTGCCATTCAAATCAAAAGCTTCTGCAAATTTAACTAAATGATACAGCTTCCCCCTAATTCCTTTACTAAGTATTTCTCTTGCAGCTCATAAAATCTGTTACATGTTCAACTTTTGAATTTAATTTGCATGGTAATTGCAATAACAATAATACTTCATCATTAGGATAATATAGGCTAAGATCCTATGTAATTTTCGCTTTTTAATGGAAACTCTGAGACTAAGAACACAGCTAAAATATTATATATTAATGTCAATATAGCTAATACCCCCCAAAATCCCACCAATTTACTTTTCACTGACAATGTTAAAGGAAAATGATTTATGCAGATCAATCACCTAGCTCATCAAGTCATTCACTGACAGCCAGCCTTCATCATTGCTATTTAAAAGGCACTGCTGACAGAAAAGACCGACTCTTTGATTAAGGGCTCTGTCTGGCTAACCTTTTATTTGAAGAATGATTGCTGCTGAGTGACAAATACTTTCCCATTCATTTCAAGGAAAAGATATTGACATTCAAATTCTTGATGTCTACACTGAACAGATGCCACTGTTGGCAAGTGGCTTGATAGCAACAGCAGGTACACTACTACTCTGGGGGGTGAAAAACAGCACCACTGGCTCAAGTTAAAGGCTCTCAACAAGTGAAAGCTACAGATCTCTCAGCCAAATCCTCTCTCTTCAACAGTTATCATCAAAGAACATCTGTTTGTTGTTTCTCCCTAGTCCTCTTCTTGAAAGTGTCCTAGCCTCACCTTGACCCCACTTTCAATTGTATTGGATGTTATTACTAAAAATAAAGAGAACTCAGCAGCAAAGTGACCCTTTGGTAGAGAAGGGCGTCCTCCCTTACACAACATCCCCAAACACCAGTCAGGGAAATCCCAAAGCAAGGGCTGCTGCTTCCGCAATAATGTGATTTCTGTTGACAGTAATGTGAAATGGAAGTTGCATTTGCAGTATCACATACAAAATCAAAGCCAATATGTTTGTTACTCTAAGCTGATCCCTCTGTCACTTTCTACTTTATTACTTTATAAAAAATAAAAAAGGAGTGAGAGAGGGGAAGAGGAGACGAAAGCTGGCCAAAAGCAGCTGCATGATAATGGGCAGTAAGTAGTGAATGTTCAGATCCTGTTTTGGACAGAATTTACAACCACAAGTATCCTAAAAAATAGTCATTAATTTATTTTTCCAAATAAAAATTAGAAATCAAGATAAGATATGCACATCAGGCTACAGCTTTCAATGCTAAATGTTTTCAAAAATAAATCTATCACATGATAAAACATTTATTTCTTTACTTGCATGTTACACAGATCTTAATCAGATTCAGCGTACAGATGCATATCACTAAAAAAATTCTTTTTGATGCTGCTTGATGAGAGTTACCCAACTTCTCTACCACAAGCAGTAGTGTATACAGGAATGTTAAAATTAAATTCAGGTAATAAAAAATATGAACAATTGTCCCTGCCAGAACAGCATTGCTCCCAATTTCTTTTTGCCTGGGGTGTGGCATTGGGAATTAACATTCTGCTTTATAATATAACTTACGATTTTCCTGATACTAAAACTCAATTTACTTCTCTGGAATATCACAGAACTTCTCTTTATCATTGTATTAGGCAGCCATATTAAGCCATCCAAAAAAAAAAAAAAAAAGGTTCTCCACAGCAATAAACTCTCTTTGGAGTTTTCTAACAAGGTAGCTCTGCCACATAACTTCACAGAAACACACCATGCAGTTAGCAAGGCTGGAGAGGGATACAGAGCCAACATTACTCCTGAAGAAAAGCTTGGCTTGGGGTAGAAATCTTTGCTTTTCCTACTGTCCAAATAATTTGCTTCCCAGCTTCTTCCCACATCTGAAATCTACAGCACAAGTTGAGCAGCACAGAAACAGAAGCTATCACTACCAGGAGAAAAACAAAGAAGCTTTGCAAAATCCAGAATGCCAACAGCATTACAGGGGTAAAAAGACAAACTCATTTGACTCTCCATGCAAAAGAAAGGAAACAAACAACAAGAGGAAGGACATAAGCGCACCCCCTCCTGATGTCTGTCAAAGGTGGAGGTGGGTATATATTTACAGCATATCTGTAAAATCAAGACTATAACTGTCATCTAATATTTCATTTTCAGTTGTTTACAAAGTCAGCAAATTTTATGGTTGAGGAAAAGATTCTGTGGTTGTGGAAAGTAACAAAACCAGCACACATTAATTTCTAAATTGACTGTTGGCTGTTATGTGATTTTTAAATAGCTTGTTCTAAATATTAGGAACAACCTAGCATCGAAAACAAACAACTTATACAGGAAAAATATAGCATTAACAACTTGTGAGGGTTTGGCTGAACATCTGATTCACTCTGCCTTCCTACCCAATACAAGAAAAAACTATGGTGTAAGAATAGCTTTACTGGGTCAGAGCAAAATTCTCTGTAGCCTGGCACCTTTTGTCCAAAAGTAGCCAAAAAGGTGTGTCCTGGAATGAATCTAGGAACAAGCCAAATCAGTTTGGAGCCAATTGGCCATAACAAAACAAAACAAAACAAAACAAAAAAAA
>VZRH01007741.1:486921-543168 GCA_013397555.1 Urocynchramus pylzowi | reverse complement strand
AAAAAAAAAAAAAAAAAAAAAAAAAAAAAAAAAAAAAAAAAAAAAAAAAAAAAAAAAAAAAAAAAAAAAAAAAAAAAAAAAAAAAAAAAAAAACACAAAAATACCCAACCAGAAATCAAGCCTTGTACTGTAGTTTCTTCAATTCCACATGCACTTACTCATAAAAAAATTATGGTTTTGTTCATGTATCTAATAATGGTAAATAAACACAGATTTACAGGCTTGAACTTTATTTAATAAACTACTTGATCATATGCTTTCTCTGGCATTCTTCCATTTTAAATAAAGATTAATCTGTGATAGAACTCTAAAGCTGCCACTGTAATCAAAAGAAAAAATGCTTTCAGGTTTTCATAGGCTTCTTCACATGCTGTAGTAGTATCTTCTTTTTTTCCTTAAGCATATTTGAATGAACTGTTTGAATATGTTTACTCTTTCATCTCTACAGCTTTGAAAACTTCATACTTTGTATCTGATCTACAACAAAGCAATAAGGATTGCAGAGGTTGACAGCATGGACATAATTAAATACTACCATCAATGAACTGCCATGTTGAACAATGCTGACTTATAATGCACTTCAAGATCAACCATTTACATTTAAAACTATTTCCCTGAGAGGTCTAAAAAAGGAGCAGCTTAGATTTTTTTTTTTTCATAAGAGATCCATAGAAAAAGAAATCAATTTCTATATAACTCAGTAATGAGTCCTGGTCTTTACCAGAAGATTTGGTTTACATACTGAATACACATGGAAAAATGTAAGCAATACTTTGTAGATGTCACCTCTAAAAAAGATCAAGAGAAGAAAATCAAATCTACAGTCATTGCATTTACATAATCAGTGAAGTGTCATCACACTTACCTTTTCCAAGATGTACCATACCAAGCAACATAGTAAGTGATTGAAAGACAGAAAATTAGCATGGAAATGAAGCAGCAACAAACAGCAATGCATAAAAGAATTCTCAGTATCATAAAAATACACTAATTATCCTAAACTTTGGAAGGAAATATTTTGACACAAAAAGCTTGCAATATGTATCAAAAATAGCATTAACCTCTTTCACATTTGTAAGAATGTTAGGCCAAAATAGAAATACATATAACATATATAAGTATAGAGAAGAGAGATTTTTAACAAAGCAGAATTACAGCTATCACAGCAGTTTGTGGATAAATTATTAGGTTTATTACTCCTAAAGTACTTTGAATAGAAGTGTTCCAGCTGTTACATCTGATCACCAGCACACTGCCAATTTTCTCTGCCAGATAGTCCTTTTATGCATTGGGGAACTTGTTGCAATTAAGGGATTTTCTCATTTCTTTATAATTCTGTGACTTACAAGGGTGTCTTAAAAATTCAATTGCATCAACCATATTCAGTTCCGTTTTTTCAAATTTGCTGCCTATGAAATGGAATGAAACCACCAAATGTATTGCCATTGAGAAACCCAGGTTAACAGCATTCTAGTGATGCTTGCTGCATTTGTATGTTGCTGCTGGTACATCGACAGCCAATAGCAAAAGCAAAGCTTACAGCATATTTGTGGAAAATCTTTTTAATTAGATGCTTTATGCTACAGTAATCCCTCACTACCTTTGGAAACATATTTAAAATTGCAGGCTATTTTACCAAAAATAATATGATATGGTTTTTTCCTCAAAACTGTTCAATTTCTAAGAAAAAATAAAAATCTAAGGCCAGAAAACAGTACATCTTCACTAGTGAAGAAGCACTAATCTGGCAGTATTCTAAAAGTTCTTATCAGTAAGATAAACCTACTCAATTGCTAAACTGTGTCTTCATTACATTTACTTCTTCCACTCTACTGTATCTCAAAATACATTATTTATTTCAAAAGGAATGGAAAAATTTCATCTACTAGTAGAAGATGCAACAAAACCACAGCTAGTAGAGTGTATGCAACAGTAGAGTAGGACATATGGGGGATGAAATGGGAGACTCAGGAAATTAAAACTGACTGTATGGAAAGTGCTTAAGTAGGTATGATTTATGTATTTGCTCAGGGTATTTAATCAAAACACCCATGGGTTTTTGATAGTTTTTTTGAAGAGTGGCATACTCTAAAAGTGATTACTCAGAATATGGCTTAAAAGACAGCACATGAAAAAAAGCTGTCCTCCAATGCCCACCAAACCAGACTTCTAAGAGAAGAGCTCATCCACCTAATCAGTAGGGCAACTTCCTTCAGAAAACACTGGCTTTCCCTAAGGGCTCCCCTTCCCAGGGCTAATCAAGCCTAATCTTGTTTAGTTCGTACTATCTGACAAGATACTGCTGTACCACACAAGGTGGTCTAGCAGATAAACTTAGAGCCCAGCCTAGAGCAACTCTGAGCTCCATTCCCACAAAGAAAATCAGGGAACATTCATCAAACAAGAAGTGATTTGGCATGCAGATACAAATGCCATTCCACAGACTTCTCCTACTGATTAAATATGCAACCTTCACAAGAGTGTGCGTATTCCTCAGTTTTATAGCTCTGGACAATTTGGAAAATACCTCATACATAGACCCACAAATGGACTTAACCACTGAATCACTTCAGGACCAGAACTAGCTTCTTTTCTCCACCATCCCCCTCATTCCCTGACAAAAAAAAAAAAAAAAAGGTATCTACCTTCAGCCCTTCTGCATCTCCTCAGCATCACAAGAGGGATCATCTGACCACCAATCAGCTGCCCCAGTATGCACACAACCTCTGTTATGCTACACTGCACATCTGTAAACCCATAAATAAGGAGAGCCCAGTCAAAGAAAAATCTCCCTCCTTAAGTTTATCAAGCTAAAAATGATTCTTTAATTTGTTTTAGCCACTAGTGAGTTATGATGAGTAATCAAAAATCACCGTATTGCAACACATTCTTTCATCAACCTTCATTCACTAAACAAAACCCAGCTTAAACTGATTAAATCATTATTTTCTCATTTCTTTCATTGAACATTTAAGAAAAAACATACACCTGGTCTGGGCTTCCAGGAACCCAACAACGAGAGAGGAAAGGTGAAAAAAAGCAGCAAAGTGTTTCCTTTAAAAGAAGCTGGAAATACATGTGTTTACTTATTCTCAAGTTGTACAGTGACAAAACAAAAGGGATAACAAGAGAGATGGATGGAGCTGTATAGAGACTAGACCCACCTCCTTTCCACAATGCCACAAAGAGGAAATAGTCCCTCACTTCATCACCCAAATGAAGTGACATGATTTAAGAAAGGACAAACTTAGTTTGTCCTTAGTTAGAGTTTTTCTTCATTTTGAAAAAGAGGGAAAGAAAACCCAAAATACAGAAGAGCTCTTTGTCAGAATTGACTACCATGTCTATCATGACTGTAGGACCAGACCAGGACAAAAAACTGACTCAAGAAGCTGAAGGGAAACCATTAACAAAATTCCAGTTTTCTAGAAGTCACTGTTCTAAGCCTAAATTAGCATTTATGAGATTGAAGCACATAAATGTGCATTGACTACATAATTTTGTCTAGAAAACACACCTCCAACACCACTAATTAGGAAGCAATCATGTTTTATAGTACTGCAAAGTTTTTCTGCTTGTTTCTATTAACATCTATCTCTGAGGAGTTAACTATTGACCCAGAGCATCAAGAACAGCTGCAGTTCTGGGAAGGCTGTGTTCAAACTGCAGGAAAGCAGAAAGGGTTGGCAGTGGTCCCAGAGGTCAGTTGCTAGACCAAACAAAGTGCTGCAAAAGGCTGTCCATTATAAGGTTTCAAACTCAGCTCAGCTCACACCCACTGGGTGCAGGGCAGGCAGACAGGAAAGGCTATGGGCACCCCAAGTGCAGTGGCAAAGGCAGGGGCTGAGCTCCACCAGAGCAAACAGCTTCTGCAGGGGCCCTCAGCACCCACCAAACCATGGGAAGTGGATAAATAGCTGAAACAATGCAAGTTACTTCAAATTGAAATGTGAGCTATGCAAATAACGACAAGAATACTACCAGTTACTCAGAAATGACAAATTCATCAGAAACAGGGAAAAAAAACCACAGGAGTACAGAAAAGTCATTAGGAAAAAGTGAAATAGTCCAAAAATACTGCTTAATTGAAAGCTGAATGCAAATGAATATCTGCATTTTAAAATCTGCATATGCAAAGTGTTGGTGTGTCAGTTCAATCCCACTCCCTTTTTGCTCCTCTACAAAAATAGTCCAGCAGCTTGACTCAGACCTGGGTAATGTACAGCATCAGTACTCAGGAAGGAGTTTGCAATCAGTTTTAACAAGACTATATTTTTAGCTATCAAGTTCTGATAACAAATAGCTCTGATGGCCAAGTATTAAATATCACATTGGCATTCTTTATTGTGAAATAATAAAAATGAAACAGTTTTCCATCCATTCTGGTTTTCTCATTTTCTTTTTTAACAAAACACCTCACACCAATATTCAGCCTTATGTGAAAGCATTAGGTGTCTTTCCAACTTTCTCAGTATAAAAATATTTTCCTCCTATTAGCTATAATCACTTTTGGGTACTTTTTTGTACTGTGGGAAATCTCCATAATGTATGGTTCTGTGAAATAGGTCACCGCAAAGTCTGAAGCTAAAAAAAAGCATTAGCCCATAGCAGATCACTGGCTTGTTCCTATTTTGGTTGACATTAGTAATGCTAATGACTAAAAACATTTAAACACACAGGTAGCTTTCTTTTACTTGAAAATTACTTGTCTCAGAAAAAGAAAAAATACAACTACTACAGCATAAAGAAAAAGCTGACTATGCAATCAAAAGCCCAAAGGATCCAATTTCTTCTTAAAGTACCTGATGGACATCGTGACAGTCTGATTACCTTCTACCACCAATTTTTGGAACATGTGAAAAATACTGTATGCTTCTGGCTGGTATGTGGTCCAAGATGACTCATAAATCTTCCTTTATCTCCTTCGTGGTGTTAGCAGAAAAGGATGAGTTGCTTTTTTCCATCTCATTCACATGTCTTTCTGTCTGTTACCCGTGCCCTTGAGCAAAGATTACTGATGCCCTGCCTTTGATATATGACACATCACATACAGCAGCTTTTCATCAAGTGAATTAACCTGAAAAAATGCAAACCTACCTGCCAGTTGCTTCCCAAGTTCCCACTATTCCTTTGTGCACCTTCTTCCTAACATGCCACACAAGGCATGAAAGAACAAGGTTACCAGTCAGAGCAAATTAAATTGTCATTCAGTGGACACTGACGTAATTTATCGAAATATACTAACTTAATATTTACCTTCATAACTGATTCAAATTGTAAAATATACTTTTCATCATACTGTAGCCTGAAAAATGTATCTATTTAAAAACCAGAGGATGAACTATCTGCTCAGATCACCCTAAATTATTGCTCTGAGTCATATGTAATAACTGCAATTCATGTAATGCATTACTGATACAACTCCACAAACAGTTCTGCCATGCTAATCCGTACAGCAGGATTAGTCAGTATGTTGCATATGTTGTTTTGTTCTTACAAATTAAAATATACTTTTTACACAGAAAAATCATAATTATCTTACAATATTAACTCTTTTCAATGGTTGAACTGTTCGCAATAAGTATTTTTATTACATGAAATAAAAAAATATGTTGCACTTTTTTCTTAAGAGGGTTCTTTTAAGAAATGCATCTGTGGGGTGCTCTCTTTCCTACATACGCCTTCAATCTTACATTTTGAAGATGTCATTAAGATAAATAGTGTGCTGCTAATTAGCAAGATTCACACACTAACATCTCTGAGACTTTATTTATGCTTGGGAATTTTTTTCTACTGTAGATTACATTGTAAGTGTAAATTCGTAAGTGGTTGCTGACAGGATCTCAAAGAAATTTAACTACAGGAGATCCAGTGTTCCAGTGTTTTTAAAACAGGATAGTAACCTCCCAATATAACAATGCACTTGAAAAGATACATGCTGCATTTCTTATAAAAGTCTTTTATCAAAATTGTATTATATCTTCTAATGAAGGCAGTGAGTGAAAAATATAAACATTGATATATATTTTCCAATGAATTGGCTTGAGAGTAACATGTTAAAATAGGATTAATGGCACAAAGCATGTACTATATAAAAATAGCCTGTAGAAAAAAGCATTAAGCAATTACAACTCTAGCACTGAAGGCTCCAATATTATAGGGTAATATTTCCTTAATGTTAGACTTCATTAACCCTAAGATAATCTCTCATAAATTTTGCTGATTTTTAAGGAGAAAAAATAAATTATGTTTATTAAACTACTGAATATGTTTATGAAAACAAGACATAATCTAGTGCTATAAACTTCTTGTCTTTATCTGAATAATCAGGAAGCTCATAAATAAAATATCATATAACAAAGTGAGTGTTAAAATTCATTACCGTAATAGCTATGCTCATGATCTATTTCATTAACACTCCTCCTTTCTTTGAATAAATGGGTTCTTGGGTCTACCAGAGCAAGGCCATTTACAAGACAAAATACTAAGCTGCTTTTTCTCATTTTCCCCTTATCTGTTCTATTCCCAACTTCCTAAATTAATTCTTCCTTTAAATCTTATTGTTCCTTCCAGTGTAACTCACAGCACATTAGAGAAACTTGAAAGAAATATAAGCAAAGAAATGGGTTTGTGGAGTATAAGTTAATTAGGAATCTAAGTGACTGGTGATGAGACTTGATGGCATTTGGCTTTGGAATTAATTTAAGAAGCTTAAGTTCATTCAAAAACAAAATATAAATATATCAGAAGTTCAAAAGAAGGCATACTCAAAAACACCACTCTAACATTCCAGCCCCAACACCCGCTAAAGCTAACAATATATGATGGCACACCTTAATAACTCAGTGCAGAACCTACTTTTCAGTCCTTACAGCAACAGACACCTTTATACCCATCAACCTCAACTTTGTTATTTTAATAATTTCTGCTCTTTTCCTATATAATATATAGAACACAATCTGGATAAATCCTCTACCATAACACTGGGGTTGCAAGAACAGGTGTTTGGAAAAGATGCAAGTGAGTAGCTATGAACCACGGTGCTGGGAGATGTCCAGGTGCTGTAGCTGCATGATCACAAGGGGGCTGGAGTGGACACAGGCAGACAGCAGCACTGATGGCTCTAGATTGCTAGATGCATCCCCTTCTGAAAGAATGGAGCAGCAGTCTTAAAATTTCATCCTCATAGGAATGTTTCATTTCATAGAATGGTAGAATTCCAAGGCTTTAAAAAGATGCAAAATCTGTACCTCTACCTATTCAAGAGTCACTGCCTAAGGCACAAAAATGCAAGAAAAGAGGATCAGACTCCAGGAGAACAAAAACTAAAAAATATGTATTGTTACACTAAGCAGCTACCAAAGATAGAAGGTATACACCTAAGCTGGAAATTGCTTTAAACGGATTTCTTACAAAATAGTTTTGTTTTCCTCTCACAGCAAAGGCACTGAGACCCCTCCTGATGCAACCACAACAAACTGAAAAGGGATAGAGTCTCACATCTTACATAGCAACAAAAAGATTGGTAGTCAGAGCACTGCAATCCATGAAGAAAAGTAGCAGCATCTATGAGGAAAAGCTAAAAAGTGCCATTAACCCAGGGAGTACTTAAGTTGCATTACTCACTTCCTGCCCAGAACTTTGAAGAGAGGGTACAGTAACTTAGACATGCATTCTAAGCCTGGATATTAATTCATACGGCTTTCCCCTACACTTTCAATAGGTAAATTTGCCACCAGAGGACACTGGTTTATCAAAGGAAATTACATACAAATAAATGCAAAATGTATTTTATACCTTTTATCAGACCAGCTGATAAAACTGCAGAAAATAAAAAAGCAAGCTTTGCAGGCTTTCCTAACTATTGCTTTTCAACTTCATCAACAATATATTGTAAATTTTAATAGTTTTCATGCTAATATTTAACCTCGACAATCTGAAATTGATTATCATTATCAAAATTTTAATGCAGAGCAGCAGGTTGCCATAGCAGGCCATAACATACAACACAAGAGCCAGTCTGGAGAATTCTTTGATCATATTGTTTTCCCTATCACCTTCATCTGCCCTGTCTGAGCAGTCTTGTAAAGCACATGCTTTCACCTGAATCCCATATCAGATCTACCTGCATTCAAAACCAGTGTGCATGGCAGGGGGTTGCATTCTTTTGTCAAGGGAGAACACAAGTGCTAGGTCAGAGATTAGAAATATGCAAACACAGTTTAAATATCAACAATGGTTTAGATGATTAGCCAGAGACATAGTTTGATAGTGTCCATTTCACAAAGAGACAAAAACCAAAATCCCCCCAAAAGCTTTAAGAGTCATACTTCAATTAGTGTAATGCAACATTTCCAATTTTGAGACTCCTGAAACCCAGGACTACAAGGCAAGATGCAAAATCATCAGTATCATTTGTTTTATTAGCATAAAAAGATAAAATACTGGATATATTAGATAAAGCATTAATAAATTATTAGAAGCTGTTAAAAGATATTATAGATAAGCAGTATGTGCATTATTGATCATGTAATTTACTGGGCTGTATAACCAGTTGGTATAATGGATCGTTATCCATTCAATTTCTAATGCTCTGAACTAGGGACGTATCCTAATGTAGATGGTAACACATTTTCTTTGTTTTTAATATTGACATTACAGAGCTGAAAAGCAGCAACAGTGTTTTCAGGAAATGCCAATGTTTCTCTTATTGATGTACGTGGTGGTTTTTCCTGCTGGTTTGGTTTGTTCTTTTGGAGAGATTTTTTGCCAATCGCATCTCCAGGAACAACCTGCTGCCTGTGGAACAGCTCAGAGCTGAGTACCAGAGTCTCCACCTGCATGCCAACTCAATATGGACACTGCTGGTCTGCTTGCTTTGAAATAGGAGGAGGCTAATCACTGTGCTGAGATCTCTCCAAGGACCATGGCATTCAACTGCTTCTTTACTCAGAACCATTCAGGGACAGCCAGCACCACTTGCAACACAAGGAGCAATGACTTAAATGATGCATCTTTGCATGCAACAAATATTCATCACAGGTGTAGGTGGGTTTGCATTTAAGTTGGTCAGGAGTTCTACAGGGAAAGAGAAAGAGAACTGAGCTGTCAGTGTCAAATCACAGCTGATGAATGAGTTAACCTATAAGGCTTGGCTGTATATCTCATTGGACATACAAAGCAAACAGAAAAGAAAAAACATCAAAGGGAATGCTTGCATTAAAAATATGACTCTAAAAAGATTCCTGATCACTCATGATGTGTAATAAGTCATCTGTCTGTTTTAATAAAGAGAAGTCATTATTTACTAGTGAACTAATACCAGTAGCTGTGACAAGCAAAACCAAAAAAGCCCATAAAAATATAAAATAGCTGTTCTATGCAGTTAGGCTAAAAGAGAACACATTCAATGTTTTAGATGAAAAAGCACTTAGGCTTACTATCTGTTCAAAGACAAGCTCCATTACATGTTTGGAGCTGAAACAAATAGCAAGAACTTTTCCTCATACCCAACTTTTACAGGAAAAATAGAAAACATGTCCTTTTTAAAGCATGAAGTCATAGGAACTTGTTTAATGCTTTGGATTGAGACCTGTAGGTATTATAAATAATGTGGCCTTTCAGATAAATGTACTAACGTTGCAATACTACATCATCCTTGGATACTGTAACTTAACAAATCTAAATATATAAGGGACCCCAATTCAGGTTTCCTGTATCCATTATCCAGGTCAGCTGTTTTCTCAAGTAATTCAATGTTCATGCAGGTGATGCAATGAAGTGTCACGGAACCAAGAAGGAGGATACCACTAAACTGCTTTACTGTATTATTTTTCCATGTCAATAACACACAGGTTTTACAACTACTACATTATTAGAACAATCCTTACAAAAATAAAGCATGGAACAAACACCATATCTCTAGGCACTGTGACTAAAACTACACTTGCAATGTCTTAACACAGGATTTATTTATTAATATTTTTAGAGTATTAGTCTCACTCAAACCCAAAAAATAAAAAATCTTTATTTAATTAAGGTATTTAAAACCCTATTTGTGTTTTGTGTTTTAACTTTTGTGAAATAAACTTAGATACTAGTGATTATCATGTGCAATAACTCCCCAAACCTAGTAGAATATAGAGGGCTTTTCAAATTATTAAATGTATCTAATATGAATAAACACTGGGATTAGAGAGTTTTTTCCCTTGAAAAACAAGGTATGACAAAATGAGAAGCAGTTTTATAAAAATGTTGTTTCAACTTTCAAATCAGTGACTAATAAGAGAATCTTCAACCTCCTCTATTAACTTGCAGTTAAAGTAAGGAAAATAATCACAAATCAACAATGATTTATTTTTAGTTAATTTTACTTGACAGAAGTTTGAGCCTACTCCTGTTATTTATTTTCCATACAAGGTTATTAGCAAATTTTAATATACTTTTTCTGATAAAATTCATTCTTTTTATGTTGAGGAATATCGCAATACTCTAATTTTCAGAATGAGCAAGGCCAGATTCCTCCTAATCACAAAGCAAAGCTTAAAAGAAGCCTATGAGAGTGAAACTGGTCGGATAAAAGTATAAAATAACATTCAAAGCAGATGTTTAATGAAGTCACTGAACCATTGCTCTAAATTTTTGTATTAAATCTTAAAAATTATTAACTCAGAAAGAATAAGCAAATGGGTGTATTATCTGGTGAAAAATTCTACTAAACAGTTACAGAATGTATTAGTTGATCTCTCATGAAAAATTTTTCTCAGGTGATTCCAAAAATTGTTATTAAACAAGAAACATATATTTTCTAGGAATTCTGAAAGGTTGTCAAGCTTTGGTAAAACAGAGGAGTTTCCTTTAAGTATTCAAAGTTGAGCCAATAACACAACTAAATCCATCTGACAAAACCAGAAAACTTACTTTGATTAACTAAAATTTTTCATCTTAATAGTGATTTTAGCCTCTTAATTGAAATTTTTTTTTCTGACGCCATTTTATTGCTAATAAGTAAAAAACATGAAAAAATAAATTGCATAATAAAGCATGAAGGGCATACAGTTATGAGCTGCTCTGCCCCTGAGAAAGGCCTGCAGTATTTTATGTTCAATGAAAAAATTAAGAGCAACAGGAAAAAAAGCTAGTATTCTTCAAACAATTAATAACCCCATTTCAGAAGGGCATTCTAAAAATACTCCTGTTTCTCAAGAAATGAAAAAAGCTGTAAATCAGTAGCACTAGCAAGCACAATGATCTTTTCCTTAGTGATTTATAAAATAATTAAAATAATTATTGGAAATATCTCTTATGTCATTTAGGCTCTTCAAGATTTGACAATTACATAACTAAAAGAACCAGCTGATTCTGGCAGTTATGAATTCCCCAAATGATTTTACTATCAACATTGTTCAACAACTCACTAAAAGCTAACAAAAGTAACTTTTAACTAAGGAAAAAAAAAAAAAAACTTTAGAAATTTCATGGAAAAATCTATAAACCAACCATTTTTCACTTTTATTGAAGTGCAAAAGAAACTATTTCCTTATAAACCTAAATTCCATCTCGTTTCATGAACATGTATTTATGTTAGACACATTCAATGCCCTCAGACACAGGGTGATTCTTGGGGTGTCCTGTGCAGGCCAGGAGTTGGATTCCATGATCCTCACGTGTCCCCCCAACTCAGCACATTCTATGAGTCTATGAAATAGGTGCAGCAAGCTTGAGCTGAGAGCACAAACTTGTTTGTCTCGTGCATTGTATCTGAGTTGAACTCCAAAGCTGAAAGGAGCAACCACCCAGTGAGGATATTTTTTCCTCACAAACGTGTGGCATGCCTACAGTTCCTTTTCAAGCAACATTTAGGGCACACTCAATGGTACAAGCAAGGCAAGGAACAGGCAGCACAAGGTTCACTAAAACAGAGTACTGATTTGTCTCATCTCAAAATGCCCACAAAAACAAAATTAAGAAAAAACTCAAACACATTTAGAAGCAGCTGAAAAAACATCATTATTCTCTACAGCCTATACACCTAGATAAACTCAGTCTGGCATTTTGAAGCTACTCTGTTTTATCAAGGGGTTCTCTAGGTTCCTTATCATGGCCCACATCTCTTTTTGCTGTCCTCTCCCATGTGTCTTTTAAAATGGCTTCTAAAGATGAATGTCTTTAAGAGCAGCATTACTTCTGTATAGCTGGAGTTTGTAAGTAAAATGGGAAGCAGGGCACCAGAGCAAGTGTAAGGAAGCAAACACAGAGGAGAGAAAAGTAAATTTGTGTTGTGGTTTAACCCCAGCCAGCAGCCAAGCCTCACACAGCCACTCACTCACTTTTCCACTGGTGGGAACTGGGGAGAGAACTGGAAGGGGAAAAGCCAGAAAACTCATGGGCTGAGATAAAGACAGGTTAGTAGGGAAAGCAAAAGTCGTGCATGTATTTGCCTTGAAGTTAAAGCAGGCATGGTAATTTCCAGTGTTCAGCCTAAGCACTACTCCAGGACTCAGATATGCTGTTAAACAGTTCCCACGTTTTACACCAAGAGTGTGGGTGTTTCTGTGATGATTGTTCCTAACTCTTTCTCTGCATAGACGCCCCCATGGTATGAGCATCTGCAGATAGCAGTTTAAGGAATATAGGAACCTTTCCTGATGGGATGAATAGATTTAACAGCAGCAAAAACATTACTGCAAGTAAGATTCTTCATTTTTATACACTACTGTGTATTTTTTATGATTCGTGTCTAAGATCCTGTTAAATATTTAAACAACAATACAATATCAGTAAGTAAACTCTTTAAATCAGGCATCTACAATACTGTATAGTGGGAACAGATGTGCTCTTATTAAGGCTATATTGTAACTCAACAATAATTTGTCATATTTGACATATTGTTAGATTATGTGCACCTGCCAGAATTGTAGTAGCAATTACAAATGATATATATACCACTTCTATTTTAAATACCTAAACAACTTATGTAGACGTGAATACGATGTATGGAAAAATTGTAATTTCCTAAATGTCATCACCAAACAACACCTAATGTCTCACAATTTCTTTTTATGTATATTTTATTATAGCGCCCAACTGTTTCAACACTCTAGTGGCTGGACTTTAATGTGGTTCAAGCAGCCCCAAGTAACATCACCAAATGTTTAACATCTGTGAAAATTGGACCAACAAATGCTCATATTTTCAGGAGGTCATGCTGGCCAGCTTTCATTAACAATTACTTTAAACTTCAGTTTTCTTTATAGCTTTTTAATTCAGGAAGGACATGTAAAGTTCACCTTAGTTAAACTATTAAGTTTATTCCAAACTCATGTAATAATAATCTTCAGAATATTTAGCAACTTTTGAAAGTTTGTTTTCCTTCTCCCAAAATTTGAATCTCATTTAGTTCACCCATTACTTTAACACACGGAAACAAAACTTCTGATTAGGTCTTAAGAGTTCAGCATATTTTCAGAACAGGGCCAGAATCTCCCAGCTTTTAACTCCTTTTACTTTGCTTTCCTTCTTCCCCCCAACCCATCTACAATTTTCACACCATATTTATAATTTACTTGCAAAATTCCTTATTTGCATGAATATATGGCAATTCTAAATTTGCCATAGGGTTCTAAATCAAATATTTTCACTATGGTGTTGGATACCCCAGTGGGAACCTGGAGAGCAGAACCCCATGGGACCCCAGGATGTAGGAATTCTGAGGATTGAATTTTGGTGCAGGTTCAGTGCTGTAAGGTGTACAACCACCTAATCCTTAAATGAGCATAACAAATTCTTAAATGTGCATAACTCATGTGAAAAAGGAAAGAAAGGATCTTTGTGTAATAGTATAATAACATGGTTAAAAGGCAAAGATACAGAATCTCCTTTGAAGATCAAAAAAACTCAGTAATTTTAAAATAGATGAGAGGAGACATCACTGATAATCTCAGCACTGCCCACATTATCCCTACAAAATTAATTAATTTATTATCAATTAACCCTACAAAAATCAAAATGTTTTTTCACTCATCACATAAACTCCACATTTCTTGCTGTAGCCTTTTTGAAGGAAATACAGGAAATAACCTTCAGGAGACCTGCTCTTATTGATTTTTTTTTACACATTTTAGTAATATTGTCATCTCTTATTCCTTTCTCCAGCAGGAATCCTTGGTTTTCACTGTATTATAAGTCTGCATATTCCACTAAATGCCATTTTAATAGCATGTTGCTATATACTTCTGTTTCAGAGGACCAGAGAGGAAGCTTTGATAAGGATAGGTGGGAACTAATCTCTCTTTTCCATACCTACAAGTTGTAGAGATCCCACTCAATAGATTCTGCAGTGCTACAGCCACACTCCCTGACCCAATAATAGCTTTGATCTTTAAAGGGAATTCAGAGCACACTGCTCCCAACCCATCAAGGGATGCCAGGGAGCCTCAGCCTCTTTCTCTAACAGTTAATTACAATAACAGGCCATTGTGAGACTCAGCTTTGCTTTAGGACCTCAGAGCCACATATCCAAACTGGGATCAACATTTAACACACAGTTTGTTATAATGGCTTCTTTAGTGTCTCTCCCTTCTATTATTTATAAAGAGTCCTAGTGCACAATCATTGGAAAGGAAGGTGAATACAAAACTCATTCTAAAGAGGATGAAGGTACTTCATTTTATTTTGGAAATGTTTGCATTATGTACAAGGTTACATGGAGAGCTTTATAGACTGAAATGATTTACCATTAAGGTGCATATTGATTATAATCTCCAGTTATTTAAATGGAGACCTGTTTACACCACAGCACTTAATAAACTGTGACACGTTTCAGCTTAACTGTGACACAAGTAAACAAAAGTTACTGATCTACCCAGCAAGTTATAAAACTTGTAACACGCTGTAAACAGCTCTGTCATTTTATTTAGCATATTGCATTGCATGAGCTGCTTTATTTACCTAGTGGTAAATCTTTATGTATCAAAAATGCTACAGAAGGCACAACAAATAAATTACAAACAGACACTAACATCTGACTAGTTAATCAAACAAATAGGACATATAACAAAGAAAAAAGCTATAAATATTGACAACAAGCTGCTTCAGTCACAAAAACATTCAATACTTCAGTTCTCAAGTGTGAGTTTTATATCAGTCCCCTGGAAACAGTTTGTATCCTCCAATAAATTTTTACAGTTGATTCACCTGCCTGATACCCTTCAGCCATTTCCTTCAGAAGCTGTCAAACCCGCCAACAATAATATATGGCCCGACCAACAAGAACAGCTGTAGCCATTCTCTCTGCTGGTTCCTGCACCCTGTTCTGCATAAAATAATACATCAAGATTAATTGATTTCCCATCAGTCTCACAGAACAGAAAATTAATTTTCATGTAGCTATTTTCCCCAGCATATGAATTTTGAACATGGCAAGTAATTTAAGTTTTTAATTATTCATAAGTAGGAGAAAAAGAAAAAAGAAGAAAAAAAATCACAACACAAGATAAAGTGAGCCCCTGAAAGCCCCAAGGCCATGGCCTGGACCTTGATTTGTGCTGAGACAACAATAGCATTCACTAATGCCTATATAAATAATATATGTATTAACATACATCTTTGTACAACACCAATTTCTCTCACTCTGACCCAAGACTACCAGGTCATACAGCAGCAGTTTGTCACAGACTGTACATGTGACATGCTACAAGGCAAACATATAATGTGCCAGCCATACTGGATTGACCCCGATTGCCTCCAGAGCACGAGCACACCTATAACATCATGGGAAGGTAATGGTCAGCAGCTGAGGGGAGTAAAACTTGCTAATCTGCAGGGTGTCATGTCTCAGCAAACCTTCTCTTTGCAGGTGACATTGACTTGTGCAAGGAAAAATGCTAATGGAAAATTAAACAGAATAATCTGTCTTGCTCAAGTTAAATCTTTTCCAGATGACTGCTAAAGCCTTAAAGAAAAACACAGGCCACTCCAAAGATAGTAAGATGTCATAAAGAAGGCACATTTAAGAAAATCTCCTTAGCTAAGGTTCAAATTTCTATAAAGAGACATTGCCATAAGGTGAAGAATAGAATTTTTAACCATGAACAGAGACCAGAACTGTACAGGTAAATACCCCTAACTCAAAGTATTCATTATAATAATTTGTGATGAACTACAAACCACTCATTAATTATTTAACACAATGAATGATCAATAAGTCTCAGATTGGATTTTTTATTTTAAGGGAACAAAAAGCACACAACTAAACTTCCACTGTGCAATGCTCACACATGGCTTGGGGTTTAAGGGAAAATTGCAGCACGAAAATGTACCCATAAATTCAAAAGGAGCATGCAAATGCCAAAGGCATGTCACAGAAAATACTAAACTACAGGTTTGCTTTTGAGTGTTCCTTTTTCCTTGAAAAGTTCTGGAAAGCTTCATTTCATTAGTTAAACCTTGTCAAAAACTCCCAAACTTTGACAAGGTGTGCCACAAAGTTACTCCAGAGGAAGGATGCTTACCACTGTCAGTGGCACTAGATAACTTCACAAGGGTGAAAGTCTCAGAGAAATCAGTAAAATAATGAGAGCAGGCTGTGACTATTTTGGGGTATATATTTTGATGAAATGTTAAACAATGAACACAAGGAAGTGTAACAACTACCATAAGTGTGGCAAAAATGCTCCATCCAACTCGAGTCCCTGTACCGGATAACAACCCGCTCCTGGTATGGCTGAGCATTGGGTCACACCAGCAGCTCTGTACTTAACATTCTTCCAGTATTTCAATGCTAAAACCACTGCCAGTGTTTTTCCAAAGGCTGCTTATTTTCCTATTCAGGAAAGGCTGAGAAATGACTAAAACTCAGCATATCTATGTCTGTCCTTTAAAAGCAAGTTTTGAACAAGAATTTTAAGTTCTATACTCATTACTACAAAACAGGTTTTCGAAACAGGAACCCAAGCTTAGTATCTTCTCAACATTTCCCCAATAAACCTGTGGTTTAAATGGAAAATAGACTTTTCTCTTTAAGAAGTGATACAGGTTAAAGGCCTTTATATTCTGTATGTTCACCCTTGCAAATACATGGATATCTAGTAATAACAAAATTATCAGCAAACAGGATCAAAATGTGTATGCCATGCACTTTCCCTGGCAATTGAATTTGTTAGTGTCCTGACACATGACTGTTTCCAAGAAAATACACACTGAAAATAAAATAAAAACTACATTTACCTCAAAAATGTAGAGAAAGTTTACATTGCAAAGAACTAAATTATTCAGAACTATAGCTCATCTTTATTGTCACATTCAAAAATAGTTGCATGCAGCTTTAAAGTTCCACTGAGAAAAAAAAAAAAAGTATCGAATTTTAAGGGGGGGAGGCTTAAAAAAGTAGCTTTTGATGGATTTGGGTTTTGCTATTTCCTTTTCAAATTGCAAAATTATTTAAATAAATAGTACATTATACTTGGTAATACCAAGTATTCTACAACTCTGCCTTCCCACTTTTTCCTGCCAAATTTATCTGCAGTTGTCCTTCTAACATTTACTTTTTTTCCTACACTTTCATTACGAAAACAACCTTATTGAGAACATAATGAGATCATAATGTTCACCGTTAAAATACATTTGCAATCCTGTAAATGAAATATATAAAGCAGGGAGTAGAAAAAAATCCAACTAAAAACCCACACACAAACAAAAACCCCTACAACTTTACAAAGTTGGTACTGCTGCTACAGATACTGTTCCTGGCACAGCTTAAAGGTCTTTGTTTCTGTAAATGCAATCGAGTGTTCCTACTTCTAAGTCTAGCAAGAGGTTCTAATTATTGTTAGAAGCCTAATTAGCATTTAGTATTACATTACAACAACTGCAGCAAAATTGTACCCGTTCTCCAATAAACAGTATTCACAGTGTGCAATCAAGCTGCTGTACGATGCAATGAGAATTAATAGCACTGCACGACAATGGTAAATCCTACAACTCCCGCTGTGTGTGTTTAATAATTTTTCACTCCTTCCAGATTGTTCCCATCAAGCGCAATTCCCAAGATCCTAATCAGCTTTCCTCCCCATCAATACTACATAGAGATCTGAGCACTGAAAATTATCTGCAATTTCAAAAAGTGCTTTGTTGCATTATTAGGCCACTGACCTAAGAGGTAATGGGTAAATAGTTTCTGAAAAATGTCCAACGCACAACATAAATTAAAGATTATAGTCTTGCCTGCTGTTGTTGCCAGAGCTGTAACTGCAAACTCTAACAGTTTTTACATAAAATCCTTAACTACAGTGTTGTTTTTTACACAAAAATTAGTAGAAAGATGACAAGGTTTATATTTAAATAAGTCCCTTTGCCATATTTTACATAAATAATACCAAGTTGGAGAGCCACGAGCACCTTGTAAATGTATTGCCCATGTATCTGCACACAGAGAGCAACCAGAGAACAGCTACCATAGTTTTGTCTGCGTTCATATATGCAGAATATGTGAGTTACTTCTGGAAAGAGGTGCACACACTAAGTGGCACATCTAGAAATGGAATCAGTCAGTTTTGGCCTTCTTTTTTAGCCAAAGCAAGGAATATAAATCCTTGTCAGAATACTATATTGTGATGGTCAGATAAATTCAAAGTTCACCACATCTCCTTAGAGCATATCTATCTCAGACATTTCTCTGAAAATTAAGAATAACTTAATACAAAAACAGAGGCATTAGAGGGGCAGCTTACTTCTATAGGGAAAACACAAAATGCCCCACTGATACATTAGCAAGGTCCATCCTCCAAACACCCAGATAAAGGGACTCCCTTCCTGTACAGAACTGTAGCAGCGTCAGTGGAGGGGCACTAAGGGAGCCAGACACCTCCCTCGCAGGTCCAGATGCTGGTAACTGCACACCAACAGACATTTGAATATTATGAAAGGAGTTGTAAGTTTGGCAAAGCGCTCCCTCTGGCTTTGTCACAGTAATTTGTTTCAGTTAATGGAGTTTCAGCCTTTCCCCATAATCACTATCCCTTATTATGGAAATCTTATCTGTATAATAAACTCATCTTCTCACAAGGGAGTTCTTCCTTCCTTTCACAGTTTGTCAGTGCCAGTACCATTTAAGTTTTACCTTGTAGTCAGAAAGTAATTTTATTTTACCTAGTTATCACAAGATATAAAATGCTGTGGTATTAATTACCAATTATCACTACCTCTGACAAAATGTGGCATTATTAATTTTCCTTAAACAAAAAGAGCATTTGTTCATTATTTTACCTACCCCCCCCCAAAAAAAAAAAAAAAGGCAAAATTATTCTGCAGTAATTTGCATCTGTTTCTGATAAGCTGATTTCAAGGATCACACTTGAAAAATACCATGTTATGACATATCTGGACACAGTTGCAAGTACATGGCAGAAAAGGGACAGAAGAGCTTGAGGAAAATACAGAAATAGGGCATGAGGGAAAAGGTAAGCACAAGCTCAACTCTGGTCTGAGATGCTGATAGTTTTTAAGGAAAAAAGCACACAAAGTCCAATTTATGCCAGTTGAATGGGAGATACACAAAGCACAACAAGGAATTCCATATTTTTTGGTTAGGAAGAGCAAACTGTGAACCACAACAAAGGGCTAGCACCAAGCCTTTTTTCCCAGTCAGTAGTGTTAATAAACACATAATCTGTGAACTGTGAAGGCAGCTTGTCCTTCTCAATGGACCCACTTGAAAAATGCAGACTTTTCAGTCCAGCCAGTAAAGCACAGTTTTCCTGAACATTTTTGAAACAGCCTACTTCGCTAAAATTAATTACATGTATCTGCAGAATTGAACCTTGTTTCCATACTGTAAGTTGAATGCACAAGAACAGCTTGTGCAGCTCTTTTAAGTCTTCCTCTTTGGTTTTTTGTCTTCAGGAAGCCCATAAATCAAAAAAATTTACACCTCGCAAAACCAAAAACCAACATAACTAATTTTAGTATTAGCTGTGGATACAAAAGCTGTGACAGCCAGATGAGAACACTGGCACAATTTTTATTCTACACTGACACTTTTCTCCATGGCAGCCTTAACCCACAGCTGTGTTGGTGACTTTGAACTCACTTCTTGGCCATCAGTTTGTGTGACTGTTGATGAGCTCTTGAGGCAGCTTTGTCCATTACATATGAATTTCTTTTCACTGAATGTTCAAAATATGCCTGTCATTCAGTATTAACTCTTTTCTGCATATTCTCTTCCTTCTTTTTTGGCCTTTAAGTTGGCATATCATCCCCAAGTTTAAAGCTTTGATATAAAAGCAGGGGTGCCTGATTCATTTCATTTAAAAATATGAACCCAATAGACATAATCCAGAATCTCTGGCTCTGAACTGGGTTAGCATATGTTATATTTGATTTGTATTTCTATCAGTATCAACCCAAGCATCCTTATACACACCAGCTATGAACATGATTTATAGCAAGTCATTCAAGGGAAAGCATATAGCTTCCCTTCACAATTTGACGTTATCAAGATTACTTCACAAGCTGGCAGCAGCTACCACAAGCAACAAGCTGTCACTGTAAATAAATCACTCCCTCAGAAATAAAAGTTAAAAATATAGATTAACGTGAACAGAGGTCAGTATTTTAGGCTTAGCTTTTGTTTCACCTCACAGCCAAGCCACAAATCAACCCTGTATCTGACCAAAAAGGAAAATCAAAAATTAGAACAAAACTTTTCATTTGTATTTAAGACAGTAATCAAAACCAGAAATTAAAAACAAAACACACAAAAAAATATAGACACCATGCCTTTATCAGATTAATCACATGGATTTAGTCTTGGCTAAAAAGCACTAGCCAAGGACTTGAACAAGTGTGGTCTTTAGGGCTTACCCTACCAGTTTTCAAATATTCTAAATAAAATTGCTAAAAACACTTAATGTGTGTTTTGGGAATGACTAGCCTCATACTTCCAATTTCTAGACAGGTACTCCTACTCGAATAGCATTCTTATTCCCAAGGCTACTGCAATCTGCTCATGTAAATCTACAAAGAGGCACTTGGAAAGGCCATCAACAGAAGTACCAATGTACTCTGTGGTAAGAATGTTCACTGGTAATTTGCAAATCCCATCAGAGTAGATTGAAAATTAGTACAGAAACACAACTTGGCCTACCCACCCTCAACAATAACAAAATAAAATGAGAGTTCCTAATTAATCTGCTTTACTTTTCTTTCTTAAGGAACAATGTTTAAAATAATAAAAGATTCAAGTTATCTCTTTAATATTCTAAGATCTTGATTATTTAAATCTAAAACTCAAACAACTCCTTTGTTACTCAATCCTTTAAGTAAAACAAGTTAAGTAGAGGAAGCCACCTGGAAGTAAAACTTGCGAGAAAGTCAAAACAGCTTTTGATAGGAATTACATGATGACAAAAACATTTTCTTGGGAATTGGCTCCCGATTGGAATGCTTTTATCAGTGCTTAAGATATCCTAGTTTCTTCTTGTCAAAAAAGCACCTAAAAATTCTACTGGAGAATATCATTAATCTCAGAACTGCAATTCAGAGCACTTGCTGATTAAATTATCCCAAAACATTGGAGTCTTAACAGGAGTCTCAGTGGTCTTTCCACAACATTATCCAGTAGGGTATTGTTCAGTAACCATATAGTTGTGGTCATCCTCAGCTATCAGCAATCCTAAAGCTGCCAAGATGTCCTCTATCTTGCTTGTCAGTCATTTTATGTCTGCCCAACCCACTTATTTTGCTTTGTACATTTTGACATATGAAAAGTCATACACTTACATTTAATTGTTAGAGGACTCCAAGCATATAGTATGCCAAACATTGGGACTCTAAGCGTATTTTCTCTCCACAGAAAAAATAAGAATCTGAAATTCCAGAAAACAAATTTGTTCATTAAAATATTCACAATGTTTCTGATAATGTGACACCATCAGTGAGAAAATGTGAGAGTTTGGAAAAAAATCTCATTAAATTATACTGCTTTACACTACTCATCCAAGTATCTTTCTCAAAGCCAATAGAGTATAAACATGAAAGAAACTAACTGTGAAAAGTATATCTCCTACAGTTTACCACTCTTTGATATGTAAATAATTCACTGCAATCCTTTTTTATATTTTCACTCTACTCTTATGCTGATAAAGTATTTTTTTGCTATAAAAGAATATACTACATTTATTTGTACACATATGTACAGCTGTATGCAAAAAATACTGTGCGTGAAAAGAGCTGAAGAGAAGGAAAGATGAATTTTTCATGCTTTCAAATGCAATAAGTGCAAAAGCTTTAAGATACGTTCAAGTTTACTCTGTGTGTGTCCTGTGTTTATTTATAGGTAATACATGAGCAAACATGCAGATCTGAAAAGCAGAAAACAATCAAGGTGGAAAAAGCTATAATCAATGATCAACAGTAACTGAAGGCTTCTAGATATTCACATCTATGAGAGATGAATCCCCAGGCCCAGCAGACAGGACTAAAGGTGGACAGATGCATTTGAATGCTCTAGACTTCAACTGGGGGCTCTGTTCTTAAGTAAACAAAGCATCTCAATTCTCTCCAGCTCTGATACAAGGAACATGAGAATCAAGATAGCTACATGAATACTAGCAGTGATGTCTGCACTACAACCCAACGGCCCAAACCAAATTAAGCAAATTGATTCATTATGCATTCTAGTCTATGACTCTCTCTGTGAACTTTAAAAGGTAAAAGTTGTCAATTGGCACACAAGGGAGTACATGTACCTGCACAGAGAAAAGTAACAGGGGAAAAAAGCAGGAGCAAAGCAGAAAACAATTAGTCTTCAAATACTTTGCTACAAAATTTTTTAAAGCTAGAGTGATTCAGTGCTTCATGATCAAGGAAAAAGAATATTTTTGTCAGTACAGGCAAGAACAGATATCTCATAAGACTCTAGTGAATAACTGCAAAGCATGCAGCAGCCAGAAAGTGAACACTCTGTTCTCCCAATACACAATTAGTACATTTGCTTTTTGAGTCAACAACCTCACTGCAAATGCTATGGTATGTTTGGCAAAGGAAGATTAAGTTATTTGGTTTTTGCACTTGTACTCTACTTCTGAAATCTTGCAGTCGCCCCTCCTCCCCCTTTTTAAACCTGTTATCCCCACCACATGCCACCTCCCCCCCTCAGCAGGGCCCTTGGTCATGAGAAATTACTGTGCTACCTCGTGCCCATAAGAAATTGTAGGGCCTGGTGTTCGAGTTATCCAGGCATAACAAGTTATTTCCCAGCATGCTCACTGATTAGGTACCTTCCATAACCATAAAGTCAACAATAATCTACCTACATGCCCTTTCTGCAGGTGGCTGACCTATAAATGTTAAGTAAGTCAGTGGCAGTTCAGTCTAAATTACTTGCAAAGCATTATGCGTAAACATTAATGCTGCAGCATGTCCTTAACTATACAACTGGGACTCTATAGTCTGCAAAATAATGTGACGTGATATTTTTTCCTACGTAAAAGCCTTTTCCCATTATAAAATTATGCAATGCCCCTCTTACCTGATGTCCCATTATTTTCTTCCAGTCTGTCCCATAAAAATTAAAAGCAACTTCCTTTAGTTCGGGGCCAATTGCTCCTCTTTTAACAGAGTGTCTTTTCTAAACATCTAAGGACCCAACATACTGACACGGATTTCTATCAAGCTTCACTTTTCTGTGAAAAACTTTCTAATAGAACATATTTTTTTCAATTAATCTGACTTCTTCCACTGCCTGAACAAAAGATTTAGAGCTTAGCACTTAAAAAAAATCCAAAACCTCACATACCATGGGAACCACGACTATCAAATTAAATGTTATAACATGTACCATAAAAGCAGTGTAGGAGGAACAGTGGCTGCTATGTTCGAGTGGCAGTACTGAAGAGCACAGAGCCTGTGATTTCATGCAGTGCCCTGTGACTGGAATGATAACAATCCACATTCCCTGTGCAGTCACTCAAACACTTCCCTTTGGGTATTGTGGCACTGAATGCTCTTTGCTATTAACTACAAGCAAGAGGAAAAGAGTATGTCACCTTCTTGGAAACTCTGAAATGCACAATTTTCTGACACTGTTTCAAAATCAAAATCAAAGACTTGTCAGTTTTTTCAGTTGCCTTCTGGATTAATTCCTTCACAGAAAATGCTAAGGAGAACAGCATCCAGCAGATTTAGTAAGCAATATGAGACACATGATTTTGTCAGCATTGTGTTCAATAGCTAAACTCAACCAGTAGCTTAATTATGATCACTCCTAAAACTTAGTCTGCAATTATAAATGCTGTCAAAATAGTTCCCAGAATTATCCCCAGGTGGTGGAGGCAGACATATGGTTGTATTTTACTATGAAGATGACAAGGGGCGAAAATCAGTTTTTAGACTCGAGTAAATATTTCTCCAGGACAACTTGTGCAGACAGTTGGTATTTTACAATAAAGTTAACTTCAGTGATATGAAATAGCAACACAACTCTTCTATCTCCTCTCAGTTTAAACATTACTTAGATACTCCTCTGCAGAAACAGCTTTTTTTTCCATCCTCATTTTGCCACCAAAATAAAAAAGCCAGCAAACAAACAATGAAAACAAACCAGCTCCTTTCACCTATAAAATGATTAAAATATTTGCAACACCTCAAGGACATTGCAATAGCTACTCTTAAGAGGGCAAATAGGAGATACCAAGAGAGCAGCAAGACAGAGTTTAACCAAAAGCAGATTCATATCAGCTTCCTCACATAGTTTTCAAGATAGTTTTGCTGAACCTATTCCTTAAATTGTATTTGAGGGAAATGGACAAAAATTACTGCATTGTATACATATTGGTCTTTGAGGTACAGAGTGACTGGTGACCATTTTGCTCACCACTAAAGCAGCCAAATAGGTCAGTGTTCCACCACCACACACTGCAGACTCATCAATACACCTACACAGCTCATCTTTGGGAATCCTTCCTACTGCAAGACGTGGACTACAAACTAAGCAACTAAAATACTACCCAATATAAAGATTGAGGCATATACATTTTCCATCATTTCTACCTTGAAATAGACAATCCACTTTTGCATTGGTATAAAATCCTGATGAAGATCACAAACTTCTGAACCTGAAACTGCCACACGAGCACTGAGCTCCACCCTTGGGTAGTGCAGTAGCATTCAACATGAAACCAGCATCAACGAGAAATTCGGAAATACAATGACTCAAAAGGAAGCAAAACTTCCAAACAAAAGATACACTTCTACAGCTGCTCAGACATTCAGGATGGCAGAGATGGATGATGTGCACATAAGATACTCAAGGCCATGCCATCTTCTCACAGCCACAGCTTCCATTTGATCAAGAGAGAAAAAGCACATGCACTCCAAGTTTCTGTAAGCTACAACATGGCAGTATTTCCAAGTTGTTCACTACTGCTTACTGTTTATAGCAAAAAAATATGCCATGCTTTTTTACCTTCATTTGGATTCCATGTTATTCTTTCAAAAGAAGGTACAACATTGCTGTTCAAATGTAAAAGAAATACAAATATTTCTGGAAAAGCACCTTTCAAAAAATTAATCTATACTGTAATGTCCCTTGTAAGTTTAAAAACCAGCATCACATAGCGAAACATAGACTATTATTACCCAGTACACATTCATTGTATGCCAGAGTTCAAAAACAGTTAAGAAAATGGAAAAGTTGCTTTTTTCCCTCTACACAAATTTGTTAATGGGGAACATAATGGTAAGCCATGTTTGCTGGCATTCTGTGAAACATCTACAAATTGCCTCTGCAAAGCATTATAGGTTGTCAGACTAATGCAGTTGAAGATAATTTGGCCTTTCAGTGAATTGAACCTCACAGCACGATTATACTCCAGCACCAAGTAGAGTGTCACAATTATTCTTTCATGCTGAATTACCATATAATGTCATAAGCCTACCTGTCATAAGTCCTGCAGCCAAGCTTGAATTTTTTCTAAATCTATGGTTCTGGGGAAAAAAATGAATTTTTTGCTTCTAATGGAAATCTGATTGTTTTTATCAACAATAAATTTCATAGCAAATCAAAGGATATGCTTGGACAAACAATCTGATACTCAAGGTTAAAAAACACACAAATAATAAATTGCTGGTGTGTCATGTTCAATTTTTACTACTGCATTACACTGCAATAACCATAACAGGATCTAAATTGTTGTCAGAACATTAAACAAACCCCCTTACTTCACAAAGGCATCCTGCCTGAGTAATTCACACAACGGAAACAACTATCACATTTTCCACTGTCCCACCACCATAACATACATCAATGCAGTTTATGCATTCGGACAATTTTTTGAATAAATTACTTCCATCCTGGCCGATGTTGCCACTTCTTTAAGAGACAGATCAGTTTTAATTGTCTTTTTGTCTATACTGAGCCACCGTTTCTCTGGCTCCTTCCTGCCCTTACATCCTGAGCACCAAAATAAACTATGACCATATCAAATTGCTTAATTCTAGGCAAATCAGAGCTCTTGAAAGAAAGAAACTCATGAGCTCACTTGTCATTTCCACTGTTATTAGTCTTCTTCCTTGCATTCACCTAAAGAAAGTTGGGGAAGTGGGGGAGGCGGGGTGTGTGGGATGTGTGTGCTTTTAAAGTAACAAACTAGCTCTGACCCAGACTGAACAAAACATTATGTAAATTCAACCCATTGCATTGCTTGGAGCAGTATTACCATACAAAACACTAACTTCAAAACCTTTACTTCAGCCCAAATCCCATTCCTGGCAAGTAAGCATCAAACTAAAGTATTACTAAAAAATGAGGCTGAAAAGGCTTCTCTCAATACTCAAAAGAAATGCACCTTTCTTTAGTCAATCTTATCTCACATGAAGATACAGTGTTAAGTGCACACACACATACAAGGAACTAACTCTGTACTATGTGGAATGAGATGCTGGGATCTGAACAGATCAACGCTGAAAAACTATATTCAGCTCATTAAGTGCTTATTTATAAATACCAGTTTTACCTGCAATTGAAAAGAGCTCGCCACCTGATGGGTAGTCATTAATGTTATACGACATAAACTCAGCATACTTGTGATAATTAATACATTTGTAGTTAAACAACTGTACATTGAGTTTTACTTTCATTACTTAAAAATTAGCAAATAAATAGTGTTAATGGTTGGAATAGAAAGGCCATAATTCCTTGTCTCAACACATAGCTAGAGCAGAAGTAGAGACCCACAAACAAGCTGTGTCTGTGTGGTACAGAGTTAATGACTTAACATCGCATTTTAGGTCGCCTTTAATAGCAAACCAAACTGACATAAACTAACACAAGTTCTATCAGTTAGATCCAGCTCCACTTTCTAACTAAGACCCCTTGTGATTGCCAACAGGTCAGCACAGCCATTTGTACCAGGGACTGTGTGCTGGTGTCCTCCAGATGCAGAGCCAGATCACTAATGTATTAATGGCCAGAGCAAAAAAAAAAAAAAAAAACCACTTTCTATTGGATGACAATTCAAAGATACAAACATGTCTTAGCTCCTATTCTCATATTTTAGAAATGAAAATAATAAAGCTAACCCCCATCTCCCTCACCTTATGGAGTGAAAATGTAATGTATGCCCAAAATGTCAATACCAGACTTATTTTTCCTTGTTAACTAAACCTTTACCAGTTGGTACTATTTATTTATAACCTCTGAAGCAATAATAAACACAGAACTATGATTTACTTCAGGCCTTTCTATTATTAAAACACTTTGTCTTATTGTTTTATTGATTTACAATCTGTCCTACTTACATTTTTAGCATCTGAAAACAATCAAGGCACAAAGCTGCAAAATGTTTAGACATTAATTGTTAAGAGACAGCATTTTATTCCAGGCTAGGGGTTTGAGTCCTCGACTGCTAAGCATTCTGGTACAGAAATGATTTATGGCCTTGTAGCAATAACGATGCGGCAGAGCCATTAACATATTGGCAGACCCTAGGATGGATTATCGACATTGATTATTTCATGGACCACTGATATCCATTTGTTAAGAGAAGCTCGAAGATGGCCTCTCTCTGACTGAAATCTTTTACGAGCAGACAGCATTTTAAGTATTAGGAACCTGGGATTTGGGCAATCTTTTTCTTCCCGTTCCCCTCTGCCCTCCCCCCTATCTACCGCTGTCTCCTCTTAGACTCTAACAAAAAGTGTCAAAAAATTAAAGTTCATTCTTCACTGTGGTCTTAATTTCTCAACTCATCATAACCATGTCTTCTTTAAAAATTAATGATTGCCAGCATTTAGCCACTGGTTGTTGCTATGAAGATCTATGCAAAAAGCAAGGATCCCTATAGAGTGCATGATATATGGAATTCTCTTTATTACTACAATAAAACTTACTGACATTTCAATACTTCTGCAAATAGCATTATAGTATCAATCTTCTGAATTAGGTTGAAAATTAAGTTGTAAATTAAAAGAAAGTGTACTTTGGAATACAACATGATATGTCACCTAGAAAAAGACCTTTGTGCATAACAGAGCTGAGCAGAAAAACTGAAAGATAAGCCCAGGTGCCTCTAAAGTGCCTATTTCATCATAAAGGATCTAGGTTATATTTTACAAGAAGAATACAGTCTGAAAGCCCTTATATTTCACCTCCAGAAAACAGATTCTGAATCTCAAAAAAAAAAAAAAAAAATGTATTTGACAGCATCTGCTCATTAGCAGAGATGCCAAAAAAGCCTTCACAAGGGACAGGTGAGATTTTAGGTGGAAGAGGGCTGGGAGGGTGGGGGGAAAGATGGAAAGATGAGAAGGGAATGAGAAAGGCTTTATTTTTGGTACAGGACCTCAGCGAAAATACTCTGCCTTCTTCAAGCATACCTCCACCTACCCGAGTTACCAGAAAATAACAAATTATATCCACTACTGCACTTGAGTTGTGCCAAAAGAATGAAAAGTGTTATACTTCAATCAAAGTATAATTTATAAATAACTTCAATTATGGACCTGTTTGAGACTGCTAATAATGCAGGTTAATGGCTGAAAAATGAATTTCTGTGCCCCCCAAGACAGGTCTTTCAATATTTTCTAAAACAGGAGCTGCTAATGAGGTGATACATCAGGCTGAAATTCAAGCTAATATAAAAAATGTATTCGTGTTCACTGTGCATAAACACAAACTAAAAGAAGTTGTTTTGCAATAGGAAAAAGCACATACATTAATACTCAAACAAGGAAGATGTTATACAGAGGAACAGCTGCCAGGATAAAAGAAACCTCAGCTCTCCAGGTCATTCCTGTGCAAAATCAATGGTAAGGAGTTCCATTACCAACTCCTCCATTTTTAGGAAATTCAAGAGATACAGTGTTGCCTGCATATAACCACATCTCTTCCAGAGTAATTAAGCTAACAGCCTGCATTGTTTTTTTCTTGAAGTTAAACAATTTTGGTATAAAGATACCAGGAGCTAAAATATTCCCATTCACTAAATGGATTCAACAATCACTACATGTTATAAAATCAAGTCAGTTATCATTTACAAATTATAATGCCCTTCATAAAATGGCCATCTCCTTTATGGTTTGTCACAGTGCTTTTGTACACAGGACGTTACATCTAAGAGTAAAACCAGATTTTGTTTGGGTATGGATCACCATCTTTAAAAATTACCCAAAATACATGGAAAGAAAGGTGCTCTTAGCCTCACCCCACCTGAAAGTCCAAAACACACCTTACATTGTCAGAAGTACTTTTGATGGTTTAACGTGTAACCAGCTCCTTCAAGAGGATAACACACACCTGAATGCCACTGGCACCTTCCCCAGTGCTATCACCAGGCAAGGAGGAGTACTCTCTTGCAGCCTGGTGAATGTGCCAGTGTTTGTAACTACACAGAATCCAGGAGAGAGATGGGTTAAGAGGACGCACTTGTTCTAAACTTGTATTAACTTTTAAATGGAAGATAATTTCTTATTTTCAGTAATAAAATTCATGTAGACAGTGAAATGCCTGGAAAGAAAAATAATCACACACACACACAACACTTGGAGTAACAGTTTGTAATCAAATGCTTGTGAATCAAAGCCCTACTACCCCATCTCCAGAAGGAAGCAACTGAGACTCCTGAGATCCTTAAGGAATCCCAGCCCCAAGCTGGCAGAGTCAGGCAGAGGAAAGCACTTATAAGCAAGAATTCACTCAGAGGATCTCCAAAACCTGCTCCAGGGCTCTTGAAGACAAGCACAGTGGTCCCCTCACCTGGAGCAGCCATGAGCACCACCTTCAGTTGTGTGCTCAAGAGAGAAACCTTAGGGCAGAGTTAGAGCTGACAGTGCTCACACAAAAAGGAATTGCCCCAGCACCAGCTAAGCAATCAAAGTGATCTCATCATATTAATACAAAAAGGTACAAAATGAACTAAGTTCAATAGCAAACCAGAAGAAAAAAACATTAATTTTTCAAATTTCACACAAAACCAAAATTTGATGAAAATTCATCTACATATACAAAAATTTATCTCATGGCTTTACACATGGAAAAATTGCTTAGTATTTCACAGTACTATTTAGTCATGGTATCAGTTTGAAACTGCTGCAATCTTCAGTGCAATAACAGAGACTGTACAGTATTCATCAACATAGACAACCTTTGTAAGCCCTCTTTGAAGGTTTACAATTTCTGCATGGACAAGATGACCCCCGAATTTAAATTCATCTTTGTTCTAGTGTAGAAAACTAATAATGACCACTTACACAGCTGGATTTTAAACACACCACCCAGAAAAAACAACATGAAAAGAACAAACTAAAAATGTATTCTAGTAAGTCAAAGACTTGCATAGCCTATATGCATACCCCAAATGAGATTTCTTTAATTGTAATGGACTTCTGTTTTTACAGTATTTGACATGGCCAAATAAGATCTCAATGATGAGTCACTGAAGCTACAGTTATAATTGCAGATTTACAGTGCCAGGTTGAAATCAGTGTCACATCCACATCCCTAAACGAGATGCAATGACTACTACTACTGTTTAGCAACAGATCTATACAAATTTAAATGGACCGTGATTTTTCTATAGGCAATCCTCAGACATGCTGCACTTACCATTCTCCTCATCACCTAAAACCACTAACCCACAACTAGTATTAGAACAGAGCTTCTGTTCTGTTAGTTAACTTCTAAATGACTAATACACACAGAAAAGAAACACCTTAGAGAGAAACAGGCAAGGAAGAAAGAAGAAAAGTGACTCAGAGTCATGTTTGTGAGATTTTCACAGCTAATCACACACAAGACTGATTCACTGCTCACCTCGCTCTGTTCACTCATTTTTCATATCATACTTTTCACTGCCCCATCAGCCTGCTCCACCAAGGTCAAATGAAGGAAATGATAGCTACATACCACACTAAGATTTATTATAAACACTTCTGCTTTCTTCATACGTGGAGGAAATATGTTACTGACATTACTGTTTATAAAAATTAAGGTAAGCAGTAGAGGCCATCAGACTGGATACATAATAAATGTAAAAATTTCAATGAAAAGGAAGTAATTTGTCTCTACTCATTTGCAGTGCCTGAAGATTTTTTTTTAATCAACAAGACAACAAAAATTTCCAACCTATAACATGAAAATTATCAGTGTACAAGTCAAGTACTAGCATGCCTCTTTTTTCCCCCTTCCTTTCTTATACTTTAATTGAAATTTCAAACCTGGGGCATAAAT
This sequence comes from Urocynchramus pylzowi, assembly GCA_013397555.1. Lineage (NCBI taxonomy): Eukaryota > Metazoa > Chordata > Aves > Passeriformes > Fringillidae > Urocynchramus > Urocynchramus pylzowi. Next base: position 511,445 of record VZRH01007741.1, on the reverse strand, counting down.
GCCATTTCAGCTACACTAACAAAGCAAAGTCTCTGAGAATTCCTATATGTAACAATTATGAATGAGTGCACACCCAGAAACTCAGGCCTGAAACTAACCCATTAACTACAAGGGATGATTTGCAGCATGTTAACAAAGCCAAGTGATTTGGCCACGTGTAAATTCCTCAGAAAGAAGAGTGGTATTTCATTATTGTAAATCAGGAACTGACACGGTGAAGAATTAATGAGTTACCTCCAAAATAACTACATATTTGTCAAAAAGGCTGTCAAACACCAAGAGTCTTTCACTTTCCATCCAAAAGCCTATTTTGAAGATGCCCATTTCCTCTGTGTACTTTAGTGCCTGGCATGGAAATTCTGAGACTGTCTTTTCACATTGTCTATGAATGACCACAGTACATGACTACACCAATTTTCCAGGACTAAAATGATTTTACTTAAGAAAAGCTTATTAAGATGTACTTAAGATCTTTCTATAATATGAACAAAGCATTTCAGTACTTATTCTCAAGCTGTCAAATTACCTATTTTTATAAAAGAAATTGACATTTTTCTTGGTATCTCTTTAGTTAATTAGTTTAGCTTTAGCAGTTAATGCTAAATGACTATAAAAAAAATGGTGACTGAAGATTTGAGTGAATGCAGGGCCAACATAACTCTATATAGTTCTTCTCACCAGTAGTTCTAACAAAAAAAAAAAAAAAACAAACCTGTATTTACAGAAATACAGAAGTACAGAAAAATAATGCAAAACGTGCAAGATGCCAAAAATTTGCTGCAAACATCAGATGAGATATATGCATCCACATTCAACACTGAAATTACTGACTCTTCAATCTACATTAAAGAGCCATCATAAAAAAATCCATCTCAATGAAATAACTCAAGTAGATCCTCAAAAACACAGTTACACTGAGAAGGACAGGTCTCTAATCACACTTACCTATGTAAATGAATGACAGCACTTTTTATTTACACATTTATCAGAAATGTAAACTAGGAAATTAATTACTGTTCTCATATATAGACCCCAGAGACTACTCCTGACAAGGCTAAATAGCTTATATCAGGGCTGAATCTAGTTGTATGCACAGTAATATTTGACACAACACTCCCAAAAGAACTTACTCAGAGAAGCAAAGATTCTACTTCTCTAGTTTATAGCTAAAAATATTTCTATAAATAAACAAATCACATATCTAAACAGCTGGGACACGTGACATGCAGCTATACGATCATCATTTTCACTTTTATTCTTAATTTTTAAAAATTAGGAAAATGGAAGATTACAAGTGGAGAAATTACAGATCAGCAGTTTTGCTGATCCATTTCAAGATTAAATCCCTTTTCCTAGGGTAACTTTCTGAAGTAAAAAAAAAATTGTTGCCTTTTTGCAAGAACAGAGGATGCAGCAAATCACCTCCTGATGTTAGCTAAATTACTTTTAAAAACTTTTAAAAAGGAAATGCAAAATATGTAATCTAAATCAAAATCTCTCATGCCCTAAGAAACCAGGTACTACTTACACAAAAAATAGCACCCATATTTGTCATATTTCATAATCAGACTCTTCCTAACCAAAAAACTCTAAAAGACAAATTATTCCTTTACTTCAAGACAGGAAGTATCTTGCGAGTATCAAGTAAGTATACACTGCATAAGGGCTATATAACATTATCTTCCATTAGAGTGACCAGAATTATTCTAGCTGACTGTCCCCAAGCCTCAAGGAGATACCAAAGAGCAGAGCAGCAGATGACAGAAACAGCTCACACCAGCAATTCCCATACCTTCCAAAGACACTCTGAATGCATTCATTCTCCACATCCTGAAACCAATGCACATGACCAGGCTTCAAAAACAGATTAGCAAATACTTTGTACAGTGTGAACAACATCAGTTTTTCCCACATAATTTCTATGCATTTTCCAAGCCCAAAATAATTCCCTGGAAATATGTAGAGACTATTAATCAAGACAAGTTCTCCAGTTTAAAGAGGCCTGTGTTTCATGGACACTCTGGAAAGCTTATCAGTAAAAACACTACACTATAATTATCTTCATAGCAATTTATTCATTGGCATGCATAAGACTAAATCCCCTTTCTTAAAATTCAATTAAATCCATGATATTACTATGTAAATAGCTGTTTCCCACATACTACTGAAGCCAACAATTGAGGAACAGTTTCTCTTTACTCTGATGACTTGCATTTTTCTCCAGTTGAAAGCACATCAGGGCACTACATGGAAATGTCTTGTTAGCACTGTGTGTTCTGGTTTTTCATAATCTGCTGAGTGGAAGGAGAAGTAACAGCTTGGGCCAACCCATGTTCTTCAAAGTGTCTGTGTGAATCCAAGGGATGCCAACACAACCACCCCATGCTGCCAGAACATATTTTACCAGGTATGCTGTATATAAACCTTCATTTCTATTTGCATTTTGCACTGAAATGATATTTGATTTCTAAAACTAAAACAGTGGATAAAATTAAGACCTACTGATTTGCTCCAGTAGGGTGATTCCTATTTTTATGTTTCTATATAAGCAGATAAATAACAAAAAACCATCCTGTGATCCTCTCATGTAAATAAAATCTCGTAGTAATCAAAAGCTACAGGTCTGTTTCTCTTAAAAAACAGACAATAATGCTGTGGTACCAAGAAGCTACATCAGAGGGAAAACATCTGATTTTTCTCCAGTAAAATAAAATGCACGTAATGGGCTTATTATTACCATGCATCTGAATGCAGTATCCAAATGCCTGCCTCTAACAGTTTGTAAGAGAAAAAAATATTCACTGTTCATGATAGCAAAAGCAACAATAACTGATTAAAGTAAATTTAGTGGAAACATAAAATAACATCTGTGGAAAGAAAATTTATTTTTCTCTTGCATACTGTGTGAACTTATTGAAAATAATCAAGTACTCAGTTTGAATTAACTGAGTGTGAGTGAATCTTGAGAAAAGGAGAAAGAGATGGCAATAAAAGGCACTAAGAGGGATTTGTTAGCTCCTTCTCTGCTTGGTTTCTTCATATATTTTAAGAAAATCTGCAAAGATGCAAAGAATCCTCCTGTGTTCGGTTAGCAGTAAGTAAATTGCTGTGGGCTCTGAGTGCTGGAATACTTTAGCAGGCAATTCCTCTCTGTCTTTCATTCTGTTTGTCTGTGTTAAATTCCCCCTCTGCCCTCATCCATTCTCACATCCAGTTCCCAGCTTTGTCCATCCATCAATCCACACACTTTGTCAGTGCTGACTTCATCCTGGCTCTCACAATCACATCCAAGCCAGGCTGCTGCCACGAGGGAGCTTTTCGCCTCCCATCTGCGTCTCCCTGATCTGCTGACTGAGGCCCTGCCGCTTGTCGTTTTCTATTGCACAGGCAAGCAAAACCACTAATACTGAACCTGATTTCTATCGTGCAGCTTTTCACCTTTCCTATCGGGAGGAACAGAGAAAGAGACAGACAGACAGAGAAGGGGAGAGAGAGAGATGTTTGCTGAATTTTCTAAAACAATTCGTCTGCTAGTCAGGTTGAGGCTCAATTCATCTTCAGCTCTACAAAACATCAATAGAAATCACAAGGAGAAAATGTATCACTAATTAAGGGTTGATAAGCTCTACGTCAAGAGCAGTTTAGGAGAAAAAAAAAAAAAAACACCTCACCAGCATATAGAGATTCTTTACCAGCTGAAATCCATGCAGCAGCTTCATGGCAACTTTAAGTTAAAATCTCATATAATTTTCTTACATAAAATATGCTGTCTTAGAAGCAACATCCTGGGAAAATAACACACCAAAACCAGATGTGGCTTCATTCAAAAGGTAATTTACAAAGATTTAAATTTCAACTGGAAAAACATAAAAGATGACTAAAGAAACAAATTGTTACCTAGCAATGAAATTATATTAAATCACTGTGTTTTTCTCGCTCCTTTTCCTCAGTTCAGCAGTGCAACATTCTAAGCACAAAATATCTACTATTAATATTTTTCTTTTAATTAGAAGCTAGGTACTTGCAAAAACATGGTGCTGCTTCTTAAAAAAAAAAATTTAAAAAAAGTAATATAATCACCACAGCATTAGCTACAAATGACAAAAGTTCTTCAAACATTCCATTTGTGCACTGCAAAGTTGAAGCAGGGTGGAAGGGTCTGTGTTATCACTAAATCAGCAGTTACATCAGCAAAAGCAGTTTATGAAATGGAAATTAACTCACTTTCATCATTATCGTATACTTGACTCTACCTGTAAAAACAAAATGGAACAAGAATGTTTCTGACAGGTCATTTCAGGAACAGATATCACTTGCATGAAATCACTCACTAAGGAACTAAAACCTTCCCACGAACAACTTCCATGTCCTGGTATAAATCTTTTTGCCTAATTATGCTTCAGTTTACAAACCACTCACTCACAACAACTTTGTGAAAACACTATTTAGTTCACCACTAAAAAAAATATTTTTATACATTTGGATGAAAGATCCCATCAGCAAAAACACAGGATTGTTCTATGAGCTGTACAAGGTACTTCAAATATTCTGGGACTTGCTGGGCAACTAAAGGCTCTGCTTTTAGTCACGGTTATGCTACTAACTATCCCCTTACTGCTACGTTCACTAAGTTCTGCTGATTCCTCATTCCTCAAAGTGAGGAAGGACATAGAAGGAAGAGAAAACTAAATCTAATGATCCGGCCTAGGCTTTTTTCTCTCATCACACCCCTTCCCTCAGGGATCAAACTGTTCTTTTCTCAAAGATATACTGACACACCCAAGAATCACATTCTGTCTACGTGTATATGTTCAATTACAATATCACAGATATGTTTTACTCTACTAGTTATTTTTAGCTAAGACTTGAACATTAAGCCAATAAAATAAAATACACATAAGAAGAGAAAAGAGAGACTGGAGGGTGATCTGAGCTAATGAAAATAAAGACCTTCCCTCAACATGCATTTACATGCGACCTGGGCCTTCCTGCCATACAACCTGTATTTCATTGCTCTACAAGGGGAGACAGAACCCCAGAACACCCCAGTTTCATTCCCTGAACCACTGGTCTCGCATATGTATGATACAGTAGAACTGAAAAGCAGCAGAAGAAAGTCTTCTTTGCTGTGCTACTATACACATCAGACATCTCTAATTAGACAGCAACAAAATTTTATTAATAGGCTGGACATTATGGAATGAGCTTGTTATAAATGGGCCCTGTCAAAGCCTTATTCAGCTACCAAATGAGTATTCTCAGTTCACTGCTCGCATCTGAAGCATCACCGCTGGTGCCGGATAACAAATGATTGCTATTAACCGTATTGTTAGTAATGATGGCTGAAAACAAACAAAAACCCATAAATAACAGTCTACAGAAAAATTAACCCATAAACTTGATAGATATCCAGCTGAGAAATAATAAATGACACTTTGGATCCTGCTGGGAGAAGCTAGTGGTTTTTGTTTTCTTCTCTGTCATTAACACATTTTCTGTGCTAAAAATTAGATTCTGATATATAATTATCAACGCTTCCAGATATTAATTCTGCTATCGCTCCCTCTGCTTCTCTGCTGGTTGGGTGTAATGTTATTCACAGATTACTCTGAGAAAACACATCAAACACTTAACAGAGCAGGTCAAAGTGACAAGCAGCTTTTGCTGACAACACCAACCTGCACAGCCTTTTTTACCCCGGACACAAAACAAATTTCTCATATTAATTAACTCCGGTTTCTTTGTAGCTAGAACAAATCTTTGCTATGTAACATGAGCTATGCGTATTCCCAGCTGTCCTAATGTAGGCTGCACCGAGGAGGAAGAACTGACAATTATTATCTTGCTTTCATAGAGTGAAATCCACATTTGTTAACATCCTAGAGAAATACGCCTATTTTCACAGCCAATTAAAACAAGCTTCTTTTTACCAGATATAGTTTCAGTGGCAAAGCCATGCTTTCTCTCTCCTTTTAGGGGAAAAAAATAAAACTGACTATGAAAAACACTCAGATGTTTTTACTGAAGATGGAAAAGCAGCACTAATTTATTCAATAGAGGAAAATTCAGGAGTGATTATTCACCTGCCTCTTGAGTACAAAAACTTTGCGACCTTTGCACACAAACACAGAAATGAACAAATCTTTATCAGACCTTAATACGTCTTGATGAGAAAACACAGGGTAACATCACAAAATAATTATGCCTCACTACCTTGAAAATGTTTGCATACACGAGCAACTTGAAGGAACGTTACTGATCATGGTCAGTCATTTGCAGCACCTGAAGCCCCAGTCAGCAGCAGACCCCTCCTCTGCTGCACACTGTGCACAGAACAGGTGACATGGCCCCTTCCTCCCCCTCTCACCCTTCCTGAAGGCTTTACTGTCCACTGCTGCACCCATGGAGTGAGAGGCTGCTCACACAACCAAAGTCATACATGCATGTTACATTGGCAGGAACACTACATTTTCTGGTTCATGCTCTGCACAGTTTGCAATAATTTTTTTAATACTACTCATAAGCCTTTTTTATAACACATTTTTAACTATTTTGACATATATTCGTATTTGACTTGCCGTATTTATCGCGACATTTAAGTTCACTCATTCAAGCAATGACATTCAGTTCCTTAAAGTTCGATGAATAATATGCTTCAGAGTATTAAAGAATAAAAAAACCCTTAGGTAAACAAAATTAGGGGATATAAACAGATGTGCATTAAAGTATGAAGAATGCATAGTACGAATCACAAAAATTTCTGGACATTATTTCCTCCCCTTTCCCCTCCTACAATAAAGTAAAGGAGAAAAATCAAAGCAACGTTTCTGCCAACAAGTTAGAAATTCCCTTAATTGCAATTATTTAAGGGAAATGGCTTGCTCAGTATTCACGTGTTCTTTTCCAATTAAACAGCTTTCCATTACATTTGTAACAGCATCTAAGGAAAAATAATTTGGAAAAGTATTTAAATAAATTAAAAATGAAGGTTGGAGGGAGCATTTCCTTCTCTGCATGCCTAGTTTTTAATTTCCACTTTGTGTCCCCATGGCCATGTTTTGCTGATGACAGAGTCTGACTGCAAATCCCATACCTGCTATACACTACGTTTTCTCAGTATCTGGCACTGTGATATTAAATAACTATAAAACTAGAAAGCCAAAATAACTAAATCACCTGGCAGCCAATTTCTGAGAGTTAAACCACAAACCCGGAAAATGGTGGAGTGTGTTGAAATAATGTAAAGGAAACCCATAAATTCAAACTTTATGTTCTGTAAAGAACAAATATGAAAAAGGCATCAAAATAATGAAAGATTGTTTATGTATTCTGGCATGAAATGGGAATGTGTTATGAGAGAGAGCGCAGTGGCAGAGACAGATCGACAGAGCTGACAGTGTGGTATTCATCCTGCATGGTACAGCAGACGTCCTGCTAGTGGCAGTCGACAGCGCAATAAATCAAGGGCTCTCGATGCTGTACCTACAGCTTATTACATCCAAGATGACAAATAAATAATAATCCCTGTCACAGCGGCCCTTTGCTCAAGGATTGAGCCTGAAACCTTTTGCTCATCACTCCTGGTCTTAAGTGAAAATACTAGAACAAGGGAATTGAAGGCCACGGTTTACTGAGCTCATGAAACACAAAGCAAGCTGGCCACAGGAACTAAAACCAAGCAGGAAAGGTCAAGTAGCAAGAAAGGATAAATATTTAAATAATACAAACAAAAGGATGGCAACATTTCATGGCTGTGAAACTGCAAGAGATCTGTAAAAAGCCCAAGCCTCACAAGTCAAGGCCCCAAACAGTTGAGACTGGTAGCACTAAGTTCTAGAGTTTCAGTTTTCCAATTACACATTGGGGCACATCCCCATGTGGGTTATTTTGCTCCCTCCATCATCTCCAAGTAAAACAGCTGTACAACCAAGGTGGGTATCAGGCAGCAAAACCACTGCCCCATCCTCTCCACACCATCCCCTAAAGGCAAACACCCAATCTTAAAAAAGTATCCCTATTTCTCCCTTTTTAATTTTTTTTTCCCCCAGTATTTAACTTAGAATGCTTTTAACATTTAGGCTATCTTTGAGTCATCCATTCAAAAGACAGTTCCAAAAAAAAAAAAAAAGTCAATATCAACTAATACTGCAGAGAGTTCTCATTTACCTTGCTGACCCAGCAATTATAAACACAGATGCATACAAGGTGTCTTGAATCCATCATCAAACATGATACAGATTTTCTTCTTCAAATTAAGCATGGATTTTCTGTAGAATCTGGTAGAATGTTGAAGTTAAGATACACATATTTCTTTTTTAAATACTCATAACAACAGAGTTTATTTTGTCCACTTTATACCTCTTTCTCATTTAAACTTGCAGTTGTATTTTCAAGCAACACAGACAGCACTGAATTAATCCAATGCCATTTCTCAGGCTCTTTGTTGCCACCTGTAAACACTTTTGTCTCTCAAGGTAAATCCCTTGCTCACTCTTTAGTTCATTCTTAAAGTGACATCCTGCAACAAAATCTGGTCAATACAGCAAGTAGTTCTCTACAAAATATATTAGAGCAGTACAACATCATCAGAAATGCATCAAAAAATATGACCTTACATCGACTATCAGTGCTGAATGAGGCACCCTCCTTGATGGCAATAACCAGGAGCTACTTTGTACCTTTTCTCTGACCACTGCCAACTTTTTTGTACTTTTTCAGATACATTCCTACTTAATAGGATAGCCACAGATACTGAACAATAAATAATTTATTCATATCCTATTTGTGCACTGTCCATCCAATGGTTACTGTCTTCCTTGGAACACCAATTTTAGGCAATTTTTTTTTTTCCTTCCTTTCTTTCTAACTTTACCAGTTATATTTGTTTGCTAGGTCTTTATTAGCTTTTTCTAAACACTGCATATACAATATTAAGTCTTACACCTTTAAAATACATTTTTTAAAAGGCTATGCCAAGACAACCCTTGTGGTATCTACGTATCAGTACAAGCATGCCTCATAACATTCATACGAAATACCTGTTTGGCTTACTGTCCATGTTCCCTAAATATACTGAGGTCAAGAAAGAATGATTATGATCAAGACAGATAAACCAGGCCTAAACATCAGCATATTTCATAATGACATCTATAAGTTTATGGAACTTCAACAGGCTCTAAAGTAAAGGGACCAAACAAGAGGTTAACTGAGAAACAGTTACACAGCTTCTAATTGCAAAGCATCTGAAATCCCAAACATTCATAGCTTGAATAACTTGATTCTAGAGTTTGAATGCATACTTGAGAGATAATGTCTGTTCCTAGACCAATAGATTACATAGAGAAGAGAGCTGAATTTGGGGATCACAAGACATTCTCCTATGATCAAACATTTTCTCCAAGCAATGTATTTCAGCGAGAAAAGGTCTACATTCAAAATTGTGCTCATTATTGGCCTGCATAAGTCTTCAGATCTTTGATATTTTTAAGAAAGCCTTTCCTTTCATTTTCTTAAAAAATAAACCAGAACATACAAAACCACAACCATTATGATAGGTAGCAGATAAAGCAGATCACTTTGTCCAGTACATAACTCCTACACACAGAGCAGCAGATGAAATCTTGATCTCCCAAATGCAACAAACCTTATTAACACCTGTGAAACAGGAAGTTACCTTCCTTGTTACCAACCTGCAGCTGTGATACAAAATTACCAATAACCTCTTAACCACAGCTCCAGTCACCTGGGTCAGTGTTTTACAACATAGCAGCAGGCAGCTGAAGTAAAACTCTGCTGGGCTTAACACTGCAGACCCAAGCAGCATTATTGCAATGGTTTAATTATGGTTTAAATACAGTTCAGGACTAGGTCAAAAGTTCCCCATATCCCCAGGAGGACAAAGCACTGCCCTTGCGACAGAAGAAGCCCCTTCCCGCTTGATGATTCTAAAATCGTTGTATTACCAATTGGAAAATGTCTAATTCATACCTTAAATACCGTAGATATCAACAATATTATTTCACTATTTTGATAAATACTAATTTTTAATCTGTATACAAACTGCATACATATGTATGAAGAAAAATACTTGGTTGGAAGGATTTGTGTTTCCTCTGCAGTGCACTGAGGCAGAGACAGTACTTCTTCCTAGTGATAGAAAGTGAACATTGCCCTCAGACAAAGCATAAGACAATTGCTATGGAAGCTGGAGAGCCTCAGAATCATTTGACAAAAATGATAAAACACTTTGCATATTTCAAAGACACAGGTACACATAAGTGACAACTTATTTTAGGATATACTTTATACTTAAATACTTCTATGAGTACACTGGGATATTTTGTCATAAACTCACTGAGTCCGCTGTATTTGTGAAGAAGCAGTACTCTGAAAAGTGAACCCCACTGCTAATGTTTTTATTTGAATAAATTATTACCCAACACAGCAACCATCAACATTTTACAGAACGAGAACACAGATTTCTGTAATTTTTCTGGCCCTAATGCCAGTCACTATTGGGAGCATTTAGTTATAAATTGTCTTTCAATAAAAGTAAAAGCTCCCAAAACAACAAAATGAAAAGACACAGCAGCTTAAATCAAGGAAGTCAATTTCCACATGCCGATCCTAAATATTTCATAGCCCTATTTTATTCTGACATTTGTAGATGACTAAAGTGTTACAAAGGAAATAAAATGCTGATTAAAGAGTTCACTGTCATAAAGGTTACTGAATTGTAAATGGCCCTTTCCATCTTCCTGTTAATAGGTACCCAGCTGTAAACATCATGAAGGATGTGACGGGAGGCCTGTGCTGCTCCTTTAGGAGTCGTATATACATTAATCACTGAATCACCAAGCCATGCTTAATTGCAAGTTGTATATCACACAAATCCATGGTAAGTAGAAGGAAACTCATTATTGCTGCTTCATAACTACTGGGTACTTCTCATTTTAACCTTCTCACACCTGGGACACTGTTGTTTTACAATGTGAATGCAGAAAAGGCATTAAGTCACTAATTATAGTAACACACTGTATGTTGCCCTGCTGCTTGAACATTTTTCAAAATAAAACAAAGTACTATCAACAACAGAGAAAAATGACATTTTTTTTAAACTAGTTAAATGAATTCTACAGGTTTTTTCATAGATTATAACACATGGAAATCCATTACTCCTTGATAGCTTAAGGAACTGGTTAAATGACAAAGAAAAAAACCCAACACTGTATTTTGTTTTGACAAAATTATTGATTTAAATCCCATCCAATAGGACAATACTATTTAAAGGTCACCTAAAGAAAAATGAGTTTACACTCCAACAGAGCAAGCTTATCTACCATGAAAGTGTAATGATGTGTTTATACTCTCACTAGTGTGTATATATTTTTCAGAAAGATAAGAGATTTTGTGCAGTAGAAGTCTGACAAAAAAGAAAAGGGAAAAAATTTGAGACATTTGTGTAGCTGCTAAACCACTAGAATTCATTTCAATAATCATTTCAATAGGTTCCCCCTCCATGTGTTTTTACAAACTATTGAGTACCACAGCAGTGGTAATTCTTCTATGCCATTCATCAGTTGTTTTATCAGAACTCTTTGAAGATTTGCAAAGTTTACTACACAGCTTATGTATCTAGACACAAGTGTCTTAATAGAGATAAAACATGTATCAGTTTGAACATCCCTGTGTTTTAATGCAAACTGGTTTGAAATTTTGTTTCACAGTGAAACACCATATGTCCTGGCATACTGCTCAGCTAAAAGTATGTTTATTAATGAAAATCATTCAAAATTACTCCATTGCAAAGATAAATTCTATGAAACTGCTATCTGTTCCTAATGTCATGCTACTTTCTTATGTTCTATTTTCAATTCCAAGAGTAAATTGAATCAGTGTTTCTCACACCCAGGATGTGTTAACACATTCTTCAAATCAGCCCTGCCCTAGGATATCCATTATCTGCTATCCCAGCCCTCTTGCCACTGCTCTCCACTCTGCAAGAGGCCTAACAGACTCTTCCATTATATCCTCACCGTGCTCACACGATCCCTTTTCAAATTTATTTGAAGGACCTGCAAACTAACTAATTACACCTCTTCCCTCTTCTTAAAAAATAATATGCACAAAGAACAGTGGTTATGGCTTTTGAATCCCTCTGCTCATCTATACCAGCTGGTGTTGAAAGGCTTCATGCTCCTCATGGATTTAGTTGTCAAGAATACACTGCAGCAAAGTCACATGCATTCACAAGAGCCACTCACCTTTAAAATACCTGAGCATTTTGCTTCATCACCCCCCCCCAAAAAGCAACCTTTCAAAATAGAAAAATTTTATCTTATTGATGATTCCATATTCACAGATTGAGTATTCTCAACTTTCCTGTTGTCTTCAGTTGTTGACACGTGCAAAAAAAAAAAAAAAAAAAGAGGGGGAAATCACACCATAACATCGGAAAGAGACTCAATATCCTTGATTAAAAATGCAGTAAAATGTTTTAACATGTGCCAATAGAAACTGTATTTTGGGAAGTAACATTTATTCTTAGATTATGGATGCCTGTGTTAGGATGGTCCTTTTAAAAAACTTAACTACAAGCATTCTGAAAAAATAATCAAAGAAAAAAAAGCTTTTCTACATTGTTTCGTATGATCAGCATCCCAATTGCCTTTACTTTTGGAAATTGTACACTCAACAGTGCCCAGTCCTTGATCATGACAAGCAGAGCCTCACATGTTCCTATGTCCAGTACATACATAATTTAGCAAGGGGGAACATTTAATCTGGTAAAAAGACAAAAGATGCTCTGGAGAAAGAAAAGTCTCAACACACAGATTGAGTTCTCAAAACGCTCTCTCTGCAATGCTCAATACAGAGCACACAACTAATGGTTAGAACAAAAATCCCTTCTACCACTTAAATTTTCATTTTTAAAAACAAGGTTGTTTCCATCATTTCTTTCCACACAATACGTGTGCTTAACAAATAAGCAGAGACATACAAGAACTAAAGAAGATATTTATAAATTAGACTTAGGTCTTCATACTTTGGAACTGTGCACAGAAGTTCAGATATAAAATCAGACACCATGACAGTAAGTGATACTCCAGTGACTGATACCTAACCCAAAGTCAGCACCTCTGAACTATCCCTACTCTGTCTTTTATTTCAATTCCTCAGTTTGTTCAGTATATAGGAGGAATGGAAAAAAAGTGCAATAATAATTTCCACTAACTGGTAGGTTGTCTGAAAGCTTAATCCATCATTCACTTGAAAAATTTCAGATAAGAAGTGCTTCATTAAATCTGAAGAGCAATTCCTCTATGCATGTTTCTTGCATTTTGTCCCATCTTTATGCACTCCATAACCTTCATATAAAATTACATTAATTTTAAGTATACAATCTTTTGTGCTGAGTCTGCTATTGAGATATTGTCAGTCAGGATAAAAAAAAAAAAAGAAACAAACATGGCTTGTGATTTACAAGAAGCTTTAGAGAACACTTGCTGATTTAAAAAAAAAAAAGAAAGAAAAAAAGGCTAGCATAAGAAGAGAAACTGACACGTAAAAATAATTTCAAAAGAGCTTTTGGTGTTATTTTTTTGTTTGATTAGTTTGTAGTTTTAGGGCAGGCTTGTATTGTTTGGGTTGGATTTTTGAGGATTTCTTAAAGAATTTTTCAACAGGAAATTATTTTCATGAAAAACATTATGTTCTGCACACTATGTAGCTAAACACCTATGCACCAGATGACATCCAAAGTACATCGTGCTGACTTCCTCTCAGAGCACACAAGGATATTTTTTGCTGTATATCAAAGGCCAGTCTCCCTTGTTTAATTAGCTGTTCATGTGCGAAAAGACTAAGTACACAAAAACTCAGATTCTAATTGCTGTTATTCTGAGACATCTAAAAGTCTTCTCCTCTTGAATTTGTTGTCACATTATGTAGAAAAGTGTAATAAGTTTTTTAATTAAAAACAAAAAAATTGAATGTGATACAATAGACAGAGCATCTGCTCACATTATAGAAATTATATATTTAGAAAATGATTGTTTATACAGTAGTGCAATTGCATAGAAAATTATTGAAATTTTACACTCAATGGTACATTTCATTTGCTATTTTATCCTGCAACTGACTAAAAACTTCATTAAAACATGATGGATATGTGAGTTTCAAAACTCAGTAAAATTTCTTTAAGGTTGTAACAATTCTTAAAAAGAAAATAACTGCCAAACATAAGACATTATTCAATACTGACTCAACTAAAGCCTGTACCAAATTATATTTAAAGAATTCTGAAAGCTTAGGCTGAGAGTTTCTGAAAGCACCATCTACAAAACATTAGATTTTCCCACATTTTCATTTTTCAGGGTTTTCCCCCTGTTACTACAAGGCCAAAGGGGATGGGAGTGGGGCAGCAGGGAGACTGTGACCCCACAGATTAGAGTCCAAAGCAGACCTGCTGTTTCTTGGGGGTTGTCTTCTGCAGGATACTGCAAATTTTCTTCCTGCAGCTGTACCAGGGTCTGCACTGTTTGTTCACAACAAGCTTGGGTGTCACATAGAATTACCCTGAGGGTTGCATAGTTCTACACTTTTCTGTTATAAGGACATTATATAGTTTTACAAGAAAATTGAATTACTGAACATGTTCAGATAAACTGCAGAACAGAGCCTGGTATTCTCAAGCACAATGGCTTGATGTAGATAAACCCCAAAATAGTCCTTTGTTTGGGATAATAGATCAGAAAAAAAGATGACAGGAAAGTACAGAAACCGAGAGTGAAGTATATTCTCCTATGAGTACCAATCAAGAAAAAGGCTTTGTTAAACTCAGTATTGAATATCTCCTATTCAACGATCTCATGGTTCATTAGGGAAAGCATCAACAGGTAGGTAAGCCACAGCATCAGCATAAATTAGGCTGATCCTGTGGCTAAAGTAGGCAGTGTGCAGTAAAATAGGTTTTAGCTATTTAGTTAGCATTTCTGAACACTGAAATGAGTCACAACTCCACTGAGCATTTGACCAAGTGGACACCGGACTAATTTTAATTTAGGGAAAAACCTCCTGGAAAGGTAAAAGCACATTCCATAAAATGACAACTGATGTTAGACCATCTAATCATAATTATTTAAATAAAAATCAGCAGGAGTAAGAAGAGAAATATCTGTTTGGTACAAACCCTTCCTCACTAGAACACTAGTACTGCATTCTTGTAGATGCTTACCAGGTAACAAGCAACAGAGAACTTAGATTTAATAGATATTCCACCAAGTCATGGAAAATATCGTGGACCCAACACTCATTGTGATTGTCATGGTAACACTGGGTGATATTGTCATCTCATAGCCAGCACAAGTTACATCAATAAATAGTGGTTACTGTCACACAACCTATACACTGATACTCGCTGTTCATGGTACTTTTATTTCCACATGCAAAGAGTAAAAAAGTTATGGTCTATATTTGGTGGTAGTTTGATAACATTGAGGGAAAAATGTGCAATTCAATTAGCAGTTAGACAAGTATCTGTCATAGATAATAACTTCTTATGTCAAGGAATCTACATACTAATCAATGTGAAGCTATGTCCAATTGCTTATACCAATCATAAATCACTCTTTATTGATTGACATTCCAAATCCTTGACATAATTAGAAGCTATAGAATGGGTCACAAGATAATGCCGTATATGTCCACAAGCCCTTTATTTTCAGGCTTTTCTGTAATCAATTGCACTCGGGTTTGGCTGGGAATGGAGGAACTCTACCTTTTTTCTTTTTTTTTTTTAATTTTTTATTATTAGAAAATTAAGCATGAACTGCCATCTGATAAAGCCCTGATAAATGCCAGAAGTTAGAAAGGGAATTTCCCATGTCTGGATTTGATTCCTGTGTGCAAATGGAGACTTGCCTACATCCTGCTCATAATCTGATTTATACACCAATTTATTTTATACATTAGGCACACTGTATGCAGTCTGACTGATGCATAAAAATTTCATGGGAAAAAAAAATACTTACTTGCACACAACTACTTTTCAGTTATTATTACCTCTTCTGGTTACCATCATAGAGTAGGTAGGACAAATGACTTGATGCAGTGCACACATTTTGCCCACTACACAAACATTTTGATTGGTACCTATTTCACTTCACTTTCAGCAGATTCTTGAATAGCTTAACAGTTCTGTCTCTAAAGAGATCAGATCTCACATTTTCTGTGAAGTCCTCCATAGTGACAACCCCCTACCACACACCCACACAAATTTTCCTATGTACACATATAAGACATGGAGTTTATTCTGTGGTGTACCTCAAATAAATAAGCCAGATGAAGTAAGGGAAGATAGTTTTGCTAATTTTTGGATTATCTTCATACATGTATGCTTCCTTTGCTATTATCAATCAAATTGAAGGGATGTTTTTGCACGGCTTTTCTTTAGGAAAAATCAGCAAGAAATGCATCTTTCTATATTTTCCATTTATTAGAAGTCTCCTTTCATCCAAGAAATATGAGACCTGAAATAAATTGTACCATCCTGCTTTTTTTTTATTCAAATCCTTGCCAGTGCTAGGCAGTATGCTAATGAAAACAGGTTGATAAATGACTCCCTGATATTTTCCAGACATTTTTCTCTCAGAAGTGCTCTAAACTGATGTAGCTCAAAGAGAATAAGGCGCATTAAGTCATTATATCAATTTTTGTTACCCAGATACTTCAGTCCCAGTTAAGAGCTGACAGCCAATATAAAACAAGGCAAGGGCATCATACGACTCCATCGATCAAACCTTGTCGTAGATAGATTGCCTATTACACAAATAGAACCAGCAGATTCAGTTTGTAGTTTTATGCTCTCCAATTAAAGGATAACAGGGTACTTTCCCATAAATCTGCTAATTGCAACTGAATTAATTTAACAAATTTTGCCAAGCACAGAAAAAAGTGATTGGTTAAGCTAATATAAACTAGCACAGGTTGTCACAAAGCGGGTTCCATAACAGGCTTTTACTCTACCTTTACTGGGCAAGGTGTCACAAGCATTTAACTCCACCAGGGTTCTTTGGCAACAGACAGCTGACAACCATAAAACATTGTACAAATAGGAGATAATTTATTTGCTGTATTTCCCCCCACCCCCAAACCATGGAATAACGCCACCTTTGCACCTAATTAATGTTTCTCTCTAAGCAGGCTGTTTTTCTGAATCAGTATTATACAAGCAAAAGCACTAGATCACAAAAAGTGCTCCCTCATGGGCACTCAGCAAACAATGGCAGTGATCTGCAAAAAAAGAGAAAACCAGCCCATAGCAGTGCTGTGAGAAGCAGCCGAGACACTTATTAAACAGCACAATAATGCAGCGTACCATGCTTTGGATATTATTCCAATGAGCTTAGATATTCATATGGAAATAGCTGGACTGACAGAATGGTAGATAATTCAGATCTATATAGAAAGAGCAATCACAAGAGATCTCTAACTGTAACTTATGGAAGGAAATTATGAATACAATCACCTTTGCAATGATATGTTATTGTGATAAAAACCAGCCCTTATATAAAAATTAAAATCGTTTTTTCCTAATTAATTTAAATAAATTTATACCTAAGTCCAAGAGATATTTTAGAAGCAACTCTTGTAACAGTACAGAAAAAAATTCTTTGCAGATGACAAGTTTTGCAGTAAAGCAACGTACAGCTGTGTATGCATATATAAAGTACAAAACTACAGTCATTATTAATATGAAGACACAACAGAGATAATCCTTTTGGCACATTGGAATTTAAGATTGAGGGTACTATTATCATTAGAAGAGTCAAGCATATGAAATGCAAGTTGGATGCAACAATGGTAAGCTTTCTAAATAATTGGCATCTGAAATCTAAATGCACAGTCTAAAATGAGTACTTAATTCAGCCTGGTTTACTTTGACTTTTTTTTCATGCTAAGTTCACTGCCCGTGGTGCCCAGACATTCATAGGTTCAACAAAATTACATAAATGGTAAAACAAAATAAGAACAGCATAAAGATAACAGAAAGGAAAAAAAAAAAAAACACCTATAATAATACATTAAAAAAAAAAAAAAACACCCACAAAGAAACCCAAAAGCCTGAAGTCAGAATTCTACATGTTACATTTTCTTTACAAATACCTAGACAATTTTCTGTCATTGTTAAAATGCATTTTAAGACAAAAGACACCTGCAGATACACAGCAGCACTTTCCTTTAAAACAGTTTGGAAAATCTAATTTGCTTTCATTCTGGTACACTTGTTAGAAAAATTCCAAATTTTACTAATTTCATGTGTAGTACCATTTAACATGTAGTTATTTTTGCCTAGAACTAAAGAAATGCCCTCCCCACTTCAGGAAGAGGAAGAATTTTAGCTCCTCAAAGCAGCAAGGTGTCACAGCATCAGCACAGAGAAGGAAAAAGAAAAACAAAACCAAATAAACAAAAAACACAGGAGAAGAAAGAAGATTTCTCATGCAGAGCCAGCAAACCAACCAACCAACATAAAGCAAAAATGGAAATGGATTTCCAAAGTTCACAGCAAATTTCATGCTCTTTACTCTCCTCTGAAGGGAGAATAAAGCCACTCGGGAAACAAAATACCCACAAAACAATCCAAATTATTGTTTGGATAAAAAAATCCACTTGTTCCAAATTATTATAATTAGCAAATACTTTATGCAATCATTTTTAACATTAAAGATTTATGAAAATTTTTTTCTACCCGACTGTCACCAGTGGCAGCTGTGTTGCTTATTTATATTTCACATTAAATAGAGTATTTTAAAAGTCTTTGATATGAGAACATATGCATTCTCCTTGCATATAATACACAATGCAGCAATGTAATACAGTTATCCAAACAGATTTTACTTCCAGGTTTATTTTAATAATGTCCCATTTTTCCACATAACTATTAAGAAGAAAGTGCCATTCTCTTAGTTTATGTATTTTGCCCAATATGATTTTGATCATTATTAAAGGTACTGAAAAGGAAGTCAGTGTTCTTTTTGTCTTTGGGAAGCACTGATGTACATGACCATGACTTTTTTTTTTTTTTTTAAACACTAATGGCCTGAATGTTATACATGATGTTGTGGGAAAATTTCATTTCAAAGCAGAAAGCTTTGGCTAAAGCAATAGGTATTATTGGTCTATTTATTTCTTTAGTCCTTGAATTCAAATGACAAATTCCATCTACATCTAACATTTTACTTGTTTGCATTAGTAACACATTCATAAAAAACAGCTGCAAAACTAAAAATACAAACAATATGTAGATCATGACAATACCAAAAAAGTGTTATGTTGAATTAAAAAAAGAAAAATCATAGTATAGAAAATACAGAAACAAACAGCTGGAAAGGAACTCAAGCAATCATCTACTTCATCCTGTTCCTCAGTCAAAAATGAAATGCATTCCTGTGACAGTTTGTTTTTATCACACACTTCCAATGTGCCAAGTTATCAGCTATGCACTCTGTGCTCCACAGACGTGTCATTCTCTTTCAAACTTCTGACCATTGACCAAACAAGAAGCCCAAACAAAATTAATCCATAGTCAACTAAAACAAAATGAACTGGGATTAACCTAGCAAATATTTCCAGTTAAATTATTCTGAGCCAGGAAAACTAAGAGAGCCCACTGTCCATGCAGAGAAACCACAAAATACACCACTATCTTTAGACAAATGGTTTTCAATCTGAGTCAATAAGCGTTCATGAGTAAAATGTCACAGTAAATTTAAGTTGCCAAAGATCTTTGATCATTAACTTGCTGTCCAACGTGTTTTTTCTACAAGACTAAAACAGTCCCACATAGCAGTTCCTTTCACATACCCCAATCTGTTTCTCAAAATTCACTTATTGTGTATTTAAATTTTACAGCAAGGACAAACCTTCAAGACCAACTATTCACTAATCATAGAAATCCTGTGGACAACGGACTATCTGGAAAGTTAGAATGGCATCATACAAGTCAACAAAAAATAAAAAAAGAAAAAAACAGATTACAGACATGACCACTTCTGTCCAGAAGACTTTACATGCTGAAATAGGTGAGGGAGAAAGCAGCAGATTGTCCAAGGCGATGAAATTATTTCTTCAGAATAGCATGGGTTTTGCCTGCAAATGTTCACTGTGGAAGTTGGAGGTACACGAAGCTGCACATGCATCCATTTGCCAAGGTCTGGAAATTTTTTTTTGCAACTATTGATCACTATTAAATTAGACAGATAAGAACCTTAGAGTATTAGATAAGATACTGCATTACAATTTCTTCGTTTCATTGGTTTCCACCCCTGTCTTCCCCCTGTGCACCAGAGTGTAAATGGTCATCCAGAATCCATCTCTGAGCTGGTGTTTCACAGCACATATCCAGGACACTGGAAGCAGGAACTCTGCATTCAATTCTAGTGTTCTGATTTGCCTTCTCCATTGTAGAAGCACATTGTAATAATTTCAGAATACTACTACTAGACCCTTCAGACTTAGACTCTCTTTGACTCTATAGGGTTGGTTTAATGGCAGGCTGTTGAGAATAAAATACCAACAAAATAACAAAGAGCTATTTGACATGAATTCTGAAGACAATGCAAGAACAGAAAGACCTGAGTCAGGGTATCCAGAGAAGCATACAAAGAGGGGAAAAGCTGTTGTTCTATGGAAAACCTTGAGATGTTCAAAATTCTTGTGCCTAATTTGACAGTGAGCTACTGTGTCACACTGGTTGTTGCACAGAAACACTCCTGCACTGCAGAGCCAGGCTTGGAGATTTTCAGCTCCAGTTTTATATTTGAGGGGGAAGGGGTAAAGTTGTCAAGTCAAACTACCAAAAGTGCAGCAACACCTACAACTATTATGAAATTAATTTAAATTTAACCTGGTTAAATTGAGGCATCAAACTTTACCCAAAGAGTTTGCATATATCTCTGAATGTAGAAATAAAAGGAATTAACTTGAAAAAATGAAGCAGATGTAGAATTGAGGAACAAAAGGTAGCTGAGAGACCTCCTACCTACAACAGTTAAGATCTACAATCACTCGGGAGAACACACCATGATACCAAAACCTCAGACCAAGACTAGCAGGAGATAGAAGCATTCCATGTTTTGAAAAGGGGCAAGACACTTCCTGTTAGTATATTGAATACAAGCAACAGAACAGTCCTACAATAGGAAGGATTCTACTAAGAACTTCTTCCCTTGTTTTGACTTCTGCTAAAAATAATCACAACTCAAATCATCACTCTCCTGTTTCTGTAAGATGCCTTTATTCTCTCCTCTTTTTCCCTGCCTGCAAAATTTTTTTTCAGAAATATTCTTTTTAATAAAGACATTGCACAAGGCCTATCCTCAGGTGAATCCCCCTCAAAGAATTGTAGTTCCTGTCACCGAGCTCCTGACCTCACCCAGTTCCCTTCACACCCCCAACAGCAGAGAAAGCTTTGCCATTGCCAGCATGCCAAAACAAGAGCCAGCACCTGGAGTGTGAACTTGGGATTTGCCTTAACACCCTCAGTTATCAGGACAAAAGAAGTTACATGATTCATGGCAGGCTAAGGGACTCTCCCTTAATACAAACCAACTAGCAAACATGAAAGGTTTTACATCTTCTGACAAGAAAAATATAGACTCTAGAAATGTTTTCATGCAGATTCGTCTTTAGCCAGGAGCAAAAGTGTCTGAGGATTTCCTTATATTTATTGGTATCATTATGTGTACAGGAATGATCCCAGAAGTAGGGCAGGGCTGAACTAGTTTTTAGCTAGACAAGTACACATTATTTTTAACTCTAGGAGACTATAAAGAATAAAATCGAAGTGGCTAGCCTAACTAATATGAAAAAATCAAAAAGAAAAAACAAAATAAACTAATACAAAATCTAAGGCATAAAAATATTTAAGAATACAATTAAATGCTAGACATGACAGAGATATGATGAAGTGTAAAGATCTCAATTGTGTTTCAGATCTGCTTCGGAGAAAAACTGCCCAGGGTGATCACTCCGTATGAACATCAGTGAGGTCTCTTTGGTTACTTGTTTCAAAATAAAACCTCATTATTAACACACACAAAAAAAAAACATACAACACGTGCATTTAGTCTCAGAGCAAACAGTATTTCAGTATAAAAAGGCATCTTTTAGCAATTTGACTTGCTAAGCTACCACAGCTTTAAAAACAAAAAAGTGGTTTGGGAATGAGACCAGGTAAACAGGTAAAATTTTGGTAAACAAGACTATTCTAAGTAGTTTCTCAATTTCATTGAGTAGTTTGATTCATTAAAAGTTTTCAGACTGTAGAGACAAGCAAAAATGAACTCTGCCATTTTATACATATATATTTATACATGTGTGTGTGTATGTATATGTACAAAAATATCCTTTCCTCTCAGTGAAATTCAGATCTGTTTTGAATTAACAGAAACAAAGAGAAAAAACTGATTTCTTAAGAAAAATGCATTATTCTTTTGCTGCTGAGATGCAGATTGGGAGCACAAGCCAGGGTCCAGGCAGCATTTCAAAATGCTGGGAAAACCCATGACTGGCTAACTTTCTCCATGTACAGCGAAAATGGTGATACCTTCCTGGATTTTACTTGTCATTCCCATTAAGCATCACTTTGAGAAAGGTGCATTTTTAGTATATACAGTGCTCCCTAAAACTTTATTTTGAGCTTGATTGGGATCTGCAACAACTACCTGCAAATAAGTCTTTTACCTGTAAAGACAGCAAGAATTAAACAATTCTTTTTGTCTATTTCCTCATCAAAATACTTTATAACCTGGCCTCAGTGCTAGCACTTCAAATAAGAAGAGGCCAGCTCAGTCATTTGGCATTTGTTGTAAACATTTCTCTGAGGCACTATCTCTTCTTAATTGATGCACTCTTCAAAGACAAAACAAATATTTCATAATTCCTAGTAAATATTCAGATGAGCCTCTAACAACCATATTTCAAGCATTTACTAGCTTTATCTGCATTTTGATCAAGGAGGAAATGCAGTAAGCTAAAACTTGTACTCCAACTTGGTTTTTTTCCCTCCTAATATAAACCTTTGAGGATACACCTTTCTTCTAAATTTTGAATTCCCACTGCAAGAGGGAAATAGTGACAAATCCTTTCAATCACCCTACAGAAGGTTCTCCTGTTTTGAAGTCTATTTTACCTCTTTGTCCCTGTCACACAGTTCCAGCTTGGGAATCTGGAGCACAAAATCTCCTCTTTGAGACAGCAATTAGATACAAATAGATGCAGTTTTTGAGAATCATCACATTACCCAAATCATTTTTCCACTCCAAGAAGGCTGATCTAGTTTTCAAAACCAAATACCTTTTCTTACACAAATTATTGAATTGAAAAACCATACACATCAGTCTTCTGGACACCGAGGTTTAACAGCATTTGGTTCATTTGGCCTCTGTTTGAATATCCAAAAAGACAAATCTTGTCCTTGCTTCAGACAGCCTTATAGGGAGGGCTTTCCAAGGCCAAAGCAGGACTAGTTTGGAGACATTTTATGTTCCTACAAGTATGCTGCACAAGCTATCCACATCTGCACATCTGCTAAGACAGATAAATATGCTGTCCCCTGTGCTTATGGGTTGATTCCTTCTGTCCTCTCAAAAAAAAAAAAATTATAAGATGAAGTATTGTAATGAGGCAGGCTCTACCATAAGCTTTTTAAGTCTTTAACCCCTGCTCCTCAAGTACAGCAGATTGATTGGTCAAAGGCTTTTATTACAACCTTTCTATTCAGCAAAAAGTATGTATTCTAAATTTCAAAATTCATTCCACTGCAGCTTGAAAGAGTCTCATTCATTCTTGTTTTGTTTTTCAGGGAAGAAAATGTAAAGTAACAGTTTCTGATGCCCCAGGAATTTAAATTGGAAGTGACAGAAGACCTATTAGTTTATATAGAAAGAGGAGAGTCATCTATTCCCAATGCATCACCAAACACCTTAAAAGAAGGTGATATGGGTTCCTCAGAAGGGATGCTGGCAACCCTTGGAATAAAAGAAGGTGGGGACTGACAGTATCCTCCCAACTGAAAAATGGTCACAGAAATCTCCAATAAAGCAGTGTAAAACTACAGAGACAGCACAACGTGCACAGGGAAATCTACTGATTGATAGTTCCCATATGTGTTTTAGGGTAAAAGCTGTAGCCCATAAGGACTGTCCCTACGGTCTTGCCTCCTCTTTCTGTCACATCTGGACTAATAAGATTATACTGAATCAACTGCCAACTATCTAAGTATAAGACTTATTCCAACCTTCAATTCTAATATAATTTTGATAAACAGAGATGTTCTGGAGGGGAGTACTTCTGCAGTTTTATATAAAGACACTTCTGCTCACCCAAGAACTGAAACATGCAAAATTTCCCATCCTTTCTAAGATCCTTAGCACCCTCTTTACAATGTGTTATGCAGCCAGAATAATTCATTACATATTTTTATCTTTTTTTTTTTTTTTTTTTTTTTTTTTGTTAGTTTA